>CM067359.1:100413221-100640721 GCA_034401795.1 Chaetoderma sp. LZ-2023a | reverse complement strand
CGTTTGTTCCTTCCTTCCTTCGTTCGTTCGTTCGTTCGTTCGTTCGTTCGTTCCTTCCTTCGTTCGTTCGTTCCTTCCTTCGTTCGTTCGTTCGTTCGTTCCTTCCTTCGTTCCTTCCTTTGTTCGTTCTTTCCTTCGTTCGTTCCTTCCTTCCTTCCTTCGTTCGTTCCTTCGTTCGTTCGTTCGTTCGTTCGTTCATTCGTTCCTTCCTTCGTTCGTTCGTTCCTTCCTTCCTTCGTTCATTCCTTCATTCGTTCCTTCCTTCGTTCGTTCCTTCCTTTGTTCGTTCCTTCCTTCGTTCGTTCCTTCCTTCGTTCGTTCCTTCCTTCGGTCGTTCCTTCCTTCGATCGTTCCTTCCTTCCTTCGTTCGTTCGTTCTTTCCTTCCTTCGCTCGTTCCTTCCTTCGTTCGTTCGTTCCTTCCTTCGTTCGTTCCTTCCTTCGTTCGTTCCTTCCTTCCTTCGTTCGTTCGTTCCTTCGTTCGTTCGTTCGTTCGTTCGTTCGTTCGTTCGTTCGTTCGTTCGTTCGTTCGTTCGTTCGTTCGTTCGTTCTTTCGTTCGTTCGTTCGTTCGTTCGTTCCTTCCTTCGTTCGTTCGTTCCTTCCTTCGTTCGTTCGTTCGTTCGTTCGTTCCTTCCTTCGTTCCTTCCTTTGTTCGTTCTTTCCTTCGTTCGTTCCTTCCTTCCTTCCTTCGTTCGTTCCTTCGTTCGTTCGTTCGTTCGTTCGTTCGTTCGTTCGTTCCTTCCTTCGTTCGTTCGTTCCTTCCTTCCTTCGTTCATTCCTTCATTCGTTCCTTCCTTCGTTCGTTCCTTCCTTTGTTCGTTCCTTCCTTCGTTCGTTCCTTCCTTCGTTCGTTCCTTCCTTCGTTCGTTCCTTCCTTCGGTCGTTCCTTCCTTCGATCGTTCCTTCCTTCCTTCGTTCGTTCGTTCTTTCCTTCCTTCGCTCGTTCCTTCCTTCGTTCGTTCGTTCCTTCCTTCCTTCGTTCGTTCCTTCCTTCGTTCGTTCCTTCCTTCGTTCGTTCGTTCGTTCGTTCGTTCGTTCGTTCGTTCGTTCGTTCGTTCGTTCGTTCGTTCGTTCGTTCGTTCGTTCGTTCGTTCCTTCCTTCCTTCGTTCGTTCGTTCGTTCGTTCGTTCGTTCGTTCGTTCGTTCGTTCGTTCGTTCGTTCCTTCGTTCGTTCGTTCGTTCCTTCGTTCGTTCGTTCGTTCCTTCGATCGTTCGTTCGTTCCTTCGTTCGTTCCTTCCTTCGTTCCTTCCTTCCTTCGTTTGTTCCTTCCTTTGTTCCTTCCTTCCTTCCTTCGTTCGTTCCTTCCTTCGTTCGTTCCTTCCTTCCTTCGTTCCTTCCTTCGTTCGTTCCTTCCTTCGTTCGTTCGTTCGTTCGTTCGTTCGTTCGTTCGTTCGTTCGTTCGTTCGTTCGTTCGTTCGTTCGTTCGTTCGTTCGTTCGTTCGTTCGTTCGTTCGTTCCTTCGTTCGTTCGTTCGTTCGTTCGTTCCTTCGTTCGTTCCTTCCTTCGTTCGTTCGTTCGTTCCTTCCTTCGTTTGTTCCTTCCTTCGTTCGTTCCTTCCTTCGTTCGTTCCTTCCTTCCTTCCTTCGTTCGTTCCTTCCTTCGTTCCTTCCTTCCTTCGTTCGTTCCTTCCTTCGTTCGTTCCTTCCTTCCTTCGTTCGTTCCTTCCTTCGTTCGTTCTTTCCTTCCTTCGTTCGTTCCTTCCTTCGTTCCTTCCTTCCTTCGTTCGTTCGTTCCTTCCTTCGTTCGTTCCTTCCATCGTTCGTTCCTTCCTTCGTTCGTTCCTTCCTTCGTTCGTTCCTTCCTTCGTTCGTTCCTTCCTTCGTTCGTTCCTTCCTTCGTTCGTTCCTTACTTCCTTCGTTCGTTCGTTCGTTCGTTCGTTCCTTCCTTCGTTCGTTCGTTCGTTCCTTCCTTCCTTCCTTCCTTCGTTCGTTCCTTCCTTCGTTCCTTCCTTCCTTCGTTCCTTCCTTCGTTCCTTCCTTCGTTCCTTCATTCGTTCGTTCGTTCGTTCGTTCGTTCGTTCGTTCGTTCGTTCGTTCGTTCGTTCGTTCGTTCGTTCGTTCGTTCGTTCGTTCCTTCGTTCGTTCGTTCGTTCGTTCGTTCGGACTAGGTGTTCTTGCTGCGCAACAGCGCCCAGTCAAATTAGTTTCAAAATATTGAACAGTATGTTTAGTAAATGGTAAAGACATACAATTCGTACAACGTGTCGGACTATTACGCGTTAAAGAAGGACTAAATCGAGTCAGTCATGACGTAATGATTAAGACGTCACCCCTACACGTCACGTAGTTGATTATGACGTCATATGGTGGATGGATAAATTGGAAAGGTTAACTATCAACTAGATTATCAATACACGAAAACATGAATTGTTCACAATCTGTAATTAACAACATATGCCCTATATCATACCTGTGTAGACAGTGTCTGCTGTAGTAGAACATTCCTCTCGACCCCAGTGGACATACACTGCACCTCCACCTGAAAGAACACTAAGCTATTACCATCAGCCCATAAAAAGAAGTGGGTATTGCGTTCGTATTCGTCTCTGCGTGCGTGCGTGCGTGCATGAGTGCTTGCTTGCTTGTGCGAGGGCGTGCGTGCGTTCGTGCCCAGTTTTTAAAAGAGAAATTTTACACATTCCTCAATAATTCTGGCTCTACTGGTGAAATCTGGTCTAAAGTTGGAGGGAAGCTTGCCCATGTGGTCCCGAATACGGATGCCAATTTTGTGGCCAAAGGCTAATACACTACAGCAACAACTTTTAGCAACATTGTTGTCAAAACAGACATTTTAATGCATTTTTCAATAACTCTAATGGGGCAATCTTTTCCCAACTTGGGTGTAGCTGTGTCTGTGGGGTCTAGGAGACGCATGTAAAATTTGCGATCAAAATCCAAAACGAAACAGCTTTCAGCAAAATTGTTTCCAAAAGAGACACATTTGACCCTACGGCGTCCCGACTGAAAGAAATATATCAACGACGCGGGTATTGGACACGTTTGTCCTTGTTATTTTAGTTGCGACTATCATCTTATATAAATCTCTCTGTCAACCAATATATTGACATTTCTGAAAAAGGGGGAGGAAGGGGGAGGAGGGGAAGGGAGGGAGGGGAGGGAGGGAGAGGGAGGGAGGGGGAGTGGAGTGTCAGTTGCGAGCATCTTAAACTCATTTAAGTTATTTTGTGTCTTTAATGCTCTAAAGCCTGTCTCCCAATAGGCGACCATTTCCTTAGGGGTAGATGCGAGTACGTGCGATTGGTTGAGACCTTTAAATAGTCGCTAGGTGGGAGATCGAGGATTTTCTCGCAATCGCTCGCAAGTGGTCGCAGACCGCAATCCATGGTTTCCAGTGCTCGCTGAGTTTTGAACATGTTCAAAATTTCGCGTTTGGTCTCCAGTCGATTTCAACATACTTGCAATGTGTGGGAAGAGTGATCGTAATGACTGTCAGTCCACTAGAGGTCTAGTGTTAGGTCGCAAGAAATAGGTAATGCTATCAAACCGAGCGAGTAGCTGCGATCACCCTCTCACATGTTACGAGTATGTTGCAATCAATCACATGCGAGTGTGTACCAGTAGGTTGCAAGAGGTCTCTGAGTATGAGAACAAATTTATCACAATTTGATACAATCCGCAAGTAGTCCCGTTCATTCGCATGAGACCATGCTCGCATCTACTTCCAAGTAAATGGTCACCTAGTGGGCGACAAGCTTAAGATTGTGAGTTTTCGGTCAGGTGTCACCACACTTAGCAAGTTGATGGTATGGTGTCCTCTGCGTTCCTGATAATGAACCTTTCCAGTTTTAGCTATGCCTCGCCCAACCCTAGCTAAGCTCCACCCACACCTCGCTTATGTTGGGATCGATCGATTCCCTGACAATTATATAGAAAATTATACGGGTAAACTATTGAATATTTTGAAACTAATTTAACTGGGGGCTGTTGCTGCAGCAACAACGGCCAGTCAAATTAGTTTTAAAATATTCAACCTCGTGTTTATTAAACAGTAAAACGTGCAATTCGTACAACAACACTTATTTCGTCTTCAACTATTAGCTCGTGATGTACTGATCTACGTCATTCATGACGCCATTGATTATGACACCACCCTACACGTCAGGTAGTTGATGATGCTGGATGGATAAACTGGAAAGGTCCATCGTTGGCATTTAGTAATGAAAATAGCAATGCTTTCTGAACTGGCACATTATTAGGCATTCAAGGAACATGTTCATGCGTGGATCATCACTGTTACGCTACCCACACAGAGATTGGAACTGCGATGTGCAGTTTGTAATGTATGGACGACAAGCAGCAGGTTTGTTCAGGAGGGCCGTTGTAGCTGCTCAGCTGTCGCAATGGATGCATCCGATTTGTCACTCAAATATTGACATCATATTCAATTACGTCATATATGCCTTTAGGTTCATGTCACAATTATAGCTGACAAAAAATACTCTGTCATGAATCTGGATTAGTCCGTCAGTTTTACGAATTGTATGTCTTTACCATTTCATAAAACATTCTGTTGAATAAGCAGCAACAGCCCCCAGTCAAATTAGTTTCAAAAGCTTAGCTGCATAGTTACCATGAAAGTGGGATGTTAGTCATTCAGGACTCGAAGTAGATACGTTGATTCCAACGAGCGCAAAGCATGGGCGGAGCATATCTAAAAGTGAATTCATCCATTGTAGGGCTTTGTTGAGGCACATCGCATCAGTGCGTTTTGGATTTCAATGGAATTTTAGAGCGGCGAATCCACACCCTCAGGACTGGAAAGGCGTTCCCTTCAGATATCCAATAACTTTCAATGTGGATTGACGAATGATCCACAGATTCTTTCCTTCCTTCACATTCTCTTGGTCGCAAGCTAAGGTGTCTTCATCATTCGATTCCTTTGTGTCGTGATATTGCATGTGTGAGTTCGGTTTTGGCTTCTTTCCTGGAGTCGTAATGGCGGTAGAGAAGACGTGGTTTCTCCTTTTTGCTCTGACAATATTGTAAGTTTTTTATACTGCGTAAACGAAAGCTAGTTAGAAGGTTTATCAATATGTTGATAACATGTTGCATCTGTGGTTCGTGTGATAAAAATCAACATTAACTTTATTAGTTTTATAGTTTTTTGAAGGACTTTAACTCTACCACTCAAGATGGCCAAACCGGGATTCTGCACTGGTCTTGAGAAATGTTTATTTGCAGACGAAAACTATTTTTGAAAATTTGCGACTTGTGTGACTGGATCGATAATAGAGCCAGTCATTAAAGGATACATTCTAAAAAATAGTGTTACCTGGGTCTGCAAATGGACATATTCTATGAGAAAATTTAAATTTCCTTGACTAATTTTGTGGATTAAAATGTTAACCCCATTTTCTGAACATGGTGGATTATAGAGTATGCAAAAACAGCTGGGCCATTGACTGTCTGCCTGCTGAATTTCAACAGATTACATTTTCCATCGGACTTAGCTCTGGATATACTGAATATTTTGAAAATAACTTTGGCTGACAGTTGTTGGTGGCCAGGCCACCAACAACATTTAGTCAAATTGTTTACAAAATATTGAGCAGTTACAGAGTTATTGCCCATTGAAATTATTGTCTCGTAGCATGCAGCAGTCAGACCATTAATCAATGCATCAGAAAATATCACGAGAGCTTTAAATTTCATAAAATATACAAATCATATATCATTTCAGAAGAGAGATGTGGAAATTGTATGACAGGTTTAAATCGAATGAACAATTTTTAAACTAACGTCCCTGTGTGTGTGTGTTTATGGATGGTGGTGATGTGTGGTGTGGTGGCTGTGTGGACGTGTATTCCTGGATGCCACATAAATATCCCACTGTAGGCCTACATATAAAGTTTCGTCAAGATGACTCAGGACAAAACGTGAACTTTTCTTGAGAGGGGTTAGGGTCTGAATCATGGGGCTTACGTAATTTCCAGCGCGCCCATCACTCAACCAACATTTAGCTACTGGTGGACTTTTGATGATTAAAGGTGCATATTCACACCAGAATCACTGAAACTAAAATGATTAAAATTGTATACTCTTAGAAACTTAAATCGTGCGCCTAGATGTAAGGAAACGAAAAAAATCATACCATATAATGATTTCATTCCGTATAAATTAATATGATCTTTTAGTTGTGAATTTGAATTAAGGGCTCGTGTCTCTAATTAAATTTCACAACTTAAAACATTGTATTAATTTGCATGGAAGAAATTATCATATGTTACGATTTATTTCGTTTCATTAAATCTAGGCGCATAATGTAAGACTATAAAAGTATACAATTTAAACAATTTTAATTTCAGTCATTTTGCTGTGTGTATGGACCTTTAACATACAACACTAGGGATTCGTGTTTCTACCTTTCTAACTGTTAGGTCGATTTGAACCGTTGAAGCCTGAATTCCCAGAAACTAAATTTCAATGGTATCTGTACCTGTAAGTTGTTGAATATTGTCAAACAGATTTGACAGCTCCCAGTCATACTTGTTTCAAAATATGCAACATAATGTTTATTAAATTGTAAATTCAGCAACGATATACAATTCGTATGCTTCGTGGTGGGCCCTTTCGAATTTCCTGTCGGAATTTACAGAATTATAATTGTGACATCAGCTAACATGTGGTGTTGTCGCTTATGACGTCAGATACTTGACTGACAGATAGGATCCATTTGTTTACACATACAATTCTGGTACAATCTATTACTACAAAGGATCCTAAACAATTTAAGAAAGAGAATAAAATACTGGTACAATCTGATACAACAAAGGATATTAAACAATTTAAGAAGGAGAACAAAACACTAATATAATCTAATACAACAAAGAATCCTAAAACAATATAAGAAGATGAATAAACTGCTGGTACAATTCAATACTACAAAGAATACTAAACAATATAAGAAGATGAATAAACTACTTGTACAATTCAATACTACAAAGAATACTAAAACACTATAAGAAGGAAAATAAACTACTGGCACAATTCAATATTACAAAGAACTCTAGAACAATAGCAGAAAGAGAATAAACTACTGGTACAATTCAATACTACAAAGAATACTAAAACAATATAAGAAGGAGAATAAACTACTGGTACAATTCAATACTGCAAAGAATAATAAAACAATATAAGAAGGAGAATAAACTACTGGTACAATTCAATACTACAAAGAATACTAAAACAATATAAGAAGGAGAATAAACTACTGGTACAATTCAATACTGCAAAGAATAATAAAACAATACAGGAAGATGAATAAACTACAGGTACAATTCAATACTACAAAGAATACCAAAACAATATAAGAAGGAGAATAAACTGCCGGTACAATTCAATACTACAAAGAATACCAAAACAATATAAGGAGAATAAATTGTTGGTACAATTCAATACTACAAAGAATACTAAAACAATATAGGAAGGAGAATAAACTACTGGTACAATTCAATACTACAAAGAATACCAAAAAAATATAAGAAGGAGAATAAACTGCTGGTACAATTCAATACTACAAAGAATACTAAAACAATATAAGAAGGAGAATAAATTGCTGGTACAATTCAATATTACAAAGAATACTAAAACAATATAAGAAGGAGAATAAACTACTGGTACAATTCAATACTACAAAGAATACTAAAACAATATAGGAATGAAAATAAACTACTGGTACAATTCAATACTACAAAGAATACTAAAACAATATAAGAAGGAGAATAAACTACTGGAACAATTCAAAACTACAAAGAATACTAAAACAATATAAGAAGGAGAATAAACTACTGGTGCAATCCAAAACTACAAAGAATACTAACAGAACATAAGGAGAATAAACTACAATTTATGTAAACATTAATTAAAGTACAATGTAAAAATGGTAGCAGAGTCGCTTTAACTGGTTGGTACCAGGTACATAACATTTCATGGCGTGTGTGTCTGTGTGTGTGTGGGGGTGGGGTGGGGGTGGGCAGGCGTGTGTGTGTGTGTGTGTGTGTGTGTGGGGGGGGGGGGTTGTTGTTGTTGTCGTGAGCTGTATGGCAGGTAGGGCACTTGCCATACCAATAATTTGCCCAGAAATGGTCTGCGAAATCAGGAAAATTTAGAGGGAAATTCCAGTGAAAATCGGGAATAAGTCAACTAAAAATATACTATAATCCGAAATAGTTGCCGCAAAAAAAATAAAATACACTGTTCCATTGCCGAGAAATAATAAAATGAATATGCCCAAAACGCTCGAAAACGTGACTCCTGGGCGCATCCATTTTCTCGCAACGAGAGCGAGAACCGCGAGATTATGACGTCAACGACACACCAGCAAAATATCGCCAGCGCTTTTAGATTTACCTGTTTACTTCGCGTTATGACGGCCGAATATTAAATTAACCCTTTAATGACCAAATTCTGTCAGGAAAATCAGAATATTTTCTTATTGAATGGCCATTTGCAGGACAAGCGAAGACTATTTTTGAAAATTGACCACTGGAATGGCTGGATCGGTTACTGAGACAGTCGTTTTAGTTGTAAATTCTCAAAATAGCCTTCTTTTGACCTGCGTCCTCAACTTGACGATTGCAGAGGCCAGTGCTGGCGTGAAATGGTTAAATCGCATCATGTCCGCATGTCAAGCATGGGCTTGCAGTAATAGAAACGATCATGGAAAGGGTAAGGACATTCACATTTTCAGATACCGATCCACAGAAGCATCCGCATGAAAAGGGGCTAACTGAAAGATGGCTTCATAACATCGGTACTGGATGGATATCTTCCACATTTAAATTTGGAAGACACAAGTTTAGAACATATAGTCTGTATAATTTTAAAATAATGTGTCATGCATTTCAAAACAAAAGGCGCGGTACTTAATTTTAATATAACAGAATCAAACTCGACAATTAACGTCGTATTTGCTTGCATCACTTGTAAAACGAGATTTGCAAACCAAAATGAAACAATGTCGCTGATTTCCCGGTCGGTCAATTATAGCGGATTACTTCATAGACGATAGTAGGTGAGAGCTAGTAAATAATGACAAGTGTACGCTAGACATAATTAGTAGCTTAGTGCTTTCACACTATTGAAATCCAGCGTTATTAATCATTTACAACGTTTACTCCCAATTTTTAAATAACTATGCAGAGTGTTGAATATTCTGAATTAAATTTTAATGGAATTATGTTGCAGTAGCTTCCAAACTAATTAGTCTCGCGCAATAGGCCTATGCAGGGTAAATTTTAAGCTTTCTGCTTTTCTGTCCTTGAAAGGGTTAACTAATTGATCCCAAATTTTTAAATGTTGACCCATATTTACTGCCTGTTGAATATTTTGAAACTGGAATTTGACTGGAAGCAGAAGTTGCAATAGTAACAGCCTTCAGAGAAATTACATTCAACATTTATTCAACTAACATATTTTTCAAGAATGTGTTGTAGCTGGTTGATCGCAAACACGCTCCTGGCATAACCCTTCAATGTTTAAAAAAAATAGTAATTGCCCATAGGAAAACAATTTTTGACAATTTAGCACTACAATGACTGGCGCGATCATCGGGACACTAATTGCACTTTAATTTCCTCCGAACAATGTGGCAAAGTGTCAGTTGTTTAGCCAGTACGCTAATTATCCACGAGATGCAAGATTTACCTCCCCTGGTTACGGCTATCCTCGATCGGGCAAACAGAGTAGGTGTGTCGGTGACGTCAGCTGCTCGTCCAAATTGGCGCCTCTATCTACTGGTTACTTTAGCAATTTAAATTGAGGATATCTTTTTTATTTGTTGGCATAAAATTGTGCTCTTGGTCTCAGATTAATGCGGAAAATGAGTACTTTACGTCAGATGTATAAAAAAACCCAGTGGAATATCCCTTTAACTATTATTTACTTGGCCAAATTAGACCAAATATAGCAAATTATTTTTTACGATGTAAAAATTTATCTGTTGCATATTTTGAAAGAAATGTGACTGGAAGTCGTTGCTGACACAGGCAGCAATGGATACCATGTCAAATTAAAATATTTCACATGTTATTCTTATCTGCAAGAATGCATGAAATGGCTTCTCAGAGGATCTAATTTCACAATTTTTCAGTGACGAAACACCGAAATACCTTTCCTTGAGAGGAGGAAATCCCCTATCAAACCTCCCCAGACATTTATCTAACCATCTCTAGTAGGTTGGGACACACCTGAAGTCTACTCAGAGAGACGCACGCACGCACCACGCACGCATGCACATACTTACCAAGCCCCTGTGTCAGTTGTCTGATCTGCGCATTTTCTTCTTCCATGCGGGATTCTCTTTTCTCACGAATAATATTTTCCACTTCATCACGCAGTTTCCGTATTTCTTCCTCAAAATTAGCTTTCAATGTAACCATCTGTATGTCAAATGTTTCATTTTGTTTGTTCTTCCACAGGGCCACGCTGATAATTATGCATGAAACGGGTAGAATGACGAGGAGCCGAAGTAACCAGGTCTTCACAGATGTCTCCATTGAGAGGCTAACTGCTTATAGTTGTGGCACGGAAGTGATTCTCTCCTCGGTAATCGTGGCTGAGTGAGGCCGAGTGTCTGGTTGAGTAAGGGAGTATCTTAGCGACTGGCGAGTGGGTGAGTGACAGATCAATCACCTGGCTGGCTGGCGGACTGGCTGGCAGGGTGGCTGGCTGGGTTGCTGAGTAAGTGAGTGAGGCAGTAAGTGAGTGCCCGAGCGAGTGATTGAAAGAGTGACTGAGAGGGTGGTTGGTTTAGTAGCTGAGTGTCTGAGTCAGCAGATGTACGGGCGAATGGGAAAGTACCCGACTGATGGACTGAATGACTGACAGACTGACTGACAAACTAGCAACCAGCCAACTAAGAAACTACATGAGTAAGTGATTGTGTGGTTAAGTGCATGACTGAGTGAGTGACCAAGTAAGTGATGGCGTGAATGGCAGTGAGTGAGCATCCCAATGGCCGAGCGAGTGGGTGGTTGGTTGGTTGGTTAGTTGATTGGTTGTTTGATTGATTGAGTTATTTACTGATTGCATGGTTGGTTGGACATTTTGTCGGTCGGTTGGCTGGCTGGTTGGTTGGCTGGTTGGTTTGTTGGTTGGGTGGTTGGTTGGTTAGTTGGTTGATTGGTTTGTTGGTTGGTTGGTTGCTTGCTTGTTTGACTGCCTGATTGTTTGATTGATTGATTGATTGATTGATTGATTGATTGATTGTTTGATTGATTGGTTGATTGGTTGATTGGTTCGTTGGTTGGTTGATTGGTTGGCTGATTGGTAGGTTGGATGGATGATCGATCGATTGGTCGATCGATCGGTCGGTCAGTTGGTTGGCTGGGTGCTGGCTTGATTGATTGATTGATTCAGCCGGTTGGTCTGTTTGCTCAAAATATTGTCCGTCCCATCACGCTACCAAATCATTGTCGTCGCCAACCATAAAACACGTGCGCTGATTCCTTCCACTACCAGAGGCCGATGCCCCGTGTGCCCGTAAGCCAACCTTGTCACAGATAGTCACATACTTGAAGCCAAAACGAGCCAATACTAAGCATATGCCACACAAGCAAACCACTCCTTGTCAATTAGCTAGATCAAAATGTGTCATGGTAGCCGAGATAGGACCAGAAGCCAAAAACCTCACAACAGGGACTGGGAAGCTGTACGACAGCTCTGCAGCTATAAGAAGAACTGTTCGGCATTGATCCATGCAGTTTCAATCTCTTAGTCCTGTCCATGCCACTCCACCCGCTCTAATAGACCGTTCCAATTTATGAACTGATCCTATGACGTCATAATCAAATACATGTAAGATGACATCATAATGAATGACGTCATGAATGACGTCGATACGTACGTCACGAACGCATATTTGAAAACTGACTATGCGTTGTTGTACGAATTCTATGTCTTTACTATTTAATAAATATTCTGTTGAATATTTTAAAACTAATTTGAAAGCAACAGCACCAAGTCAAATTAGTTACAAAATTTTCAACAGCTTACCTGTATAATTTTCAGGAAATTGATAGTTAGGACATTTGGGGATCGATCAATCCTAACACGACGAAGTGTGGGTGGAGCCTAGCTAGATATGGGCGGGGCCTAGCTAAAACTGGAAAGGTGCATTATGAGTACATTCGTGAGTTCACCAGAATCACCGGCATACATCACAAACAAAACATGTTTACTGGCTGCATTACCGACCGAAGCAGTCACGCCTGCCACTTGTATGCCACTCACTTCAGCTGCACCCGTGTTTACTGGCCGAATTACCGACCACAATAGTCACGCCTGCCAGTTGTATGCCAGGCCGCATTACCGATCACACGCCTGCAACTTGTATGCCAGGCCGCATTACCGATCACACGCCTGCCACTTGTATGCCGCGCACTTCAGCTGCGCCCGTGTTAGTCATCAACATTGCTATGGACACCATCATAACATAACCAGTATCAGCAGAAGTCATCCTCATAACCACTTCATCCATGACAGCCTACGATCCCGCCACAGCATGAATTTCAGTCACTGCCATTCCTTTAGTATCAACTATCCCGCCAGCACCATCAGCAACCATCTCCATGCCACTAGCCACTTCCAGGGGCGTCGCCAGCTACTCGAGATTGGTAGGGTAATTTTTGGTGAGGTCAGTCAACCGATCTCTCACTCATACAGTCCGTCAGTCTGTCCTTCATGCAGTCATCCTATCTGTCACTCACTGTGTCAACCGATATGTTACTTAGGCAGTCCCTCAGTCAGTCACTCGTGCACTCATTCGGTCTGTCACTCATGTATCCATCCAATGTGTCACTCATGCAGTCGGTCAAATGGGCGGGCGGCCAGTAGGTCGTTCAGTCGGTTGGTCACTGGGTTGGTCAGTCGGAAGATGGGTGGTTTGGTCTGTCAGTCTGTCCATCACTCATACAGTCATCCGATCGTTCACACCTGCAGTACGTCAGTTCTGTCACTCATGAGTTCAGTCTGTCGGTTGCTCAGTTGGTTGGTCAGTCCATGGATGGGTGGTTTGATTTGTCATAATGTTTGTCAGACCGTCATTCATGCAACCCTCTGATCAGTCACTCATGCAGACCGACAGTTGGTCACTCATGCAATTATCCAATTTGTCACTCATGCAGTCGGTCACCCATACAGTTGGGCGGTGGGTCGGTCGGTCGCTCGTGTGTACGTTTGGTTGGTCAGTCTTTCACGCATGCAGTCATCTGGTCTGTGACTCATGCAGTCATCCGATCTGTCACTTATGCAGTCGTCAGATATGTGACACATACAGTCTGTCAATCTCTCACCCATGCTGTCATCCGATCTGTTACTTATGCAGTCAGTGTTGCCATCGCAGTTGAGACTGGTGCAAAGTGATGATTGGGTGCTGGCTGAGTGCTGGAGGCTGGTGCGGTTGGTCTGATGTAAGGCGGAAAGTCAAGTTGTCGCCATTTGGTACGTTTAGTCTTAGCCATCTTCCCCGTAGGAAGTACATTAATTGGAAGTCTAGTTTCAAAGCGGCTAGCTAGAACGTCTATGTCCTCAATTTGTTCACCAGGCTTTAACGTTACTACTAACACGCGGTATTTTTCTGTTAAGGCGTGTGGCACTCCATAACGAGTAGCTGTATATAGATATTTGCAGTCTGAGTAGAATGCGCATTGAAAAGGATGATCACGATTAACATGAAGCGTCAAGTCCGAATTACGGGAGACCGCACGCTTACACGGCTGCCCGTTATGCTGTAAAGCTGTACATGGATACTTCATCCCGGAATGAGCTGGTGCTGTGTCCTCCGAGCTGTCGGACAGGGTGAGATCATCCGCAACGTGACATCTTATTTCCGCATGATAATTATTGCGCGGAACTGCCTAACCTACTCTAATTGTCCTACCTCTTCATAACTTTTAGGGTGAGTCGGTCACGCCCATATGGAAAGTTTTGATTTTAATGTTCCTGGAGTCCGACGAAATATTCCTTCCATATAAAGGAAGCAAATATAAATATAACAAGGAAGGATTGCCGTTTTCGTCTCCATCCAAAAGAATAACAAGTCTCTGATAAACTCGAAAATCTGGAACTACTTATTCCCGTTGAAGCTCACCTTTTAATTAGCATGAAGTGGTTTTTCATATTGGATGCTTATAAACTCGCCTGTTTAAATTTCAGGCTAGAGCGCCCGATAGGGTGTGGGAGGGCGTGGTGACATCAGCGGCAATTATCCCAACTCACAGCCACTCACCTCCTCCATCACGCTGTGGTAGATGCGCGTTTGGGCGGTTCTTTAGTCTATAGCCTTTTGATCCAATTTACTCGAAACAGAAGTGAGATTACATGGTTTCTTGTTGTAAAAGCACGTGTTTGATCGGAAACTTAGTCAATATTTATGTAATGGTGGAGTATTGATGCTGCTGATTATTTGCGGTGGGTGTGAAAAAATGAAATACATGTTTTCAATTTTGTTCCTTAGAGCAGCGTCCCTGTATGCGCGTGATCTTTTACATGCGTCGCTTGTTGTCTGTAATAAGTGTATTCCAGCCCATGTTGCTCTGGTGACTGGAATATGTAGGTAAGAGAATATTTGAAATTCTCCATGAGATTATACTGTCGAAGTTTTGATGCCGCTTTACCAGCCCGTGTGTTAATGATTCGTTTACACGGTAAAACCATGGTGTTCTTAATCAAAATTTGGACAATATAGCTGTCTGTAATTATTGTTTGGTTTAAACAGCTCCATGTCCTGCGGAAATTAAGTGTACTAATTCTGCCAAGCTGGACTGTGTTTTCCGGGTGGATGGACTGCCAAGCATCCTCCTCTGTGGGTAGGACTAGTCCCATCCCTACCTAGACCAAACCTAATGTATTACAATACAACTTGGAAAATGTGTGTCTCAGTTTTACAATTACAATTCCATCGTATGGAGATTGTGAATACAGTCAACCCGAGTGTATGTGTTTCTGTCACGTTGATGCTTTTGATTGATACGCGTGGCTGTTTTTCTGCGGATGACTCTTGCTCTGTCATGAAGTGTGATGTTTTTATTACCACTGGGGTTGGGGGGTGGGGGTTGAAGTGTGGTGTCAACTTTATCGGACATGAAGTGTTTCTCTCTGTAATGGCCGAGCCCGGGGACGGGACAGAGTTACTTTAGAGAGTGGATGACCAAGAAGGTTGCTGTCGTAACTTGAATCAATCCATTATCGAAATTCTTTTCGGTAGCAAAATCCTACTCAGACTGTTATTACATGTGATGACGTGTAAGATTTTAGCTTTTTCCGTACGACGATTGCGGGGATGGGGGGGGGGTGGTGGAGTGGGGAATCCCCTGTAGCGTGTACTGTAGATGGCTGCGGTGTTGTTCCTACTTTGCGTATGGTCAGTTTTCCATAAATCGGATAAGAAGGTGGTTACGGAAAATGTTGACTGTGTTGATGGTGGTAGTGATCGATTGTAGGGAAGTCGTGGTTGCTGTATGACTCTTGCGTAATGCAGTTTGGGCATATACAGGTTTCCAGGCTGTGGAATGCACAGTCTGTTGCGGTTGCAGCAAAGTCGGTTCTACTTAAAGTGATGAACTTTCCGTATCTATGCGCGAGGGATTGTCGCAGAAAAGGGTGTCTCTAACTTTTTCAATTTAAAAACGCAAGGTGAATGCTACTCTTGTTGTTGCCGATGTTGAATGTCCAAGTTATACTATTATATACCTGAGTATGTGTGTGATGTTCGCGCAACGGTGAATTTATATATCCAGACTTGTGGGTTAGTATGTCGTGTATGCTTCTGGATTTCTGTGTCCGGTATGATGTTCTGACTGCTCACGGGGTGGGGTGGTGGCTTGGTAGGGCGGTGGTGGTCGGGGCGCCCTTTGGATGGAGAATATGGTCATCTCCCATTACATGACGGTTGGTACTCTGTCATAATTTTTAAGTACCGGGAATATTCGAGCCACGAGTCTACTGAACAGGCTGCTTCCCTGCCCACCGCCTGCGGGGGAGTTGGTTGCTGCGGTGTACCTCCTCTGTAACAGCGGACTCTCTCATATCTGAAGAGTGACAGTCAACAGCTGACGAGTGGAGTGTGAAATAGACAGGACGAATGATGTCCGAACTTGGTGCATAGACGAGAGACGTGCATTAGAGATGGGGTGGTGGGCCTGCCATTGGACGAGCGGCACCGTGGGTGGGTGTAGGTGGGGGAGTGGTTGCACAATTTAGGGAGGTAGACAGGTACACCGAGTTGTGTGGTTCTGCTGTTCTTCAAAACAAGCCAAGGCCTCATCCGGCCTCTTCACTTTATTTATTACATGTTCAACCCCACAAGAAGCATGGCCCAGGGCAGGCTCAGCTTCCGCTTGTGGTAACTCAATAATGGGGGTAACAGCGTGAAGTGGGCGGAAATGGGAAGATGTCTTCAGATACGACTTCCCAGATTGAGTAGACCCGCACTGAAGAGGGAGACGGCGTTTACATATCTCATCATCATCCTCAGCATTAGTCGATGGTTCACCAGACTCCAGGTTTGGTAGGAGAGAGGTCGAACTGGCACCACGGTGCTCTGGACTAACGTCGGGAATACTTGTTTCCGAAGAGACATATATCTGGGTACCGGTGTCATGTGGAATGCCCAGTCTGAGCTCTAGTACTGGGTTGTCACTGATACAAGGTTTAAGTCAATTGAAGTGAATGACTGAGGTCAGGCCATCCGAAGCACAGCTACGGTAGGTCACGTCCGACTTCTTACCTACTACCACATAGGGTCCTTTCCACTGGTAACTCAGATTACTTGGCACATTTGCGGAACATCGCGAATCATGAACCCAAACCATTTTCCCTGCTTCATACTGATCTCCATCCACCCGCCGGTCATGCCATGTTTTCTGACACCGGTATGCAGTGGATAAAGTTGCTCTCACTAGCTAATGGGTCTGTTCTATCTGCTGCCGCATGAGCTCGACGTAAAGAGATGGTGAATGTTTCTCTCCCAGAATCCGGGGCATAGCAGATCCAGGGGTAAGGCTAATTCATGGGCTAACATTAACTGCGGTGGGGTATAATCCGTGCTGGAATGTATTGAAGTGTGGTATGCCATGAGCACATATGGGTGTCGTAGATTCCAATCTCGACAATCAAGGCATCTCTGTGAGGGTACGATTAAATCTCTCTACCATCCCGTCACTGCGGGGGTGATATGGAGTCATCCGTGTTTTGACAATATGAAACAATTTGCAGAGCTCGTAGATTAGCCGGCTCTCAAAATTACTTCCATAATCAGAGTGTGGCTCATAGGGCATTCCAAACCAGCAGAACACATTACTTGCTGCTGTGGATGGCTCTTGGTCCGGCAAAGTGAATGCTTCCACCCACTTCGTAAAATAATCTTGAAACACGAGGATTTACTTGTTTCCTTCATCCATCATATTAAAGGGTCTGAGCACATCAATAGCCACTCGGTCCCACGGTGCACGAACTATGTTAATTTGAAGTGATGCAAAATGGTGCTGGCCAACAGCGCATCTTTGACAGTGGACGCATTTGGCGACCGTCGCCTTCAGACTATTGCGAATCCCGATCCAGTGGAATCTCTGTTTGATTCAGGTTAATGTCCGCTCAACAGCTAAGTGGCCCGCATTATTGTGTAGTTGCTGTCAGATGATGTTTCGATAATGCTCTGGAATAACCATGCGGTTGTTGATGTAGAGAGCACCATACTGTATGTGGCATTCCTCGAACCACTGGGAGTAGTATTTTGCTGTTGCAGATAATGGTGTAACAGATTCCTTGGGAGGACTTACCCACTCCTGGATCCACATGTATATATTTCATGTTTGCGCGTCTGTTGCTTGTTCATGAGTGACTGTTTCCATGTTCCACTCTGCACACTGCAATTCGGGCAACCCCGCAGATGGCTGTGTAGTATGTGTCACGGTGGTGGCCACTTCCTGTTCATCCTCGAGCCTAATTCTGCTCAAGGCATCAGCATTTCCATGCAGTTTGCTGGATCTATGAATGACATTGAAATTGAAGGCCTGCATGGATTCCTGCCATCTCACTACCTGGCCCTCAGGATTTTTAGGTTTCTGAGCCAGCGTAGTGAGGCGTGGTCTGTACGGCGAGGTTAGGGTTGGGAGGAGCAAGAAAAAAAAAGCGCCCTGAAGGAACCTTCACACTCACTCGTCCACTCGAATGGTTGGTCCTTTTCGGTGATCCTCTATAGGTGTGATGCAATCTCGCTGAGGTGATGGATGTAACGGCGATAGAACTGGTAGAAGCCGAGGAAACGCCGGGTGTCCGTGACAGATGTCGGTGTCTGCCACTCCGCCACTGCTTTTGTTTTTGATGGTTGAGTAGCCACTCAATCACCGAATATGATGTGTCCCAGGAACTCGATGTTCTGTCTGAAGAGATGACATTTCTTGTGTTTGAGATTTAGGTTATCCATGTGGAATCAGGATAGCACGGTGTCAAAATTGGATGGGGTTTGCTCAAATGAGTGACCAATGACGATTACGTAGTCAATAAAAAACAGACAAATTTCCCATTGCAGGGTAGTTAATACCTGCTCAATGAGACGCTCGAACATTCCAGGAGCGTTGCACAAGCCGTATGGCATGTTGTGGAACTGGAAAAGACCATCTCTAGAAACGAATGCGGTCTTTTCCATGTCAGCCTCATCCATGGTTACTTACCAGTATCCACTAGCTAAATCAAGGGTACAAAACCACTTGGCTCTGGACAAGGAATCTAAGGCCTGGTCTATTCTTGGTGACGGATATGCATCTTTGATGATTAGATCATTAAGGCAGTGGTAGGCTATACAAAACCGCAAAGATTCATCCTTTTATCCTGCTAGTACAATGGGACTGGCCCAGAGGGATGCTGATGGCTCTATTATGCCAGTCTGCAACATGTCATTCACCTGTTGGTGTGCTTCCACTTCCTTATTTATGGGAAGACATTGTAATGGCTGTCGAATGGGTCTGTTGTGTCCAGTGTCGATGGAGTGCCGTACAAGATGAGTTTCACTCATGTCCATGTCTCCAGCTGAGAAACTATCACGCTACTTGTAGAGTAATTTCCTTATTTGTTGTTTTTGAGATTGCATCAATCCAACTGTCGCATGCAAATATAAGTCATGTAAATGTTCTGGCAAATCATCAGAAGTTGTTGCTGGTGTCGGTGCGGTGAGTAATGTTTCCAGTGAGATCACATCCACCAAATGGCCACAATGGACTCCTGGTTCAAGAGTTATTGGGTCCGCGGTGCCATTGAATACCCGAAAGGAACTGGCACATTGTGAGGCAAGCATGTATTCACGGTCAGGTTCCAGCATGGTTGTGTGAGTGGTGTCTCCTAACTGTGGTACACCAAAATAACTTCACATGTGTCCTACAGTGATGATTCCGGTCCAAGGGGTATCTGTCGGTCGTGTAAGTCTTATTCCTGTTGTCTGTATGACGACTTCGCTGGCACTGAGGACATCAGGGCCAAGCAGGGCATCATTTTGAATAGAGGTGATAACAACTCACTGTATGAATTGCATCTCCTCTATTTGTATCACGAGGTTTCCTGTACCAGCCACGGCACATCAGCTCCCATAGCCATTTGCAAAAATATGTTTGTAGCCTTAAGGGGTGGCTTCTTATGAAGTGGGATGCTCTCATACAAGCGCTTGTTAAAAACGTTGATGGAAGCTCCAGTGTCTACCGTGGCACTGGTGGAAATACCGCTAAACAGGCAGGCGCACATATATATTACTTTATGGTGGACCTGCGGAGGAGTTTCCACTGATACCATTTGTGGAAGTGATGGTGGTGCGGTATCATTCTGTATGTAGTCGGCTTGTTTCTGGATGACTTCCATGAGTGCAATTGGTGGCTGAGTGTGGAAAGGGCCCAGCCCATAGTCGCTGCTGCTGCGATTGCATAAGCGATGATGGAGTTGGGGTAGTAATCGTTGTGGCGTTGTTGCTGGTTCCGTGTATGCTGAATTTGTGTAAACAGCAGTGTGAATCAGATTTTCGCACTCGTGGGTGAGGGCTACCTGCGTGAGCCACTTTTGACAATGCATCATGAGTTGCATATCACCAAAGGACACTGGGTGATAAGTGCCTTGGTGGTGGATCGTGGTGCTTGCAGAAACGTTGTTTCAATGGAGGTGCTACAACATACCACTGCCGTTTTACGTAGGTAAGATGGTTGAGTAGAAACGGAATTTGCGGGGTCACATTTTCCAGTGAGGGAAGATGTCAGTGCTGCGGATGCGGTGTGCATCATGGGCACCGACATGTAGGAAGCTGGGCGCTGGTGCATGCATGGTGTAGTAGAAGAATGATTGTTCGTAATGGCTGCCTGACATTGTGGTTCAGAGGCAGTGGTTAAGCCGGGTTGTATGAATGGGCACCAAAGCAACTCTGTAATCGGTGCCCTTGCTAGTTTGATGGATTCTCAGGCTGCGGAGTGCATCGGTCAGTGGTCGGAGTTGTTAATGGACGTCGGTTAGGGCATCGATCCTCCCAGTGGCCCAGCTGACCACATCCAAAACATATGTTTTGTGGTGGTGCTGAAGCTGTAGTGATAGGTGGTCTGGTGGTGGATTGTGTAGCCACTGTTGTGCTGTGTGTATCAACTAGATTAGTGAGTGTGGAGATCTGTTTGGTAATCTCTTCTAACCTTTCGTGCATGTATTGGCAGTTGTTGTTGTTGTGCTGGTTCCCGCGTCCTGGGACATTGTTGTGGCCCCCGTGATGGGATTGGCCATTCCCTCTTCCTCTAGACGCGTGATTCTGACTGTTGTTTTGTTCATGTTGCGCTTGTTGGTCGGATGCTGAGGTAGTTGCGGTTGCAGTGTTGGATTCAGTGTTGGTGGTGGCAACATTAACATCATTTACCTCGTTTATAGGGGGTAGTTGGCAGCAATTATTTTTCTCCCGTTCCACGAAGTTCTCAATACGTTATATACTTATGTGGCCGTTAGTTGTTGAAGACTGCCGTCCTCCATGAGAAAATAATTTTCCTTTACTGCAGGCTCTCCACTCAATGCGTCGATGAATGTGTCCAGATGTAGGTGGGTGACGCCCTCGAGATTGGTGCTGGGATAAGCACGGGTAACTAAGCAATGGATGCGACTAGCTAATTCTGGCAGTGTTTCCTCCGACCATCGATGTAAGTTTTTAAGCTGCAATGGACTTGTTTCCCTGAGGGCTGTGTCGCCGAATCTTTCCGACAACACGTTCTCCAGTTCCAAGACATGTAGAGCTTTCCCGGACAGCTTTGCTGCTAAGTACTCTCCCATCTGACGATTATTTCACCAGATTGTCTTACTTATAATTTCGAACTGCACCTTATAATTGGCCCAATAAGTCTCCCAGCTGAATTCGTGGGGTGGGGGTGGGGGGGGGGGGGGCTGGGGAATGATCTGGTGGTGGTACTGGTAAAACTGAAGAAAACGCGGATGCTGGTCGGCGTGTAGGTGGTTGTGGTAGTGGTGGTGTCTCCCGTCGATGTCCCTGTCAGTACTGATGATATCGCATCTGCGAATGGGATTCCTGTCGATGATGTTGTGCATGATATGTAGGTTCTGCCGAATACTGCCCTGATGTGGGTCCATAGACAGGTGTAGCTATATAGATTGGTGGAGGCATGTTATGTAGACGACGTGGACGTTCTGCTGGTAGTTGTGATGGATGTTCTTCATACAGTGGCGGTGCAGGTGACTGACACGGATTATGTGTGTGATGTGTGGGCCTCCTGATGTATTGCTGAAAAGGTGTAGCTACATCCTCTGGTTCGTAACCTAGTCCTGCTGGGTAATAAGTTGAAGACGCACGAAGAGGTGATGATGCGGGGTATGGTACATGAGCGTCTGGCCACTGGTCACCCATTGATGACGTTGGCGAACAAAATGGTCATGAAGGATGTTGTTGCCCACATGGGGGTCTTTGTCGCGGTCGTCCATGATCTGGCATAAATGGTGATGACCTATCACGGAGATCCGATAAGGTAATGCATTGAGTTCCAGCCTGTGAGGCATCACGGAATCTCCCCTCGCTAATCAGTGAAAACTCGTGTAGAGGCGGTACTGGTCGTCCCACACCAGGAAAATTATTGTCATTGTCAGTGAACACGTGAGCAGTACGTCCGTCATATGATGCTACTTCCATGTCACGGGAGAGCTGACTGTCGGATGAAGGTGTTGAGTGTTGGCGTGGGTTCGCTTCTCGTTCGAGCCCCACATCGGACACCACCTGTAGCTCCCGGGGGTATGCGCTAGTTCGCCAAGACATTCCTATCCATCATGCCAAAAATGCACGATGTATGGGAGGGCTGGTTAGCTGTGGATCTCGGGGTTGCGGATGCTGTATCACGTCTCTCCAGAAGGTACAAAAACTGGCCTCTAGAACCTGTGGAACAGTGCTGTTCCAATGGGGCCATGTGACCATTTCCGCCCAGATTGAACCACACGGTGTCGTCCCAACTATTTGTGTCACTAGTATGCCTATCCATACTAATTTAGAGATATGGAATAAAGAATAATTAAACAAGGAGAATTTTAATATACTATACAAATACTATAATATACTATACAGACAGTTTTATGCGTTTTACACTAAATGAGCACAGTAATACACAACATAGAGCCATCCGGTATTCTTTCCACGTGGTTTCGCTGGAGGTTCCACACAGATCCTTGAATCCGCAGAGGCATCCCCGCAAGTGAGAGTCTTGGCAACGAAGTCACTAGATAGTTTAATATAAACTAGTATACCCCTAACACACACACAAAGAAAATATTGTTGTTGTGAGAGGAAAGTGCCTCACGCTGGCCTCCATCACAGGAAAATGCCTTCAATGCCGAAGCAGAGGAAATGAGCTGGCAAAAAGGGCCACGTTTTTGTTCAACAGAAAATGCTAAGTGCTGAAAATCCTAGTGAAGCTACTGTTAATGGTTTACGTGAAGACGGGATGAACGATTTCCGAAGAATTCCCAGGCCACCGTCTTATGTAGTTCCAAAATTACTGCATTGGTAGTTGCCGCTTTATTTATGCGGGCATTCTACTACATCCTAACTTACCAATTGGTTGTTAGTAACGAAACAAGCTTTGACAGCAAGTGGCAGGGTTTACTACCTAACTTTTAGATACGTTCATCCATTGGGCGCAGATGCCCAGCTTCCTTAAAGTTGCCCTGCATAGCATCTACCTCCAAGCATAGCGTGAGTACATGTCACAGAACAAAGCTCCGAATCAAATAACGATCGGGTTGCCAAGCTCCGCAACCACATATAACATCACTAGACAAGTTTCACAGTTCACACAAGCAAATTTAAACACTGACATGTCATTATGGTGGGGATGGAGAGATGGATATCCATCATAAGCGTCCTTTCCGTAAGGGTGTGGTGGGCTCTAAGGCATCACCTAGACACTACAATGAATTGGATGGAGATCCGCATCTCATCCATCACTGCGTGCTATGGAGCTAGCATTTGACCTGTCGGTAGTGTTATATTCCATGATGCCCAGAGATGCACTGCAGGCTGGTATTACAACATATAAATTAATATTATTATTATTTTGTACTGCTTCCTACTTTGGCGGGAAATCTACCTAATAAGTATCTGAAGACACAAGGGGGCGTGAATGTAATTCGGTGCTTTAACTATCACCACTTGGAAACCTCCGATAGTTTCCGAGGGTCGGATCCGGTTAATGGGTCGATTGGGAATCCAGACAATTAATAAGCTAAGGAAAGAGACAATCACTCAATAAATATACGAGGCCCTATAGCCACTTTAATCCTATCCTATCGAGCAGCATAGCCATGCTTAGTCGGTAACATGCCAGGCTCAAACATTTAGAGCATGATCAGCGAGCTCAGTGTAAAATTGATGCAGGCGGGAATCGTGATGTGGATATAAATGTTGCTGTATAGTATTTCCTAGCGTACTGCAGTCTAGAGTTTTTATAAATAAACAAAACATATTAACTAGATGGCTACTTGCCATATACACAACTAAGCAATACACAATTTAACGAATATACTGATTATAAAGTATCACAGGTCATTGGTCCTTACGGTGCGGCTAGTTGAAAGCACCCACAGTAAACAAGGATAATATTCACAATAACAGAAATTATAAAGATGCGGTCCTAAGAACGGTAAGGGACCTATTAGTCATCAGTACCAATATGCAAGAATAATAATTAAATGTGCAATAGTATAGCCACTTGAGTACCTAATGGTCATCGGTATGGAACGAGATCACGAGTTACTGAAATTGAGGCGCTAGCATATGAGTAGGGCGAGATGGCACGATCTCTAAAGCTGGAAAGATTTCCGCAGGAAGACATCTGCAGGCAGGTATCCGAAGGCAGGTCTCCGCAGGCAGGCATATGCAGCCAGGTCTCCGGAAGCTGACTTCTCCAGGTAGGTTGAATACGGCACATTCTCTGGACAGATAACGGAACGGTTCAAGAGATGTCCATTCACTCATACAGAATAGAAATAGTTTGGTGTAAAGTTTCTGTCCGGCAATGGTAATATGAAAGTTGAAGGGAACACATTAACAGGGAGGGCTGCTTATATAATTTATGCATGTACAATAACTGGCACACGGTGCGAGGTACGCCACACAGCTCTTGCGGCGCACCAGGCAAAGTTCATCCAGGCTGGTCGAAAAGTTAATTATTACACACACGACATGCAGTGTGGAAGTTGAAGTCCACTTTTCAGCGTGGTTGACAGAACCGGCGAGTCATACACCAAGAATAACCATCAGCTCTACATTCTTTACGAATTACATCTGGGCCCGCATGGCCCTCTGACGGAAAGACTCCCTTAAAAAGTTTAAGCTAGTTTATTACCCCTGGACGGCCGTCCGGGTGGGGGTGGCGGTTATACAAAAACTATGGAAGCCGAGGACTCCTTATCACCGCAGATGAGCTGAAGTCCGATTGGCACCAGATGATATAGGTATCACCATAGGTAAGCAGTTACGCACGTCTATCCCGATGGTCCAGTCATCCTGCACGATCCGGCTTCCACGCCGGTGATGCTCCTGATTCTCAATTTTTCACCGCTTTTATACTACTCATGACGTCAGAGCCAGGGGCCTCAGCCAACCAGTGGCCGAGCAGTAGCCAATCAGATGGCGGACAGAAGTGGTGACGTGCCTATTACGTACATAGCACATTCCTTATTCATTTATACATACACGCGATTAAGACGTCAAAAGAAATATTTTGAAAATAATTTAACGGGATTTTTGACGATAACTCAGCTGTTTCTGGGCCGATCTTAATAATATAAACGGTTCTGAAATCCTCGTTCTATTCTGCTCTTGATTCGTACCAAGAACAACGAGGATGATACAGGTAAAGTCATTTACGGCTACCTAATCTGTACACTATAAGCATGCACTCGTTTCCAATTCCGATACGTGTTGTCAGGGAAGCTCTGAGGCATGCGCACCATGCCATCTAACGGATTAGCCGTTTTTAATGAACACCCCTCTTAGGTCTTATATACGCATACCATCCTACCCAGGGTGCGTGCATGGAGCGAATCAGGAGCGGCTGTTCCGTACCCAGCCTAGCTGGGACGATCAGCAATTGTCCCGTCGATCAGTGCTACACCAGGCAATACTACGTACATCGTACTAACATACGTCCGCTCACATAGCTACGCCATTCGAGGCCGTACTTGCAGGTCATTGATCTCTCCCTGTGTTGACTGCCAGTTTTAATGCCGCCAATCAGATTTCTGCCTACTTCAATCTAACTAGCAATCTAAAAATGGAGGCATGGCTTCGTGCCCATATCGATGGAGAGCTCGCGAGACACGAGTGCCAGACTATGTGATTGACAGCATATTAGTAGAATGATAACAGCCGGAAAATTTCATTTTGCAGAAGTTCACTGCCATCATTTAGGATGTTTTGTTAACATAGCGTGGATATCATAGCCCGCAAGCATGATACTCGATACGGGAATGGAGTGGGAGGGTGAGGATCGTGCAATAGGACGATGTGCATGTTTCATTAATGGCGGTAATAGCAGAAATAATAAAAATAATAATAATAATAATAATAATAATAATTAAAAAACTTTAGATCAATGGGTCGATCAATCAGCCAACTGATCAATCCCTCAACCAATCAATCAATAATTAGTTGATGAGTTTATCAAACAAACATATGATCAGTCAAATATTTAATCGACCACCCAACTAATCGCTTAATCAATTTGTAATTTAATTTTTCATACTCTCAGTCGAGTAAATAGTCAATCATGCACACCATCAGTTGACCAATGAGCCTGTCAGTAAATCACTGCATCAACCTCTTAGATAGATATGTCACTGAAACATTCAACCTAACGACTGGTCGATTAACCAATCCGAGAAACATTGACATTTGTTCCAAAACATTTATAGAAACAAATGTTTTACCCAAATGTTCGTAGTGTGCGTTGAATGTATGACTAAAATGTTTCAGAGTAAAATGTTTAGGAAATCAAATCTGAAAATATTACCTGCTTGATATTTTCGAGATGTTTCGGTTAAACCATTTGTTTCTGGTAGTATGCGTTGACCGAAACAATTCTTGAAACATTATTTTACAATCAAACTATCAGCGCCAGGGTGAACTGCTCACGTGACACTTCGCGTGAATGACATGATAACAAAATGGCGAGTAATTCACCCTGACGCTGATTGGGTGAGTGTAAAATAATGTTTTCCAGAACTGTTTCGCTCAAAGCACATCGCCAGAATCAAATGTATTAATGGAAACATTATCGGAAATATCAACCAGGTTTATTATACAGGTTTGATTTCGAAAACATTTGCTCGAAAACATTTGTTTCAGTGAGACATTCAAAGCTTACTTCGGATATTTGAAGGAAACATTTGTTTCAGAACAAATGTTTCGAGAAATGTTCGTTGTGTGCATTGGAATTAATGTAAGTAGGGCCTATGCATCCGCCGCAAGTGTTTGTTCAAATCCCACGTCTTCTAAGCAATGTCTTTTTCAAATATCCCACATATATTAAGATTTTATACAAACCCACCTCTAAGATTTTCAGATATTCTGTTAACAAGTACTTAGATCTGGATCCAGATCCTTTTTTTAAACGTATTTTATTGTAACATATATGTACAATGGGATTGGGCACAAGGTCTGTCAACTTAGAGACGCCATCTCCCTACAGAATTAGTAATTGGCAGCAAAAAAAATAATATAATATATACATCTAACACATACTGTGAGAAAGAAGGAGTAGAGAAAAGCACGTGCGCGAGAGAGAGAGAGAGAGAGAGAGATGCTTAGTCAGATGGTTTGCCTTTTACAATACTTATGCTTTGCCTTGTGATTGAGAGACATAGAGATAAAAAAACCCAATGACATGAATAAAATGAATAATAATAATAATAATAATAATAATAATAATAATAATAATAATAATAATAATAATAATAATAACAAATCCAGGTCCTTACTCGAAATCATTCTGATTACCACCAAAATCAGACATTTTCCGGTTCTTAATCCAGCGTGCACTAGGATTTCCAAATACCATTTTTTTCCAGATACCTTGCTAACACATAAAGATCCGAATATGGATTTGGATCTTACTCGTCCTACAGTGGTTTCCCGTCATTGTAAAATCGCCGCGGTTTACCTCACTGCAAACCGCCACAGTTTCAACTTGACATACTGTTTACATTTGAGCAGAAAATCGTGCAAAGAATCGCTCGATCACGTCAATTATTTGAAGACTATAATTATTCAAGAAACTTCATCTCAATATGCTTGATGGTTCTGATTCTGAGTTTACAGAAATTATAGTAATGTACCTCTACACTATTTTAGCAATCCAAATTTCCCGTCTGACGGTGACGCAGTGGGGCCATCACGGTTGTTTCACCGTGCCCCTCTAGTGGAATCAGTTCCATTCAATTGCATTAATCCAATTACACGCGATTTACCATCACGGAGATCGCGATGGTAAACCGCTGTAGTGGAGTCAGGCCTTTATACAGAACAAATTGCTAAATATCATGACCACTGACACCATCATCCCACCACTACCATCACATCTTGCACCACCGCCAGCAACAACACTACCAGCAACAATAATTACAGTGATCATAAAAATGATATTGGTTATCATCGTAAAAATGACAATGAAAATAATATCGATGATGATAACAATGATGACAGTGACTCTACAGATAACTCTGATAGCAATAATAATAATAATAATAATAATAATAATAATAATAATAATAATAATAATAATAATAATAATAATAATAATAATAACTAGATTGATCAGTCGTTGACGCATCATCGCAAATCCCCACGTTCACCGCTTTGAACTTTTGACACCCCCCACATCCCACCCCCAGGGGCGGAGCCAAATGTGAACGTCCTTTTGCGCTCCGAAATCATATGGATAACTCACATGCCAAATCTGGTTGAATTTCGTACAATAGTGTCAGAGGAGTTACATTACAATCAATTTCATGGCCTTTTGGCCCCATCCCACACACCATGGGGGCGGGGCCAAATGTTAATGTGCTCATCCACTCCACATTGATATGGAAAACTGGCATACTAAATGTGGTTGGATTCCGTCCAATAGTGTCAGCGGAGTTGCATTGCAATCAATTTCATGACCTTTTGATCCCATCCCCACCCCTGGGGCGGGACCAAATGCCAATGTGCTCATCAACTCCACATCGATATGGGTAACTCACATACCAAATTTGTTTGAATTCCATCCAATGGTTTCGGAGCAGATGCGTTAAATCAATTTCCACTGGTTAAAATTTGACCTTTTGACGCCTCTCCCGCCCATGTGGGCGAAGCCAAATCTAAATGGCCTCTTGCACTCCGCAATCATATGGGTAACTCAGATATTACATTTTTTGACAATTTGACGCCCACCCCACCCACCCATGGGAGCGGGGACAAATGTAAATGTGCTCATGTACTCCACATTGATATGCGTAACCCACAAAGCAAATTTGGTTGAACTCTGTCCAACGGTTTTGGATGAGATGCATTACAATCAATTTCCGCAGGTTAAAATTTGACCTTTTGACCCCTCCCCCACCGCCCGGGGGTCGAGCAATATCTAACTGGACGCTTGAACTCCGCAATCATATGGGTAACTCATATATCAAATTCGGTTGAGTTATGTCTGACGATTTCAGAGGAGTTGCATTACAGCTGATTTGACCGTTTGACCCCTGCCACGCGCCCCCCTGGGGGCGGAGCCAGATCTAAATATGGTCATGCAAAGCGGAATCATATGGGTACCCCACATACCAAATTTGATTTAATTCCACCCAATTGTTTGGGAGGAGATAGCGTGACGGACGGACGGACAGATGGACAGGGGGACAGTCGGACAGACGGACGAATGCGATTACAATATCCCCGACGTTTTTTTAAAACGTGGGGATAATAATAATGAGGCAAGTGCGACTGATGTCACAAGAAGTACTTGTGTTGCATCCGCTACGAACGAGATACATGAGACTGCTGATGTTACAAACACGACTACCACTTCTGTTACCACATACACCGCTATCGTTGCTGCTACACCAAGTGTCACTACCGTCGCTGCTACACAAATTACCACTATGGCTGCTGCTGCACAAAGTACATTTACTGCTGCAGCTACACAAAGTATATTTACTGCTGTTGTTACACAAACTACCGCTACAACTGCTGCTACGCGAATCACTGCTCCCACTACTGCGACACAAAGTACCAATCAAGCTGCTGCTACACAAAGTACCACTACAATTGCTGCTACACAAATTATCACTCCCACTCCTGCCACACAAATCACCACTCCCACTGCTGGTACACAAATTACTACTCCCATTCCTGCCACACAAATTACCACTCCCACTGCTGCTACACAAATTATCACTCCCACTGCTACCAGACAAATCACTTCCACTGCTGCTACACAAATTGCCACTCCCCCTCCTGCCACACAAATTACCACTCCCACTGCTGCTATCCAAATTATCACTCCCACTCCTGCCACACAAATCACCACTCCAACTGCTGCTACACAAATTTCCACTCCCACTACTGCTACACAAATTTCCACTCCCACTGCTGCTACACAAATTTCCACTCCCATTCCTGCGACACAATGTACCACTCCCACTGTTGCTACACAAATTTCCACGCCCACTGCTGCTGCACAAATGTCCACTCCCGCTGCTGCTGCACAAATGTCCACTCCTACTGCTGCTACATAAATTACCACTCCCGCTGCCGCTGCACAAATTACCACTCCCACTGCTGCTGCAGAAATTACCACTCCCACTGCTGCTACTCAAATTTTCATTCCCACTGCTGCTACACAAATTTCCACTCCCACTGCTGCTACACAAATTTCCACTCCCATTGCTGCGACACAAGGTACCACTCCCGTTGCTCTTGCACAAATGTCCACTCCCGCTGCTGCTACACAAATTACCACTCCCACTGCTGCTGCACAAATTACCACTCCTACTGCTGCTACACAACTTACCACTCCCGCTGCTGCTGCACAAATTACCATTCCCACTGCTGCTGCAGAAATTACCACTCCCGCTGCAGCTACACAAAACAGCACTCCATTTGCTGCTGTACAAATACCACTCCCACTGCTGATACACAAATTTCCACTCCCAAGTGCTGCTGCACAAATTGCCATTTCCACTGCTGCGACACAAATTATCACTACCGGTGCTGCTACACAAATTATCTGTACCACTGTTGCCACTGATCCCATTAAATCCGATCCTAGTAATACATCGTTTAACCATGGTTTAACACGAGCGGCACCAAATAGAGTGGACACTGCCCCGAACGTTAACCCTAATGTAACACATGAAGACGCGCCCATAGTGCCAACTGAGAAAGGATCCTTAAATTGTCCATTAACTCAATGTATGTGGGTCACGGTCCAAGTTAAGAGGTCCAGACTTCGAGGAGTTTATTTCAAATTATTATCTGATTGCTGTAACAGAAACTAAATTAAGTTAGTACGATGCAATTGCCGTTAAAGGGGTTATTTGCCATACGACCAATATAACTAAGTGCAAGATTAGGTCTGGTGGAGTCGCTTTATTAATTAGACAGGACATCTCTGAGAACATTTGTATACTTGAATCTGAGTCCGAAATTAGCCTATGGTTTAAGATGAGCAAAAAGCTTCTAGGTCAGGAGACTATTGGTGGAATCTTGTACGTGCCCTAAAAAACTCGAATTACTCTAATATTTCACTCTATGATGTAATAGAGCAAGAGGTTCTCTCTAAAATCCACGAGAATGACCAACCAATACTCCTCCTGGGTGATTTTAATGCCCATACTGATCACACGATTGCTTTTATTGAAACTGTTAACCAACGAGACGACCCTGCGTTTTACAATGGCGATACTTTATCTTTTAATATTGATGTTAATACTGACGCCCGCTTCTATGATATCCCCATCGGGAGGTGGTCTGAAGACGATAAAGGAAACAATAACAGGAATAGATTAATTGAGATGTGCAAGAACTTAGACATACTTATTGTAAACGGAAGGGCAGGAAATGATAAGCACATTGGCCGACTTACCTGCAGAGATACCAGTGTGGTAGATTATTGCATTGTATCCCCTTATATGTTTCCGCTTATAACTATGTTTGATATACTTGATTTTAATGAATTGTTGTCAGATGTCCACACGCCTGTACATATTGTCTTTAAGTCAAATCTAAATAACAATGTAGATAGTGATTGTATAAATGACGATAGAGAACATGTTCTGCCTCCCAAGCCAAAATGCCAAACTAAGAATACAAATGTATTTTTGAGTAGTATTGACACCAATTGTGTACAACCTATCCTCCGGTATCTAGACATGTTGGCTGCTGCATGTGTAATTGGTGCTGAAAGCGTCAATAATATTGTAGCACAAATTACATCCATACTGACTACGGCAGACAAAATGCCTGGGTGAAAGAGGAGCGGAGCTAGAATGAAAACGGCTCCTAGAAAGAATGACAAACCGTGGTACAATCAAGCCTGCAAAAATAGCTAACCAGGACCGTCAGGCTGGTGAGTATTCATCGGATTCTGGGAAAGAATTGTGTGAGCAGCGCAGCGCCGGAGCTACACTCCCTCTCTCCCTCACTCCCCTCCTCCATCCATCAATCCATCCATTCATCAATTCGTCTATCCACCCAGCCAGCCACCCACTCACCTACCAACCCCAACCCAATATCCATCACCTCCAACAGGCAACAGGCGGGCAGGCTGCCCACGTCACTCGGCTAACTCCAGCTCAGTCAGTATACTCGAGCAGAGCAGTATGCTGTCGCTAGAGGTCCGAGCAGGCGCCTGGGTCCGCCACCTCTCCACCAATCCATACATCCATCCATCCATCCACACAAACAGTCATCCACTTACTCACCCACCCAGCCAAGCCAAATATCCTTGTTACAGGATATTGAATATTCAATATAACGTTTGTGTCAGACTATATTGTTAAACCTTTGCTAAACTTATGCCTGTCTTCATGTGCATCCTCTCAAACCATCCTCTCAATACCCGAGGAACACTATGAATATATTAAAGTTTTTTTACCTACTATCATAGCTCGGTATGCACGCAGCACCAGGCGGGCACGCCGACTGCGGCACAAGGATAATCACAGCTCAGTCAGTATCCCCTATCACAGCAATATGCTGGCAGTACAGGATCGAGCTGGCGCATCGGCCCACCCCTTCTCCACCCATCAATTCATCTATCCACCCAGCCAGCCACCCGCAGACCTACCCAACCCAACCCAACCCAATTTCTCCTTCGATCAATACTTACCATTACATTACTCTTGATAAACAGCTATCCTGATAGCTGGCTCTAGGAATCTAGATTGAGTAAGCTTTACTGGCTGCTGTAACTGGGTACGCGGCTCCCAACAAACGGGTACCCGTCTGCCAGAGACGCCCATTCTTGTTTGCATAGCAACAAGAGATACATTGTTATTTTTGCGTGGAGAAATCTCAGAGTTTTCTTTGTGTTTTTCTGTGTGTCTATTTCTTGTTTCGTTTACTGGAATTACTGGATTTAACTATGGAAGGAGCCTCTGATTCTCATGTCGTATTCTTTCTTGTTATTTATCTAGCTATATGGAGACTTATGTTGTCTGTGTTGCATGTCCCGTGTGGTTACAACGACATATGCGAGATAAGATCGCCTCCTTTAAATCCCAATGGCGATCGGGCAGTAATATGAAACTAGGCGTTGGCTTACAGTGTTTTAATACTAAAAATCAGCTTACGTTGTTCACCCGTATGGTGTGAGCGGGTGACGTCACACCATTTTATTTATCGGATTATATTGGTGAAGGAATTGTTTCATTAATTCACGCATCTTATTCAGGGTGCTGCGTGCTTTTCGTGCCAGAAACTTTAGAATTATATCAAGCTTTGCGTGTAATCACGATCTGTTTGCATTGATCGATGATTTCGAAATTCTTGATTAAGATGTGTGTTCTGTGGTTTTACCGTGTTCTACAGGATTAAGATAATTAATTTTGTTGTTCCTTCACGTATCGCTTTGGCCTTCGTGTGGGTAGTATAATTTTGAATTAATTCTTAAATATACCACGAATGCATTCGATATAGTTCCTGGTGCTGTGTTTATACATCCTTTAGGATCAATTTATGGGTGTATTATTGACCGCAATCGTTCCTGTCGCCAGCTTACACGATCTTGTGGGTGTGGGGTGCCGGAGGGTTAACTTTTAATTTATTGTCAAAATATTTGAAAATTATTTGTCTACCTTCCATTCCTGATTCGTTCTGCTTGCTTATTTTAGGTTTGTGCTTGTTTTCAGGCCAAGCCTACCCCGCCATCTTGCCCAGAGTGTCACAAATTCGTCAAGGTCATGTTTAAGGACCATGTCTGTTTTCGATGTTCGGCATGTAATGTTGATAATAGGTGTAATGTCTGTTCAGTGTGGCCCGTCAAGTTTTTGGTCGAGTTCCTTGCCCAGAAGGACTTGGCTGGGTCTGACGCAGGGTCAGGCGGTGTGAAAAGAAATCGAGGAGAGTCCGTTTCGGCCCCTGGGGGCGCTCCTCGTCTGCAGTTGGAGGGTTTGGAATGGCACACCCGGCGTGGTTTCGGTCCACTATGCAAGGTTTCTTGCATGGCGTCCTACCCACGCTGGTGTCGTCTCTGATACCGGAGACTGTAGGGCAATCTCTCTCCGTGTCCGGTATGGACGGTTCCGTCTGGCTCCGGCTTGGCGGGTACTGCTTCTCTGCAGCCACCTCTGGGTGGTCCAGTAGTGGTAGCTGGTCCATCGGGCGTGGGAGCCGTTCGCCAGTGATGACTCTTCGGGGTCTGAGGTTGAGGAGACCGAAAAGACGAGGTTGTTGCGGCCTGAGTTACTGTGGGTGGAGAGCATGGAGGTCGATTCAATCCTGAATGGAACCGCCCTCAATATGTCTGGCTTGTGCAAGCCATGGCAGCTGCTCCGACCATGGTTGAGGCCACGCCGTTACCGGGCACCCATCCAGTGCTGGTTGGTTTGCCACCAACCGACATGGTGATGGGTGTTGCTGGCCAGGCTTGATACTCACCTATCTCGCCTGGTCCAGCGGCCCTATGTGGGGTGCCGTTGGCGGCCGTGTTTGGCCACAGTTCCATAGCCGCTATGGGTCTGCACAGTTTTCCGTGTGGGCCTACTCTATTGAACTTGTTTCATGGGGTGGCGGTGGAACCGTGTGGCACAGGTATTGCTGGCTTTCCAGCAGTGGCTCCTTGCCAGGAGGCCACTGCTGGTAGACCGTATGGTCGGGTTGATTGATTAACGGGTAATGTGTTCATGGGGTGTCTTCTTCGGAGACGGACTGGTCCGATGCTCTGGCTTGGCTAGCCAGGGTGGACCATCCGTGGTTTCAGGCATGACCGAGGAAGACATGCCCCATCCATCGGTTGCGTCGATTTGGACGGGAGTCTTGCCCGCGGCTCGGATTCGGTCCATTGGACTGGATCCATGGTTCAAGGAATTGCTCGAGGCTATTTATAGCAAGCAACTCTTGACCAAGAGCCAGCTCCCTGCGGCCTCTAGGAAGGTGCGGGCAAGGTGCCGTATCCCCAGAGGGGAGTATGAGCAGTATGTTGTGGTCCCGACGGTCACTGAGGAACGCCATTGGGTTCTTGGTGTCCAGAGTGCTGGAGCAGGTGGTCCCGCTCAGGGGCTTGTGGACAAATCCCAAGCACACAATGAGGAAATCTGTCCCTTTGCGGTGAGGGAGTGACGGCAGCAATGAATGCTGTCAATCACTCCTATCGCTTGCTTCAGTCGGTGTGAGCTGAAGCTGGGGCAGGCCACCCTGTGCCACTTATTGTGCTTTCTTGCATTAATGATGGCCTTGTACTGTCGATGGACACGTTGGCCAGGGTGCAGGCGTGTGCTACGAAGTCCATGAGGTAAATAGTCCTTGACCATATGCGTCCGGCTATAGCTGTCAGGCGCGTTTGCTTGGAATGCCCCTGAACGGCCCTAGGGTCTTCGGTAGTCAAGCGCGTGCCATTCTAGAGGACACAGCTAACATTGCGCAGAGTCGGTTAGTGGTTAACCTTCAGCTGGAACTAGTGCATCAGGTGCATGCACTAGGGCCTGTGGCGAACTCACTAACTGTTCAAGCTGCCTCCAAGAAGCAGAAGAAGCATAAGAACAAGGCGAAGGCCAAGCCAGCTACTTCTGCTCTTGCTGGGCCTTCTCAGCCGACCAGTCAAGCCAAGACCAAAATGGTTCTCTCTCTCTCTCTCTCTCTCTCTCTCTCTCTCTCTCTCTCGTTAAGAGGGGAGGGGGGTAGCGGATCACAAGCCAGACACCCGCATTAGGTGTCAGTGTGCCTATAGTGTGTGGAAGGCCCATGCGTTTCGTCGAGGCTTGGTGAGGTATGACATCAGACAGTCTGGTCCTGGGATAGATATCCCAGGGATACATGCCAGATTGTGGGATTTCCCGCCACAAAATCTGTCTTTGGCACCTGTTTGGACTCCCGTTCCAAGGAGGCAGACAAATTAGAAGCCATTCAAAACGAAGTATCAGGTTTGCTTCTGAAGGGAGCAATGAAACCAGCCGACCAGGGCACTCCAGGCTTCTATTCAGTCATGTTCCTTTCCCCAAGAGCACAGGGGGTGGAGACCTGTACTCAATCTCAGCCTATTGAATTGGTTTATCCATACGCCTTGGTTTCAGAAGGAAACTCCGAGATCGGTAATGGCAGGTTTGAGGAAAGGAATGTGGTGTGTATCAATTGATCTGAAAGATGCATATTTCCCCATTCCAATGAACAGGGGTTGTCACAGGTTTCTGAGATTCGCGTTTCAGAATCAGGTATGGGAGTTTGTAGTCCTCCCGTTTGGCCTCTCGACAGGACCAATGGTTTTCACCAGAGTGGTCCTAGCAGTGGCAGCGTTTCTCAGAAGAGAGAACGTGTCGCTGCACACCTACATAGACGATTGGCTTATCAAGGTGGACAAGCCAGCTAGGTTAGGGGTGGTTACTCCTCTGACTGTGAAATTGCTTTCAGATCTAGGCTGGATAATCAATAAGGAGAAATCCGAGTTTCCACCCACTCAACACTTCGTTTATTTGGGGATGCGATTCGATCTCCAGGAAGGCAGGGTTTACTCGTCAGAGCCCAGAGTGGTGTCTCTGTTAGCCATCCTCAAGAGTTTTAGATTGGGAAACCACATCCAAATGCCGTTGATACAGATGCTCTGGCGTGGAGGAGATGCACGCTTATGTGTATCCACCCACCATTCTTCTACCGAAGGTTTTGGTGAAGATCAGGGAGGAGCCGTGCCTGGTCCTGCGAATAGCGCCGTTTTGGCCCAGCTGGGCGTCGTTTACGGATCTCCTGGATCTGCTGGTGGACAATCCAGTGCAGCTGCCAGAGATTCCGAACATAATCTCCCAGTCCAAGGACCACTTCCTACACGAGCGGCCCGAAATGTTCAAATTGACTGTGAGGATGTTATCAAACAATGTTCCATTTCGGAAGGCTTTTCCTATAGGCTGCGAGTTGCATCGCAGCCGCGAGAAGGAGGTCAACCTTTAAGTCATATAACCACAAGGTTAGCAAATTTGCAAAGTGGTGTGAAGGAAAGGGTATTGCTCTCTCTCAATCCACTATTCAGCAAATAGCAGACTTTCTCTGTGAGCTGTTCTTTTCAGGACTGGCTCCTGTCACAATTGCTGGATACAAGTCATCTTTGGCATCAGTTATCCCGTGTTTAGCCAACAGGGATAGTCAATAGGTGGCCCAGTTGAATGTGATGGTGAAGGGAATGAGCAATCTCCGACCGAGACAACTGGTAGTCATTCCAGCCTGGAGTCGATCTTTAGTGCTTAATGTACTGGCCAAGCACCCTTTCGAACCTTTGGGTTCAGCTAGTCTAAAGCATCTGACTCTAAAGGCGGGTTTTCCATTGGCAGCTTCCTCAGCAAGAAGGCGCAGTGAGATCCTTATGCTTTCAGCAGAGAGGGACCGATTTATTGTCTCCGGAGAAGGTCTGCGATTGCTGCCAAGAGTTTGTGTCAAAGAATCAATCTTTGAAATATCCTGGCAAACCAATCACTATACCAAAGTTAACTAGATTTGATCGTGATACCAGTGCCTGGTGTCCAGTCTGTGCTTTGACCAAGTACAAAAAACTGACAGACTCTCTATGGTCAAATGATAGACATCTGTGGATCTGCCATAAGAAGCCATATGGCGCCGCATCCATGGATACTATCTCTCGTTGGGTGGTCGAATGCATTCAGACTACCCACGGGATTGCCACTGGGCACCATGTGCAATGTGCTAGGGCTCACGATGTGAGAGGAATAGCTGCATCGACCACCCTATTCAATGGTGTCCCATTAAAGGACATAATGGCCGTGCACAATGGCACTGTGAGTTCTCTTTCACAGATTACTATATGAGGGACATGTCAGACTCCACCAATCCACTCGCTTTAGCTGTTTTGAAATTATAGTCTAGTGGCCACACTGTTCATCTCCCTTTTGATAACTTTGAAAAGCAAAAGTAGTAAGAACAGACATGGTCAAGCAAGAGGAATTCAACCGTATGGGACACATCTGGTCGAAAGTGTGTTGGTTGGTCTGGAATCCATAATTCATGAGGTAATTCAAGTTTGACAGGTTTTTGTGTTATATTTATATATCATGATCATTCATCTTATATATTCATGCTCATTCATAGGCTGATATGTGTAAAGAGCTGTTAACCCTCTTCGCACATTTGTGTTTCAGGCGAGATGCATGTTCGTGGGTTCGCTCCCTTTTTAGCTGAAAGGGAGGGGTGGGGGTGGAGGCAGTGATGCGAATGTGATTCGGTCCTAGAACCTGTCGGCCCTTTTAGGTCTCCATATGTCAGGTTTAGGTCTAAGTTCTTTCTCCAGGGGCAAAAGAGGCGTTGCATGGCTTGCCCCTTCCCACCCGGTTGCTGGATAAATCTGGCGTTATCAATGAGTAATGTAATGGTAAGTATTGATCGAAGGAGAATGAAGTGAATCTCAATTTCCCTTTCTTCGAGATCTAACAATACTTACCATTACATTACGGACCCTGCCTCCTATCCCCACGGAGGCAAGCCATGGTATTCTCTTGTTTGGTAGCTATGCAAACCATATGTGTATCTCTGGAAGACAGGTACCCATTTGTTGGGAGCCAGGTACCCAGTTCCAGGAGCCGGTAAAGCATGCTAAACCTAGATTCCTAGAGCCAGCTATTAGGATAGCAGTTTATCAATAAGTAATGTAATGGTAAATATTGTTAGATCTCGGAGAAAGGGAAATTGAAATTTCCTTCAATCCATCACCCACCAATCAACTGAAAATTCAACCAAAGATATTTAACTCGCCTTGCCCTACTGCCATGCTCTCGGTTTGCAATGCGGCACAAGGCGGACAGGCCATCTGCACGCCACTTAGATCACTAGAGCTCAGTTGGTATATTCAATCAGAACAGTACGCTGTTGCTAGAGGACCGAGCAGGCAACTGAGCAGGCTGTCCGCCATCGCGTTGCCCAATGTGCTGCCACGTCTGTGCTAGGCCACGCCCCTCGTCATGCCGCATGTATGGTATCCCACGGTGGATTATCTCAGGTGCATGTATTTTGAATATTCAATATACCGATACAGGAAACTGAATATCCAATATCCTGCTACAGGAAATTGACTATTCACTATCCTGCTATAGGAAATTGAATATTCAATATCCATTATCCAATATCCAGCTAACTTCACTGAGCTATGCGTCTCGAGGATTTTAAAATAGGATCATGTAATGGGAGTTTAAAGAAGTATTTCTGTGATATTTGTTTTTGAGAAGATATTCCGAATCAAATGAATTATCGTGATGCCGCGTCTGATGAACAATGCTGTAACCCTACTATCGACAGCCTCCATTCGGTCATCAAGGATAATTAGATTCACTATGAGACTCGATCCCTGGGGCTAACTTTTATCTGCGTTAGGTTTACATAAATGTCCAAGTTTTACTGCTAGGCCATTATTACAATAATTATGTTTGCGCAGTGAAATCCTTCTTTGGCGTAAGTCTATCTTTCAGCAGATTCTGACTTTGATCTCGTGAGGGCTATATCCTTATTCTTACCTCTCATGAAAATTGGTATCTTGAGTTTATTTCTGTTATTTATATTTACCGCTTTACTTCGCATGGCGGTTTTTGCATTAATTACATCATATAATCTGCAAAACGAGAAAAGCCGATTTTTCACATGCAGAGCGCTCTGGAATGTTTTCCCTATGGAACGCAAGGCTGAATAACAACTGTTAAACAAATTTGATTTATTTTAATTTAATCAGCAAAGGCATCAGTGTATTCTAATCCAGTTATGTTCAAAATATTCAACAGTACATCTTGTTTTGGAAACATACTAAGTTATTTCTGGGCTGCACTGTATGTAATGCGTTCCAACTCTACGGCCCAAATGCGAAAGATTAGTTGCGATTTAATGTGACCTTGGTATAAAACTATTTTTATCTGTGTCACGAGATGCCAGGGTCAATGCGAGGAAGGAGCTTACAAATTTAGTTATCCCAGTCCCTTGCTTCAGTATACACATGAGCTGATGCTGACATCGCCTTTCTCATCCACTAACCGGTTCAGTACTTAACGTCTCAATATGTCAGGGCATGTGCACGACGAATCAATTGTCCAAATGATGTCACTGCACACAAGCTCTATACCAAACATCTGGGTTATACCATTGGCCTCCCCCCTCCCACCCCACTCACCCCTCCCAACCCCCACCCACAACTCCACACCGTGCCCCCTGTGGACCAGCAGCTAGCCTACAGGAAAGCACGGTAATGTACGCATCCTGCAATCACGCTAATCGTCCCACCCCACTCATCAATTTCTCCTTTGAAGGTGATCCCCATTTAGAGGATGCGGGAGGCATGTAACACAGATGCCTGGACAGGCTGGTACTGCACGACACAAATGGGTGTGAAGTGGGTACGCCGCATAGATGAAAGTGTTAGATAGAGGAAAGTGGGAGAGGACTCGCATGCTTTTAACTTTTTGAGATCAGCTATTTTTGTAATTTCTTTGTGTTTTTTGGACAGTCGTTTTCACAGCATTATATGCTTCCCATCTTTTAGTCAATTTGAAAGATTTGTATAAAACTCCTAATATACTGTTGTAGCGGCAAAGACACTACTAGACTTCCAGTCATCCAGAGAGTTCTGGACCTAGACCCCTCATTGAATGACCGGACAAGCCTCTCTCCAACCCAGATTATCAGCCTCTTGAAGATCGTGTTAGACACCACCTATTTCGTTCAGAATGGCTACTTCTACCACCAAATTCATGGAGTAGCTATGAGCTCCTCAGTGTCACCAGTGATCGCAAACCTCTATATGGAATCCTTCGAGCAACAAGCACTTAGCACAGCCACAGACCCTCCAAATTTCTGGTACCGATATGTGGATGATACTTTCACATGCATGCACCTCTACAACATCCAACCTTTCACTGATCACCTCAACAGCATCGACAGATGCATCCAATTCACCAGCGAAGTCGAAGATGATGGCCAGATTGCCTTTCTGGACGTCTTGGTACATGCCAGTGATTCCGGAACCACCAAACTTACCATGTACAGAAAACCCCCACACACAGATCAATATCTAAATTTTCACTCTAATCACCATTTGGAACACAAAAGGTCAGTTGTCAGAACTCTATTTCACCGGGCAGACTCAATCATCACAGAAACATCAGACAAAAAAGAAGAACATCATCACATCCAACTGTCTCTCCTAGCTAACGGTTACACTTCGTGGATGAGAAAACCACCTCCCCCACCTCGTAATAAACCACCAGCTGTCGAAAAACTTCCACTAGTCAGACTTCCGTACATCCATGGCCTATCAGAACACCTTGGCAGACATTTCAGAGAACACCACATCAAAACCTACCACAAGCCCGTCAACACCTTAAGATCACAACTAGTAAGACCCAAAGATAAACTGACCAACTCAGCTGTGGCAGAGCATACAGTATCCACTGGCCATGTCATCCCCGCCAGCAGTGCCTCGGTCATCAACATTGAGACCAACTTATTCAAACAGAAGGTTAAAGAGGCCATAGAAATATACAAGCATCAACCAAACATGAACAGAGACGAGGGCTACCGTATACCAGCAGTCTACCAGTCCATGCTGTCACGTGACTCCACAAGAACTGATCAGAGTGACGTTGCCAGCGACTGTCAGTTAGTGCTGAAGAAGTGCCCGAGATGGTCACGAAAGCTACACTCAAACAATTTCTACATCCCGGAGAGGTAACTAATTTTTCCTTATTAATACTAGACTTGTTTTACACAGTAAGGAATTCCTTAAAATACTGGTAACTATCTACACCGGAATGCCATTCCCCAAACTCTCAGCATAGCGTGGGTGAGCTGTCTCTTATTGGCGTGCATGCGCAGCAGGCGTTCTTGCGGACTCTATTTATCTGAGCTCTCTCTTCTGTAGCTACACGACTAGCCTATGGAGCCAATGGGGATGGGGGATGGAGCATTCTCAAGCGGGTCGTTCCATATGCAGCTATCCAGGGCCTGTTCGTACCTGGCTGAGCAATCCACGCTACACCATCTCCTCCTAGCTTGGCACAATCACCTCGAATATCCAATATCCTGTCACAGCATATTTAATATCCAATATCTTGTTACAGGATATTGAACATTCAATATATCTTTTGTGTCTGAATATATCGTCATACCTTTGCTGAACATATACATGTCTTCAATTGCATCATCTCAAACAGTCTTCTCAATACCCGAGGCACACCATGACTATATTAAAGTATGTTTGCCCTTCTATCATAGCTCAGTATGCACATGGCACCAGCTCAATCAGTATACTCGATCAGAGCAATACGCTGTCGCTAGAGGACTGAGCGGGCTGTCCACCATCGCATTGCCCAATGTGCTGATTATCTCAGGTACATATATGTTGAATATTCAATATAATGCTACAGGAAATTGAATATTCAATATCTCACTACACGAAATTGAATATTAAATATCTCACTACAGGAAATTTAATATTCAATATATCTCATTATAGGAAATTGAATATTCAGTATCTAATAACCCATATCCAGCTAGCTTCACTGAGCTATGCGTCTCGAGGATTTTTATTTGTTTTTGAGAAGATATTCTGAATCAAATGAATTATCGCGATGCCGCGTCTCATAAACAATGCCGTAACTCTACTATCGACCGCCTCTATTAGGTAATTTGAATCAAATTAATTAGCATTGAATTCTCGTAATGCCGCGTCTGCTATCGACAGCCTCCATTAGGTCATCAAGGATAATTAGATTCACTATGAGACACGATCTTGGGGCTAACTTTTATCTGCGCTAGGTTGACGTAAATGCCCAAGTTTCAGGTCTAGGCCATGATTACAATAATTATGTTTGCGCAGTGAAATCCTTCTTTGGCTTAAGTCTATCTTTCAGCAGATTCTGACTTAGATCTCGTGAGGGCTATATCCTTATTCAGTAGTAGTGTCGGTAGTAAAATGATACCACTTCCCTCAACTGGATTTCCATTTAGACAAATGAGCCCCCACCTCCTGCAACTGGATTTCCATTTAGACAAATGAGCCCCCACTGCCCTCTCAATCCCTGGGGAATAGGTTGCGGGGGCCACCATGGATCGCCGAACGCCTGCCAGGGAGGTAGGATCATCCCGACACTACTACTACCAGGGGCTGAACGCCCATTTAGAGACAAGCCTCCACAGTGTTATACACCACTGATCACCATCAACCACAGGGCCGGCCTCTCTCTCTCTCTCTCTCTCTATTCTGTGTAGGCTCAGACAAACACGTAGTCTCTGCCAGAGTCGCATGGGCATGATGGGACCACTCATAGGTGTTTCCATCTACCTTGACAACGCTCACCTGGGAGGAGGCTAAAGTGATTAGCATGTGAACCACGACAGACTCTGGCATATTCACATGTTACGCAGAGAATCTGGGTCTGAGCAGGGGTCTCTAGCAGACTACCACGACCTACCCTCTCCACCCCATAGAAGTGGCAGACCGACTTGATCTCTTCACGTGGGTGAAAGCGGTCGTAAATGTTTCTCCGCAAGGGGCCGACACAAGGATTGTACTGGGGATCATCCCTGAAGTGGGCCCACTTGGCATCCAACATCATGGCAGTCTCAGCGCCCTGTTCCGCTGCTGTAGACGCCAGTACGAGCAGTATGATGAGAATCATGGCTATATATGAAGAGTTAAACTGAACAGAGTGAACCCCTCGAGGGGCAGGGGCTAGCTGCTTCACTCTGCCGTCGGCTAAGAAACATAGCTCTAGGACGATATGAGTCATTTGCGGGCTAATGAGTCTGACTCGCTGAAGAAGTTTAACAGGACCCTTGACTTTTGAGACATGTGACACACCATCTACCCGTAGGTGCCCTCCTGGAGGTTAACAGCTTCTTCTGGTCCATCGAATGGACGATGCAGCAGGAGCTTTCCACCTGCAACCCCGATCCGGTGACCCACCCTCGTCAGGGAGAGACTTTCACCTATGTAGGTGAGGAAGGATGATCCCCGATTGTTGAGCTTTCGAACTGTCCCATCCTTTTTCACAACAGTGGAGAGGGGAGTAACCTCTATGTGATTGACTGCGGGAGGCCTATATAGGGGCAACCATGTTTGCCAGTCACCCCCAGGTCCAGCGCGGTACCACACGCCATTCTTATCAAATATGAATTGCAGGTTTTTGCCAGGGTTCGCTCGAATAGGGTTTGACCAGATGAAGGCTGAGGTCGTTATTTAAGGTGTTGATGTCTGCCACCTCTGTATCCGAGAGCTCAATCAACGGCTCGAGGTCTTCTTCAGAAAATCGTACCAAAACATGATCTTGTCGCCATCTATGTTGTGACCCAGGCACTCCTTCATCACATCCTTGAGGTCTGTGAGCAGCTCCACCCCATCACCACCAATGGGGTGGAGGGAGAATGCCTTTGAGCTTGCTTCGTACTGTAAGGCGAATGACTTGCCATCGCTCTCTTCTACCTTGGCAGCATCAACTGCATACACATCTGCCAGGTCAGAAAGACCAGTCGAGTGAGCAAATGTGGGTTCCATAGCATGCTATAGACGGGATTTAAACAGGAGATCTAACCATGCCGATTGTCCGACTGCTGCTCTCCGGTGGTGAGAACATAATCTCACCCTCTCTAGAGGGGAGACGGGTGGTTCAGTACCATGTAGAATGGGTCCTCTTCGAGGTGCCCAGCAGGGCACAGCATACATACACGCTGATGTGCTACATCAACCGCCGGGCAGTGCACACAGCAGCTCACTAGTAGAAGTCAGCCAGGACGTGATAGAGTATATCCCAGGTGCCAACAGCAACCTATGGAAAGCTATCAGCCTGTTCACACCTGTAAATCACCTGTTTGACAGCCCCTCCATTAACATATATGCCAGCATGGATGGGATATCAGAGGCCCATTTAGAGTTTACACTCTTATTACTCATTGACCTGATGACAACAAGATATCTTACAAGCATTATCTGACCTTGGCCGAGATGATGAAGAAAGATGTTCGCCCCTTCATGACCCCTGCACGGATAAAGGCCTTAAACGAACAGAGGCTCGCACTGCAACAAAAAGGAGAGCGACTACAGCGGGAGAACTGGTATCAACAGAACGTGAGCCTTGCAAGGAGGCAAAGGAACAGTGAACATTTCCGATACTGGCAGGCCCTCCCGGAGGAGAGTAAGCGGGATGCAGGAGTCTTGACAGACGATGATGAGCCAGATGTCTTCACAGATGAGGATGAGCCAGGTGTCTTCTCAGATGAGGATGAGCCAGATGCCATACAGTGGAAAAAGGAGATGGCGCAGAAGTGTAAGACCAAGAAAGCCATCCAGCGGTGGACCTACTATCCTGGTGATAAGGTGAAGTTCCAGATGTCACGTCTCAGAAAGCTACTGTCACCCGACATAGTGCTGGATGACCTCTGTCTAAGAGACGTCTGTCTCGAAACCAGCAAGCTTGCAGAGTTCGCCAGGCTCTCCAAAATGTACCCTTCTAGGACTCATGAGCAGATTCTGCAGGTGATGCAGGTTTTATCTCCAGGTATACTATGCCAAAATCAGAGTGGCAGAAGCAACCAGAAATATACCCCTTCCTGATGGCTGACAAGGACGGTACCATCCACGGCTGGTGACACCGGCAGATAGATACCATCAGACAGAATCTTGGCCATGAGGCAGAAAAGTACAGCAGAACGTGCAGGCGATATAAGACAACGTCCTTGCGCATACAAACACTGCTGCAGGTGTGATTTGAGACAATGATGTGGTAGCAGCTGTGGCCACTCTCGCTCCAGGGGTGGGGGCCATCGTCGCCATCCCGCTGGGTGGCGTGACACTAGCTGCCACTGTCTTGGCCATGTGCTTAAGGGTGGGGCCGCGACAGATCACAAGGGAGCTGGAGAAGCATGCTAAGTACATGGCACTGGCACAGAGTATGCTATGGAGTATCAACGAGTCTGTCAGCAAAGCTCTCGAGGATGGCCAGGTCACCGATGAAGAGTACCACCATATATTGAAGGTCCAAGCCCTGTACCGCACAGAGAAACCTAAAATGCGATAGCAATACTTCAATGGCTCCAACGGGCGAGTTGATATGGAGGAGCTAAAAAACGAGATGTTGCGGCGAGGTTGACTTGCTGGTTTCTGGAGTCTAGAAGACTACTAATAGTGTGCTGCCATCACGGTAGCTTTAAGAACACCAGTATAGATGGCCTTCCCACTGAAACTCACGACAGTCATCTGGAGCCAATCGCCCCTCCTGGGTACACCTTTGACTGGCCTGAGAGGTCTACTGGATGATATACCAGAGCTAACACTGTTCTCCATCACAGTGGATGGACGGTCCCGAACCAGCTTCTCCATCAACCCACGACCGCTGACCAACCGCCCCATCACCATCAAGGATATGAAGCAAGCTCATACTTGGATGGCTGCTCCAAGCCTCTCATACTGGAATCAGCAGCTGAACTTTGCCGTGTGGTGTGCCATGGCAGGATGTGGAGTAAGTTCCACCCTGCTTCACTCCTATTCTGGTACTCCTGAAGCTGTGCTCATCGCCAGCTGTCTCAGATTCCATGTGTACTTCATGGTGCGACGAATCCTCCATGAGCTGGGTGCAAGCCTCCCTGATACAAACGCCTTCGACCCACAGCTCAACAGTCGAAACGTCTCAGTGGCCAGTAGACTACAGAGAGAGTTCAGCGCACACCCAGACTATCGGTGCCATGGTGGTGACAACAGCGGTCTAGGGGTTATGTACGATGACTACTCAGGATTCCCCTATCGAACACCCCGATGACTAGGCCGTCGGAAGACAGTGACATTCTCGTTCGATCCAGACTCCGACCCTGGAGCGCTGGTGCAATATATGCACATCACTGGCTTGCAGCAGGACTATCCAGATGTGTGGAAGTACTTTGTCCCTGACACCACCTCAGGCCTCACACCAGCAGGGATCGTTTGGATCAACCAGTCCCTGGAAGCATGTGCTACTGCTTCCTTATGGCACAGACCCAGCTGCGGCATTCCAAAGATGGTGTCAGCAGAGCAGAGATCCAGGCCATGTTCATCAGTCTCGTTGAGGATATGATCATCGTGGCAGACCCAAGTAGTCTTATTGCTAAGTTCCAGCTGGGGTTGCAGAAGGCCCGTCGCAAACTTGACTTTGCTATTTCGCCACACCTACGGTTGATTCCAAGCAACATGATCGTGAACATCGAGGACCTCCAAGTCAGGGGCTATAACAACATGATAGTAGAGGGGAGTTCCCCTGGTGTCCACTTCGGCTTCAACACTGCCATCAACACACCTACGCGTAGTATGAGCCATACAGTCATTCCAACCCTGACACTGCAGCCAGTCGATACAGCAGCTCCAGGCGCCCCGACACTGCAGCCAGTTGACACGACACCGCTTCCCATGGTAGCTCTACGTGTGGTGTCAGGCCTAGCTATCATGGAGCTTGGGATCAGCCTACTCCGCTGCTAGCAAATCAGCTATAAGACTATCCAGACTCTCTACAGTAGCAGTGGGGACCACGGTGAGACACTGAACCAGCTTGGCATGCCCTACAGCCCCTATACCCACTGCCAACATGCACATCCATGGGCTGGAGGGTTCAGGATAGTATCCTTTTTCTAGCTTATAGTATCGCAGAGCCTTGTTCAGCTCTGAGTCCGTTGAGTCTGGTGAGGCCATGGTGGTCTGCAATTGCTGGAACATATCAGACAGATACTCCCGATCCTTGTAGAAACCTTTAGCAGGAAGGAGCTGCTCAACGATGCTCCCGCCCATGATAAGGTATTCGAGGAAGCAGATCTGTCCCTTGCCAAATCCTAGATAGAGCTTCACAGCTGTCAGCTCCTCTGGCAGCTCAGCACCGGAGAGCTGAGAGAGCTCATCTGGTGTCTTCTTCTTCAATAGAGAGATGAATATTTCTGAGTACCAACCCGACCACCTGACAGACGCAGACTGGGAATATCTTATTAGCTCTCTTGACAGGGGATGCAGACGTTTAACCGCATTGTGTACTCAGTGCTTAAACAATGATGTCAATGGTACAGATCGTTTCGTCAGATGCCTGTTGCTTAAACTCTATCCACTGAGGGTTAGATTCTAGGACTCTCTTCTTCTGGAACTTCTTACGGAAGATCCACTTTGTCCATGCGTGGTGAGCATCTGACTTGTGAGCGGATTTGATGAGGTAGTCCTGGTAGTTATCTGGGAATTTCAGAAATGCTTGCAGATTACTAGCCAATCTCCTGCACCCTTCTTCATTGAAGATGTGCTCAACAGCCACCTTGCGGCAAACAGTGAACCCCTCCTGAGTACCTTTTGCATGACCGGTGTCTTGGCTCTCTGCTACAGTGGCACTGACCTCCTCCCTGAAGTAGTTATTTGCTCCAGACTGGAGGCTATCCAGCATATCTTGCTCTTCCTGGCTATGGAGGCTAAATATGACAGCCCACTTCCCGACTGTTAGTAGATCTTTGGGGTCGACCCTCGCCCTTTGGAGAACTAGAATAACTGGACAGTTGGTTTGGGCCACATGAGGTAGGTCGAGTGTCCTGCCCTGGGTGCTGTCAAACTTCCGGTGGAGTATCCGAGTCAGGAGTTCTTTTGTACTACGAGCTGGTGCTCCTTCCTCTATGGCGGCCAGTATCTCTGCATCAGACGGAGGTGTGACCTTGGCTCGCTTGTGGAAAATGTTGATGTCAGGAAGCAGTCCTCGGACTCAGTCACAGTGGAACATTGCACGCCGTGGCTGTCGTGCTGACTGTCGTGCCGACTTGTCCTGCTGCTTATAGACAATCTGCTGGAGAACTTTACCAAACATGGCAGCCATTTAACCCCTCTATATACACAGACCTTAAACATGCTGCAGTATGTGCAACATCCAGATGGGGCCATTGAACCCACGACATCGCACCGCACTGATCCTCTGAAGGGCTGCCTGACGGTCATTCGACCCAGTATACACGGTGAGAACCCGTTGTCCACTGCTGGGAAGTACATTGACTTTGCAATCTCGACACAGATCCACGAGATCAAGACCATGACACTCGAGTTCAAGCGTCAGACCACAATAGAACAGACGGTAGAGCTCCCACAGGTTATGAACAGGTGGGAGATCATGCAGAGCAACAGCACCGTGAACACCACCTATGTGGACGATGAGTACCGAGGTCTAGGTCTGCGGGCTCGTGGCCCAACCTTCTATGCGAAGGGAAAGAGGTACTACGCTGTGGGGTGCAATGAGGGGTTCACCGAAATCGAACCATGGGCAGGTGTCGAGAAGCCAGTGGCAGTTCCACTCTTAACCCTCCTCGAGAACACACACGTGAATCCGGCTGCCATGCAGGATAGGCTGTTCCTCCGGGTGTACACTGAGCACCTCGCAGATGCGACGATGAATGCTCCAAGACTTCATGCCTGGCATGACAAGAATGACCAGGAGCTGAAGCAAACAGGTTCCAAACAGCGGATCGTGCATGTGGAGTGAGAACACCAGCAGGTCCAAGCCACAGCTAACCAATGGGTAAAGCTGAGATTGCATCGTGGTGCATCAGACTGTGTCGCTGTTGCAGTCCTGGTTCAGAAGGGAGGAGCCATCCAGCAGGTGGATAAGCTAGACGATTTCAAGCTTATGGTTGCTGGGACCAATGTTCTTGGTGAGGTATGCGAGCTGGCTGATTGCCAACTCTACAGACAGAAAACTAAGTCATATGCACTTCTGCGCCTAACCAGTGGAAGCGACGACCTCGAGTCGGCACTCGAGGGCCGTCACCACCTCGGGGGCAGGGACATCCCACCTAATCAGGGCAACTGGCTCAGCTTCAAAATCGGAACCCTCATAGCTGGGACTCGCTCATTAGGTGTAACGGTACTTTACTTTGGCTATGCTAAGGTATGCGTGTCGAACACATCAGGTATTCAGCTTGAGCTTGCATAGAGCATGGCTCCTGTCATCACCGCTGCAGCTGCCACCACTACTATAAGCTCTGCTGTCTCCTGACCTGTCGATGCGTCATAGCTGAGCATTGACTCAGATATCTTTACAGCCTCATAGTACTCATCGAGACTCTCATCTGCCTCTTTGAGGCTCTGGTTGGCCTGAGCTCGGAGTTGTCATCGGCGTGCCTCCCTCTGGTGCATGTGCTCGAGTGCTTTGCTGTACTCAAACTTCTCCTTAGACAGCTTCTCCATCGCCTGGTTATGATGCTCATGCTCGACCTCTGCTGCCTTCTTGTCAGTAAAGCTGAGTCCCCAGTTCGCTACGGCAAACACGCCCGCATTCAAGAATGTGGAGGCCATGCTATAGACCACAGTTTAAAGCTACTATATAACTGCCCCAGTGACAGATCCCCCAGAGTGATGTATGAACCAGAGGCTGATCCAGTCGCAGATCTAGATGACGAGGACTATGAGGAGGACTATGATAAGGAGGATGATTATGATGCAGACGACTGCGATGTAGCGGAGACCGCGGGTGAGAATGATGATGTAGTGGAGACCGCACCTGAATCCCACAAGCTAGTAAACAGAGTGAAAGGAATCTATTGCACTTACGCTACCGTACGTTTCCATAGTGCTCACGGGCATCTGGGCCGCCGAACATTTAAGCCATACTTATATAAGGATGGCATCTCTGTACGACCTGGTCAAGTCCCTTAACTTCCGAGGGTTGGTCGATAAACTACTGTTCAGTCAGGATCCAGCAGAGATTAGACGCCAGTGTACGGAGGTATTTGAGGAGGTCTTCAGTGATGGTCGAATGAATGACGGCCGTCTATTCGTCTGTTTAGAGTTCACACAGGCCTTGCATGACAGGACGGGAGTGGATGTCAGTGATGAAATCTGGGAGTTTATCAATCATCTTTCTTGAGGAACTCTACTATCAGCCTGGTGGATATTACAATGAGACCCCTCAACTACTCGAGGCTGCACGTCGCAAGGGCCACAACTTCACATTGAAGACAGTTAGCCAGTGGCTCAGCCACCAGGCGATGTGGTAGATATACAGACCTCGTCCATGGCACATCAGGCATGCCCATTTTGAGGAAACTGTGCCGAACAGACTTCACCAGGCAGATGTTCTATTCCTTCCACATGACTCGGTTGGTCGTAAGACCTACAAGTATGCCCTCACCATCGTCGATGTCGCCAGCAGGTACAAGGTGGCAGTACAGCTCACAGACAAGTCAGCTGGCCAGGTGTCCCAGGCATGTCAGGGTGTCTACGAGGCTTTGGAAAATCCCCTCCAGTGGCTGGAATTGTTGCAGGTGGATGAGGGTAAGGAGTTCAGAGGGGAGACTGCAGCCCTCATGTGGAAACACGGTGTGGCAGTTAGGCGAGGTGAGGTAGGGCATCACCATGCCCAGGCTATCGTTGAGCAGTTCCCACACCAATACGCCCAGGAAATGGCTGCGCTGAGTGAACGTTCTAGAGTATGGGTGAAAGGGCTGCCTGCTGTGCTGGAGAGATCCAATGCCGAGGTTACTAGGCTAAGTGGGAAGAAGCTGGTAGAGGCTATCAGACTCTCTGCTGGTCACAGCTCTAGAGGAGCGAACAAGGGAGAGGAGTGCCTTCCACCTGATACTTTGGTTCGGTAGCTGTATGAGCCTCATGAGCTGGAACGTGCTTGATGGCGTGCAACAGATCCTAACTGGTCGATAGATGTTCACAGGCTCGACAGGTATGTGGAGGCAGAGGGGCGGCCTACACTGTACTACCTGGTATGCCAGCATGGAGTGCCTAGGTGACCATTTGTTGTAGAAGACATTCAGCTAGTCCATGAAGACACACAGCTACCACCCCCTAGGGTGCTAACATGATATTCGATGAGCTCGGTATGGACCCCATCTGGCAGCACATGGTGCTTATCATAGTAAGCGGAGAGTCCGAATTTTGCCTGCGCATATGGCACCATATCCTGGTTGCACATGTGTAGGCCCCGGTTTTTAGCTCTGTCAACCTTGCCATGTAGGGCGCTGTAGAACCTCTGCCAAGAGACCTCATTCTGCCGCTTTGGCACTCCCTAAGCCGAGCACTTACTTGCAGCTGTGCTCTCCACATAGTAGCATTTGGAGCAGAGAGCGATGACACGAGTGCTTCGAACTCGAGCTTGAACAGTCCCAGAGTCCGTCCAGACCATTTGTCCCAAGCTAGCCAGTCCCGCTTATGAGCCTAGTACTCTGCTCGCATCTCAGGGCGAATGACGTCGTCGAGGTTGGAGCCTGCTATAGCGATATATGTGGAGTCAGTGTCTATCTGCAGGTACTCAAAGCTGTCATGACCTACGTAGCGATCGAGGACGTCGTAGTAGAACTCCAGCATTCGCAGCTTCGCGAGCTCATAAACGGTTATCCCCACCTGGAAGGGCCTTCGAATACTGATTCTCAGCTTGCAACTCTGGAGCTCGTATGACTCACCGATCTCCTCGAGATCTTCTAACCATGCACTATGCAGGGCCTTGTCTACCACGCATTCATCCTTCGTGAAGCTGGTGTTGCTATGGCATTTTAGGGCCTCGATGAGCTTCCCGTAGGCACTGTTGCCGAAGAGTTTGAAGAGATCCGCTAAGAGCGCTTTGCTCTTATCTACATCTCCCGAGCGGTGGGCCTCTGTAATATTCTCCACGAACCACTCGAATGGCCGCTTCGCCTCATAGTCTATGGTGCAGTATACAGCAGTGATCTCCAGGCCATCGGTTATAATACCACTTGACGGTCGGGGTGTACAGCACCCGCTTCTTGCCAGAGAGGGCACTGCTTCCTCCCTGTTCGCCATAGATATGCCAGTATCTCAGACGAGATTGCCTCTACCGGGATCTCGTGGTTATAGAAGAGAGGAGGCATTTCCTCGAACTTTGCCCACAGAGCCTTGGGGACCTCTATATCCACGTCACCAAACCCAAACCAGCTGTCTGCTAGGAGAGACTCCTTAAAGCTAGCTACCCCACTGGCACCGGACCAATGGCACACTTTCTCCTTACCACATGGCATCTCTCTGGCCATCGTTGACAGGTACAGAGCATTTGCGTTATAGCCAAGTAGACATTGGCAGACATACTTACTCTGGCGGATTCGAGTCACACCGGCCTCGTGGTATCTGGTGAACACGATGCTGGGACCACCAACAACAGCACCCTTCAGCATTTCGTAGGCTTCCTTGTCCAGTGAATAGAGGCTAACATCCGGCATGTGCTGAGCGGTTCCATGTAGGAGGTATTGCAGTGACACAGCTGGGAGAGACACCGCGTCTTTGAGGATGTCTATTTCTCATTCTGTGTAGAACTCCTGCATCCGCTCTAGGGCTTCGATGAATGGACTGACGTCTAGGTTGTTGTAGTATCGCAGCCAGTCAGCGAATGTCCACATTCCATGCTCGCTGAATGTTTAGTTACACTGTTCCCACTCTGTTCGCGTCAAGAGGTAGCCATCCTTGAGCTTAAATGTCCATGCTGAGTAGTCAGGAATCCGTAGATAGTTGAGCTTCTCATGTGTGTCAAACCATTCATATGGGAGCCAGCTCTTCTGCTGTGTACACCCGTAAGCTTTGACCCATACCTCGTACGAGCCTCCTGAACTGAGGTAGTTCAGCACATCGAGAAACCGTAGCTCAGGTGTTATGAGGAACATGGTCTGACTAGCCTTCTTGGCGACTTTCACTGTACCTGTACTGTCAGCCGGCTCATCGACAAAGTACTTCTTGATGAGGTTCAGGTCCTACTACCCAGAGTTGAACCCCAGTACAGGCACTTGGTCACACAACTCATTGATCAGTCACTGCTGTCACTTTGGGAGCTTGTCCAGGTCTGTCGGTATCTACTGTGCCCTAACCGTTGTCCGGATTAGAGATGCTCGCCATTGGATCACCAGCATGAACTCTCTGATCAGTTCTTTGGTGTCAGGATTGCAGAGGTGAGTGGGCTCACTCATGGCGCCATCTAAGGAGCAGCCAACTGACACAGAGATAGGTGTGTGACTACTCTCGATCGTGAGAGTCTCCGTAGGATAAGTCTTGATACCATCTAGGATTGCTTCGAAGTCGTAAACTTTGAAGTGTGTGCATGGGACAGTCCGAACTCGTTTAGGGACGCTTGGGCAGCGTTTTACACAGCACTCCCACTGTACCACAAGTATGTATCCACATGCTCTCAGCTTCTCCTCTCCCAGGACTGTCTTGCGGTATCTTTGTTCGGCATCCTCACCTCGCTGGTGTTGTGGACACCCATGCCAGTGACAGCCATGGAACTGGTAAACGGTGTTGGTGGTCGGATCATAACCATCCACGGGAGCGCTCTCGATCCAACGCTCGCCACCGTGCCCACACTCTACATGGTGTATGTGTACGCCTCTGTTTCTCGACTCATACTCGATCCAACGAGTAGCTGCTGAACTGGATGGTTGGGTCGGATAGAAGGCTTTCTCAAATGCAGACTGTGTCGCCTCAACCTTCTTGCCAGGACACACGATTTTTTTGCCGCCTGTACAGTGATCAGCGTGGCATTGAAGACTGCATGCCTGTGTAAACCTCTGCCGACAGTGACCGCAGACTAGTGTATGTGCCAGCTTGGAGATGTTCTTGATGTAGAAGGCATGGTGGTCCCACACTCCAATGGTCATCATGTCACTGTAGTGAGCCACTTGCCTGATCATGTGCCGGATGCCCTCGTTGGTTGGTTCATACATGCGAATCCCGATCTTGGCAAAGAACTCTACCTTGTCCAGCTGATTCAGCGAGGTCTTGCGGACATCAGGTACTGTCTTGCCATAGAACTGTGTGGCAAGCTCTCATGCAGGAGCTGTACTTCTATCAGCTCTCGCTCCTCGGTAGACTGCCAGACATCTCCAGAGATACATGTTGTCCCTATAGGTGTTGAGGGCAGTCATACTCTTCTTCTATCATAGCCAGTCTAGGGGAGGGCCTGTCCCAAGCAGAGGTTGGCGGTCGATGGTAGCCCTGACCTCAACGTTAATTGATCAAACGAAAGCCCTCTTGGTGTTGGGTCGATCGATATTGTCTGTGCCGAGGCGGGCTTGCTTTCTTGCTGACACCCAGTCCTGAGCTGCTCCTATCGTGTTCATCCACGGGCTCCCTGGAGCATTCTTGTGGAAGAGCATCACCCTATCGTCTTCGATGTTACGGATGCGATAGGCATGGGTGTAGCGGAGGTAGAAGGCATTCTTGACAGTCTGCTGGATCTTTTGCATGATCCGGCCTGTTAGGTCTCCTTCTAGACCTCTGAAGAATGTCCAGCATACTGACCGGCATCCTCTATCCTCTGTCTCCCTTTCGCCGAGACGCTGGTCGAGAATGTGTTCGCCTTCTCACCTTATGCTCCGGGCTAAGGGTTCAGACCTCGGCTCCCTTATCACTCGCTTAGTGATCCTGCATAGGAGATCTAAGTGCTCTAGTGGATGGTCCGCCATCCGCCTCACTACAGTCTTGGCTCACAAGCTAGCAGTCACCTCCTCGTCCAACTGATGAAGTTTACGTATCCGCTGCACTTTCTTGTGGGGATTCCAAGGATCATCTTTGGTAAGCATTGGAAACCGTCCCGTCTTCATTGCTCGGGAGAGTCGCTTCTGCCACTCCTTGGCACGGACCTGTTCAATCATCTGGAGTAGGTCGGCTTTCTTGGCATTAGAGTAGCCTCTAAGGCCGAATTGCTTTGCAATAGCGCGAAGCTGTGCAACAGTAATGGTGTATATCCCTGTGATTTCCTGTCTCTAAATGAGCGTTCAGACCCTATTATGTGTGGCGATCAGTACCTGTGGGTGATGTATATCCCTGTGGATACCTGCCTCTAAATGGGCGTTCAGACCCTATTATGTGTGGCGATCAGTACCTGTGGGTTGTGCAATCCCTGTGGATGCCTGTCTCTAAATTGGTGTTCAGACCCTGTTATGGATGGCGATCAGTACCTGTAGGTGCTGTATATCCCTTTGGATGCATGTCTCTAAATGGGCATTCAGACCCTATTATGTGTGGTGCTGGCAATCGGTACCTGTGCGGGTGTAAATCCCTGTGGTGCCTGTCTCTAAATTGGCGTTCAGACCCTATTATGTGTGGTGCTGGCGATCAGTGTCGATGTGATAGTGGATGCTTGTCTCTAAATGGGCGTTCAGATGTGTGTGGGGTTGACCACAAGGCGGTGCCCGATGCGACTCTGGCAGAGGCTACGTTTTTGTCTGAGCCTACACAGAATAGAGAGAGAGGGTCCAGCCCTGTGGTTGATGGCGATCAGTGGTGTATATCACTGTGGACGCTTGTCTCTAAATGGGCGTTCAGCCCCTGGTAGCAGTAGTAGTGTCGGGATGATCCTACCTCCCTGGCAGCCGTTCGGCGATCCGTGGTCGCCCCCGCAACCTATGCCCCAGGGATTGGTGGGGGCCCATTTGTCTAAATGGAAATCCAGTTGAGGGAGGTGGGGGCTCATTTGTCTAAATGGAAATCCAGTTGAGGGAGGTGGTATCATTTTACTACCGACACTACTACTTATTCTTACCCCTCACGAAAAGTGGGATCTCGAGTTTATTTCTGTTATTTATTTTTACCTCTTTACATCGTATGGCTGTTTTCGCATTAATTACATCATATAATATGCAAAATGAGAAAAGCCAATTTTCCACGCGCAGAACGTTTCTGGAATGTATTCGCTACAGGACGCAAGGCTGAATAACAATTGTTAAACAAATTTAATTTATTCTAATTTAATCGTAATCACGGTAGCCTCTTTTAGTTGCTGTCTGATGTTAACTAATTCTCGTTTGACCGTCTCTATCTCAGATGCTCCATCGTGCGATCGGCTCCAGAGAACTACGCTGATAATTAGGCAGAGAAATGGAACGACGACTAGGAGCCTATGTAATCATGTTTTCGCGGCTGCTTGCATTGTGGTGTTAACCGCGAGAGTTCTAGTGGGGAATAGGTAGGCGTGACAGGTAAGCGTAATTATAAAATGCATGTGTGTTTGGGGTGGGGGGGCGTGAAAGGACTCACGCTGAGCATCAGGCCCTGTATCGGAGCTCAGTTGTGAATATGCTCTGATAGTGTGCATAGTAGATGTCAGATGTCAGCCCTGTGGCCGGTATGTCGCTGAAAGCCATGCCCGAGTCCTGTGAATACTGGATTAGTGCGCCGATTGGACACACCGTGCAGGCATAGTTGGCAGCCTGCTCTAAAAACCCAACCTATGTCATAGCTGTCATCCCCGCTGTCGGTGACCATGAGATGCGCATATCTAAAACCTTGTAAATAAGTAGATAATTTACTGTAAACACGCATGACACGATCTGTGTGGGATATGTGGCCGGTGGGTTAGTCGGCATGCGGCACTGTCAGTCTGGGCGGTGCTTCCATGTAAGGAAGGAATCTACGATCAACGAATAACGAACGAATATGGCTTGGTTACCAGAAAGGGCTGCCTGCCTGTGTACAATCTGGGTTAAGCCTTTGGTTTAGGCTACATATCGTCTTAAATCCTAGGATTGGTTCTCCTTATTGGGAGATAGATAGCCTACAGGAAAGCACGGTAATGTATACGTCCTGTAATCATGCTATATCGCCCAACCCCCAGCCATAAATTTCCCTATTGAAAGTGATCCCCATTTAGAGGATGCGGGAGGCATGCAACACAGATGCCTGGACACGCTGGTACTGTGCGATACAAATACGTGTGAAGTGGGTACGCCGCATAGATGAAAGTGTTAGATAGAGGAAAGTGGGAGTGCGCTTGCATACTTTTAGCTTTTTGAGAATCAGCTATTTTTGTAATTTGTTTTGTGTTTTGTGAGAAGTCGTTTTCAGAGCATTATATGCTGCCCGTCTTTTTAGTCAATTTGAATCATTTGTATAAAACTCCTAATATACTGCTGTAGCGGCGATGGCACCAATAGACGCGTTTTACCAAGTACTCGTCCACATGGCCTAGCGACGTCACAACCCCTATACAATAGAGTACAATGGCGTATAATACATTACAAAACATTTATACAATGAAACACGTGTTGATTAATTTCCTTGTTCGAGTCTGAAGTTACTCTGGAGCTCCTTCCCAATGGGTGGGAACAGCCATGTAACCACGCAATATCTCAGTTTCCGGTTAGGCGTAACGATAAAAGATGCATCCCGTCCAGCTTTTCCTGGCTGATGGTGTTCCAACACATTGAGGTCATGCGATAGGCGCTGCGCCAGCTTCGCAGTTATGTTTGCAGATGGCCCTGAATGTATTTATTGGAGAGGTATCGAGTCATCAACGCCCTTTTATTCTGCCTCCACATTCCCGATGGTCGACGTTTGTGAATCTGCCGCTGCGCCAGTTGAATGAGGAGCCAATGCACGTGCTGGTGTAGTAATGGTACCGGCTGAAGTGCATGGTTGCTGTATGGTGGATGCAACACTCGTTGCGGTGGCGTTGGGTCTGTTAGTTCTACTGGCTGCAACGAGGCGTGTGCCTAGATTTGTAGTTGACGTATTGCTTCTGAGTGCAGCTGATTTAGGTGTGAATGTGGCTGTTGGTGGAGAAGTCAGGGGCGTCGTGATTGGTATGGCAGGTATACCAATACAATACCAATAATTTGCCCAAAAATTATTTGTCAAATCATGAAAATACATTTATTAAAAATTAATCTGTTAAATAGCTTGAAGGAAATTTTACTGGAAGCCGTTGCTGCCTCAGACAGCAACGGTTGCCAGTCAAATCTCTTTCTAAATATTCAACAGATTTTTTTTTCAGCAGGAATGCATGAAATGGTTTCTTGGAGGATCTAATTTTCACAATTTTTCAGTGAGGAAACACCGAAATTCCTTTCTTTGGGAGGAAGAACCCCGCTGACAAAAATTGCCCTACCAATCTCGAGTAGCTGGTGACGCCCCTGGAAGAGGCTAGTGGCATGGAGACGGTGGCTGATAATGCTGGCGTGATGGTTGATACTAAAGGAATAGCAGTGACTGCAAGTCATGCTATAGTGGTGTCGCGGGCTGTCATGGGTCAAGCTGAAGCGCATGGCGTAAAAGTGGCAGGCGTGACTGCTGTGGTCGGTAATGAGGCCAGGAAAGACGGGTGCAGCTGAAGTGTGTGGCATACAAGTGGCAGGCGTGAATGCTGTGGTCAGTATTGCAGCCAGTAAACACGGGTACAGTTGAACTACGTGGCATACAATCTGTATATGTCTGTCCTAATATAAGTGGCAGGCGTGACTGCTGTGGTCGGTAATGGGACCTGGCATACAAGTGGTAGGCGTGACTGCTGTGGTCAGTAATGCGACCTGGCATACAAATGGCAGGCGTAACTGCTGTGGTCAGCAATGCTGCCTGCCATACAAGTGGCAGGCGTGACTGCTGTGGTCGGTTTTGCGGCCAGTACTCACCCGTTGTATGTGATGTATGCCGGTGACCCTGCTGAATGGACCTGTCCAGTTTTCGCTGTGCACCGCCCATCTCTAGTTAAGCTCCACCCACACTTCGCCGTGTTCTGATTGATCGATCTCCGAACGTCCTGACTATCAATTTCCTGAAAACTATACAGGTAAGCTGTTGAATATTCTGCAGCTAATTTGATTGGCCTATGGCAGCAACAGTGCACGGTTAAATTAATTTCAAACTATTCAACAGAATATTTATTGTATAGTAAAGACATACAATTCGGTTCGTACACAAACGCATAGCTCCATCATGTAGTCCGTCTTCAAATATGCGTTCGTGTCATATTTATGGACGGCATTCGTGATGTTATTCATTTTGATGTCATTCTACACGTCGCGTAGTTGATTATGACGTCATAAGATGGTTCATAAATTGGAACGGTCTATTAGAGCGGGTGGAGTGGCATGGACAGGACTAAGGGATTGAAACTGCATGGACCAGTGCCAAACAGTTCTTCTTATAGATGGAGAGCTGTCTTACAGCTTCCCCGTCCCTGCTGTGAGGTTTTTGGCTTCTAGTCCTGTCTCGGCTACCATGACACATTTTGATCTATCTAATTGACAAGGAGTGGTTTGCTTGTGTGGCATATGCTTAGCATTGGCTCGCTTTGGCTTCAAGTATGTGGCTATCTGTGACCAGGTTGGTTGTGAATCAGCCAATCAGTCAATCAGTCAATCAGTCAATCAGTCAATCAGTCAATCAGTCAATCAGTCAGTTAATCAGTCAATCAGTCAGTCAGTCAGTCAGTTAATCAATCAATCAAGCAATCAATCAATCAATCAATCAATCAATTAAGCAAGCAACCAACCAACCAACCAACCAACCAACCAACCAACCAACCAACCAACCAACCAACCAACCAAGCAAGCAAGCAAGCAAGCAAGCAAGCAAGCAAGCAAGCAAGCAAGCAAGCAAGAGGCCAACCAACCAACCAACTACACAACTGACCAACCTACCAAACATTAAACAAAGCAATCAGCAAATAAATCAATCAATCAATCAAACAACCAATTAACCAACCAACCATCCAGCCACCCACTTGGCCATTGACTTGGTCACCCACTGCCATTCGCTCCATCACTTACTTGGTCACTCAATCAGTCATGTACTTAGCCACACAATCACTCACTCATGTAGTTTGTCAGCTGGTTGGTTTTTACTTTGCCATTCAGTCAGTCAGTCAGTCATTCACGCGGTCGTTCGGGAACTTTCCCACTGATCCGTTCATCTGCAGACTCAGACACTCAGCTACTCAACCAAAACCCCTCTCAGTCACTCATTCAATCATTGACTCTGTCACTCGCTCCGTCACTCGCTCGGTGACTCACTCACCCACCCACCCACCCACCCACCCACCCACTCACTCACCAACCCACCCACCCACCCACCCACCCACCCACCCACACACCCACCCATCCACCCACCAACCCACCCACCCACCCAACAACCCACCCGCCCGCTCGCCCACCCAGCCACCCACCCGCTCGCCCACCCAGCCACCCACCAGCCAGCCAACCAACCAGCAAGCCAGCCAGCCAGTCAATTAGTCAGTAAGTTAGTTAGTCAGTCAGTCAGTCAGTCAGTCAGTCAGATGATTGGTCTGTCACTCGTTAGTCGCCAAGCTACTCCCTTACTCAACCAGACACCCGCCCTCACTCAGCCACGATTACATAAGAGAGAATCACTTCCTTGCCACAACTATAAGCAGTTAGCATCTCAATGGAGGCATTTGTGAAGACCTGGTTACTTCGGTTCCTCGTCGTTCTACCCGTTTTACTCGTAATTATCAGCGTGGTCCTGTGGAAGAACAAACAAAATGAAACATTTGACATGCAGATGGTAACATTGAAAGTTAATTTTGAGGAAGAAATACAGAAACTGCGTGATGAAGTGGAAAATATTCATAGTGAGAAAAGAGAATCCCGCATGGAAGAAGAAAATGCGCAGATCAGACAACTGACACCGGGGCTTGGTAAGTATGTGCGTGCGTGCGTGCGAGCGTGGTGTGTGCCTGCGTCTCCCTGAGTAGACTTCAGGGGAGTCGCCACCTACTAGAGATGGTTAGGGCAATGTCTGGGGAGGTCTGATAGGGGATTTCCTCCTCCCAAGGAAAGGGATTTCGGTGTTCCCTCACTGAAAAATTGTAAAAATTAGATCCTCTGAGAAGCCATTTCATGTATTCTTGAAGATACACATAATCTGTTGAATATTTTGAAAGTAATTCGACTGGGCTACTCAGGCAGCTATGGTTTCCATTCACATTTCTTTCAAAATGATCAAACATATTAATCATTACATCGTATAAAAATACGTGCTGTATTTGGTCTAATCAGTTAAATGGCTAGCTAGTAAATAATAGTTATATCTTCATGATGTCAAGCCTTTCTTGACAAATTATTGCTATGGCAAGGCCTGCCATACCGCTCACGACGCCCCTGGAACTTTGCGCGTCGTATCAGTAGCGAACGTTCTGTACCAGCTAGCTAAAACCACTCTGCTACCCTTTCCCCATTGTTCTTTAATTATTATATCCATAGAGTGTAGTTTATATTCCTTATATTGTTTCAGTATTCTCTGTAGCATTGAATTGTACCAGTAGTTTATTCTCCTTCTTTTATGTCCTTTGTAGTATTGAATTGTACCATAAATTTATGGGTGAATAGAGGGATCCTATCTGTCACTCAAGTACCTGACGTCATAATAAATTACACCACATGTTAGTTGACGTCACAATTATAATGCTGTAGACTCCGACAGGAAAATCCAGAGTCCACCACGACGCGTACGAATTGTATGTCGTTGGTGAATTTACAAATTTAATAAACATTTTGTTGAATATTTTGAAAATAATTTGACTAGGTGCTGTTGTTACCAATTATAGCAACAGCCCACAGTCAAATTTGTTTTAAAATATTCAACAGCTTAAATGTACAGCTAGCATTGAAATTTTAATTCTGGGAATTCGGGCTTCAACGGTTCAAATCGACGCCGACAGGAGTAAAAAGATAGAAAATCCGAATTCCCTAATATTGTCCTATTAATCATCACAGGAAAGTAGCTAAATGTTGGTTGAGTGATGGGCGTGCTGGAAATTACGTAAGCCCCATGATTCAGACCCTACCCTCTCTCAAGAAAAGTTCACGGTTCGTCCTGAGTCATCTTGACGAAGCTTTATATCTAGGCCTACAGTGGAATATTTATGGGGCATCCAGGAACACATGTCCACACAGCCACCACACCACACATCACCACCATCCATAAACGCGCACAGGTACGCAGGTTAATAAATTGTTCATTCGATTTAAAGTTGTCATACAATTTTCACATCTCCCTTCTGAAATGATATATGACTTGTATATTTTATGAAATTTAACGTTGCCACCAGACAATAATTTCAATGGACAACAACTCTGTAACTGTTGAATATTTTGAAAACAATTTGACTGAAAGTTGTTGGTGACCTGGCCGCGAACAACTTTCAGCCAAATTGTTTTTAAAATATCCAGCAGTTACAGAGTTAAATCCCATGGAAAATGTAATCTGTTGAAATTCAGCAGGCAGACAGTCAATGGTTCAGCTGTTTTCGCATACTCTATAATCCATCATATTCAGAAAATTGGGTTAACATTTTAAACCCCAAAATTAGTCAAGGAAATTTATATTTTCTCATAGAAAATGTCAATTTTGATAACACTATTATTGAAAATATATCCATGTAATGACTGGCTCGATTATCGATCCAGTCACACCAGTCGTAAACTTTTTTAAAAAATAGTCCTCTTCACCTGCAAATAAACATTTCTCAAGACCAGTGCAGAAGCCGGGTTCGGCCATCTTGACTGTTAGAGTTAAAGTCCTCCAGAAGACTATAAAACTAAAGTTTATGTTGATTTTTATCACACGAACCACAGATGCAACATATTAGCAACATATTGATACACTTTCTAACTAGCTTTCCTTTGCGCAGTATAAAAAACTTGATTCTTGTCAGAGCAAAAAGGAGAAACCCCGTCTTCTCTACGGCCATTACGACTCCAGGAATGAAGCCAAAACCTAACTCACACATGCGTATCACGATACAAAGGAATCGAATGATGAAGGCATCTTAGTTTGCGGCGAAGAGAATGTGAAGGAAGAACAGAATCAATGGATCGGCACGCCGAATTACCCAAATGAACCCAAACGATACCAAATGATACCAAATGACGTCATAATCAACTTGTATGGCTTTACTATTTAATAAACATACTGATAGCGGTGATAGGCAGCAACTGCACCAAGTCAAATTAGTTTCAAAATATCCAGCAGCTTAAGATGTATAGTTTTCTGTAGCTTGATACTGGTAGTCATGCAGCGTAGGGATCGATCGGTCCCAAAACTGGCGAAGTGTGTGTAGAGCTTAGCATGAGATGGTCAGGCATAGCTAAAACTGAATTCCTCCATTGCCATATATTCACCAGCGAAGGAGTGAAGAGTCGGTTACCAGCCCAATGGAGAGAGCTGGACCACAACTCTATCCAGTATGGAATCTTGATATCTTTGTACATTTAGTGTTCCAGGTACAGTCAACAGATCCAGCTTACAATCAAATGAGATGCACCCCCATATCATAACGGAACCTCCACTAAATGGAACTTCTTCCATGATGTTACGTTGGTCGTACGCCGTGCGTCTGGACCTCCATACACGAGTTCGACCATCTGTGGCATGAAGCAGGAACCGACTTTCATCGGACCAGTGTACCCGTCTCCAGGATCTCATGTTCCAGTGTCTTCTTTCGTTGCACCACCTCAGACACTCCTCTTTGTGGTGTGCAGTGAGGAGAGGACGTCTGACAGGTCTCCTAGCTTTCATGCCAGCAGCATACAGTCTCCTTTTGACGGTAGACATTGACACTCTATTGCGCGTTTCCCATTGCTGGCTGAGCACTCTGCTGTTGGTGAATGGAGATCTCCTAACAAGGCGTACTAGGGCTCGATCATCACGGGCAGTAGTCTTCTTCGGTCTTCCAGATCTAGGCCTGTCCTTCACCTCGTTAGTTTGCCCATGTTTTGCAATCAAACGACTGATTACAGTATGGTTAATGTTCAGCTGTCTGCCAATCTCTCTGCATGACATACCAGTGGTATGCATGCCTATGATTTGCCATTTCACACGATCACTTAACCTTCGTCTTGCCATAGCGGTTCACAATCAAGAGCTAATTCTCTCTGTACAAATAAACCACGGTCATGAACACAAAATTCCTAATCTTGTCGCCTAAATCTGTATGTAATGTTCTACACCTCAAACTGGACTTTTACATAACTGAACACGTGTGCTGTTTCCCGCCACGCACGGACATCAAGCGGCGTGAAGTCATGCATGCATGTGCATTTCGTACTTGGAATTATGTCAGCTAACGCGGGGACAAAAAGTATGGCAGCCTAGTTGTACCATCATGTTTCTACGTTCTATTGTTTTTGCTGGTGCTTAACTTTTGCACAGGTGTATACATATGTATATTGTATCAACACCATATAAGCAGTAAGAAACAGTGCGCTCAGAGCAAATTACACAGACCTCGTCCTAGTTGTGTTAATTATAATCTTACACACACGTACGCACTATTTGCAAACCTACACGTACACATGATCACACACATACACACGCGCGCGCATACAAAGAAAACGTTAAAAACCTCTGCATGAGTCATCATAGTTTCTCATTGGATGTAATGGTTACCGTCGGATCAAAAAACCTTCACAGAAAATGCCCATTTGCAGGAAGATTATTTTTGAAAATTTGCCGCTGGCATGGCTGCATGCTTGATTAAATCGTCTTCCTGTAAATGGGCATTTATGAGTTTTTAATGGGACCGTATCAACGGTTATACGATGAACCCTTAACCCCGTAGTTTCGTAAATGTTATTGCGTGTATTATCATAGCTTCTTAATTTGCACTCATTATATGCAAATGATTGTAGAAATAATGTTTTTGATACAAGAAAGCAGCATATCATAATTAGTGACCTTACACACAGACATGCATACATATAGGCTACACATGCTCACACTCATGTACGTATAGAGACAATCCATAAAAACCCTCTGTATGACTCATACAATTTTCAGATATGATGTAATGACTAATGGTTGATAAAAAAGAAAAGCTTAACGGAAATTGCCCATTCGCAGGAAGATTATTTTGGAAAATTTGCCACTGGAATGGCTGGCTCGATTAAATTGTCAAAAATAGTCTTCCTGTAAATGGACGTTTTCCGAGGTTTACTTTAATCTGACCTTATCAACAGGTGTCATAACAGGTGCTCATTCGGGAAAATTAAATTGACTGACAGAGGAAAGTAGCACAGATCGCAATAACAGTGACAAATGTTTAAATTCTGGGTTCCACTCCAGCATCAGTGTGACAATTCAGAGTTACTGCTTTGGATTCGCTCTTTCAGCTTTTGGACGCTTTCGTGTTTTGGTGATCGGCTGTTTGAGTGGAACCTGGAATTCAGCGTTTGTTGCGGCTACTACGGTCTGCATTGCCTTCTTGGTTTTTTTGTATTTGATAAACTTCTTTAAAATTTCATCTTTTTGTTCTGTCGTTTTATTTATCCAGTCTTCTTGATTTATTCTGAATTTCTTCATGTCGTCTGTCAGTACGTGGTTGCCTGTGCCTTGTACTGCTCGTCTCATGTCCGTAAATTGTAATTTCGTCACGTTAGCCAATTTCTCTCGTAACTCTGGCAATTTTTTAGGCTTCCAATCTATCGCTTGTTTAATGGCATTGTTCATGCTTTCTGCGTTGTTATTTATCCATAGTGATGATGTCACCCCTTCTGGTGTGACACACACACACACGCACGCATCCACGCACGCACGCACGCACGTACGCACGCACGCACGCACGCACGCACATTTGTCCAAAGTAAGTCCTTCAGTCTGCCTAGAAAATATGTCTTAAATAGAGGATACTGGTCGAAATATGGTTGCATGCCACTTGTTTGTCGAAACAGAAAGTGTCATTGTTGTCAGTCATTTCAGAGTCGCCAAAAAGCTAGTTAATAACTTCATGTGATAAACGTCACATAAACACTATTATTGATTCAATGCATTGATCAGATGTTTTTTAGCTACTATCACTATATCTACGCTACCCCTTCTAAACCCTCATTGGGAAGGCCATTGCTGTTATTATTATAACATGAAATTTTAATGTTTAATGTCATTGCTGTCAGTCATTCCAGAGTCGCCAAAAAGCTAGTTAATAATTTCATGTGATAAACGTCACATAAACACTATTATTGATTCAATGCATTGATCAGATGTTTTTTAGCTACTATCACTATATCTACCCCTTCTAAACCCTCATTGGGAAGGCCATTGCTGTTATTATTATTATTATTATTATTATTATTATTATAACATGAAATTTTAATGTTTACAGTATAAGTCATGTTAGTATATTTCGATATAGTTATATTGGTATAGTTAGGATACGTGCATATGTGTCGGCGTCTGAACGGTTCTCCCATGCAAAAGAGGTCACGATTTATTCACGATTCAAGATAATAAGGGAGATAAATCTTATATTATTCCACGCAACAGTTATAAGAAGAATTACCTCCCTTTCTATCTGGAAAATGCTGATGCTGATCGCGTCACATTCTTTTTCCCTTAAAATAACTGTTGCATTTTCATCTATAGACTACTCATTTGGATACATTTAGTCTTCATTTGGTATTATTTGGTTTCATTTGGTATCATTTGGTATCATTTGGGTTCATTTGGCATCATTTGGGTTCATTTGGATAATTCGACGCTCTCTTCATTCACATTAATGAGTCATGTCTACCCACGCAACCACGCACGCACACACATACACACACGCGTACGCGCGTATACACACTAACGCGCACACGTATGCACATACACACACTCACACATATAAACACAAACAAAAAAATATACGCACGCACACTAATAGCCAAAATGATAGCACAAAAAGATGCTATGATACCCTGTCTGTCATGAATTGATGACCCGGGGAAACCCGCCCGCGATTAACGTTAAAAGGTCATATGCACCCCACCCCACCCCGTCACACACACACGCACGCACGCACGCACGCACGCACGCACGCACACACGCACGCACGCACGCACGCACACGCGTCTGAGTAGGTACCTTGATCAGCTATCATTGTCACCATAGAACTAAAATTATGAATACATTATAATCAGCCATTGCTGCAAAGGATGTCAACGCATTAAGTCAAACAATTATTTCAACTGCGATATTGCCTCTTAAAAATCACTATATAGTGCAGTGGCATGTGTCATGATATAAAGTCCCGTGGGATTTTAATGCAGAATGTGTTCCACCTATTCAGAAATGTTAAATATGTCTCAAATAACACAAAAATGCATGTTGGCACTCTGGCAGTTTGTTAGATTGAAAACGGCCGCCATTTAAAAAAATGGTCGCCAATTTGCTACAAAAGTTTGAAATGAGGGCTAGAATTGTGCAATTTTCACAATCTAAATATTCATCCATATGTTTTTAAACATACAGATTCGGATGTTGACCTTTGAAATGCAATAATAATAATAGTATAATCAAATATAAAAAAGTTTAAGAAATTGATATTTCAAAATGATCTATGTTTCTTCTGCGAATCTGATGCTACTTATCGAAATCTTCTTCCTTAATGTTGTAACAGAAAATGCTGGCCACGTAAAGATTCACTGGCTCCCTAGATGATGTCACCGAGGATCATATGCCGAAGGAACTGTACAACTGTTTAAGCTGGGTATTGCAAGGTTCCAAAAATACGATTTCTTCTGATAAAAAATCCTCTAAAGTCAACAAGCGGGTTATGCGTTACTGACCATCAAGTAAGAAACACAAAATCTCAGACATTACGTTTCTACCATGAAATGACACATCAGTTAACCGTTGGGTTTAAATTCGCCAGGAAACCAGAAGTAAGAAAATTGTCAATATCCTACATGGCTTAAGATTGTGCCCTGTATATGGCAGATTTCTACGATTTGAAGCACACATATCAGGAAGTGTACTCAAACAAATGGCTCTCAATGACGGATTGTATAATCCAGGCTATGGTCAACATGTTTCCTTTGCTGTGGATAATATTGATTTTGCGGAAGACACGCCAGATGGAAAGAGAGCATTGCATGCGACAGCCATAACAATCTATCAGAAAACAGAAGCTGGAGGCAAGGCAGTGGAGCTGGAACTTACTGACCCTGCTTATGTTCGTTCAATCAGAGATTTGCCGTAAACCATCCCTAGGCTAATGGACAAGCTAGAAACAGAAAAGGATATGCACATCAGTCTTTCCAAAACTGCATGGCTTCTTGGAAGAGCGCACCACAGAGTACAAGTAGATGATGACGAGATGGCAGTAGAATGAGGAGAATCCTCAGATGAAGAAGCATCAGTGATGGGAGTGGAAAATGAAGACTATCATAATACAGAAGATGTTGCCAGTAAGACAGATCAAACTAGGAAACCTGCCATGAATATCCCAACATGGTATGGATACCAGTCATCAGTCAATAAGGTGATGCAAGTATCAGAATAGGAACACCTCCAGTACTTTCTTCACCAGCACAAGAATGGCAGACATTACTGACAGTATTGATGCAGGCTCAAGAAATTCATACTAAACTGGTTGGTACCTTAGGGAAACCCGTAATTTTGCTTGACGTAGAACTGAACAAACCAGCAAAGCAATTTCAAATGGCTGGTCAAGATGTAGGACACTTGATTCTTCGGGTAGGAGAGCTTCATATTGCTATGACACAATTATATTCTGTTGGTGCCTATATTGAGATCAGTTGAATTTACTTGTGTTGGATTGAGGAACACCTTTATGGATCAGTGACTGTCAAACAAATTCTAAATGAAAAGCATGTGACACTGGGGCAGACAGCACATATTGTGACACTACAATCTCTGTTCACTTTGTACCAAGAGACCTTTTGCACAGAGTATTCTCAGCTGCTAGCTCCAATCGAGAAAGCTGCAAAAAAAACCTCGACATAGCGTTTCAGCGAGACAACAGTGAGCATATAAATCAAGCACATTCACAAGTTGCCCACGCAATTGAATCATTGGAAATAATACAGAAGATGAGTGAGTTTGATGCGCTAAAGTGAACTCAGCCTCTCTTTTGTATTATGCTTCAGTAGATGCAGATGGTGCTGGAGATGATGATCTTTATCAAAGCAGTACGTACAGGAGACTGGGAGCTACATTTGGTTACCCTTGAGATAGTCACAAAGTACTTTTTCGCACATGATCGCCTTAACTATGCACGCATGATTCACCTCTACATAGCAGAAATGAAATCACTCAAGGTATCAGATCCTGAAATTTATGGGGAACTGGGTAGTGAGCAAGAATTGACATGTAGTATTTTATGCTCTCGGTGCTAACAATGCCTTGAGCAGCATAACATATCCATGAAAGTGTTTGGTAGTTTAGTGGGAATTACCGTGAACCCATTAGCTGGAATCAAGTTCTTTTTATCTCTCCAGAACTTGCTAGGCTTGCTATAGAATGGCAGTGGTCAATTTACCTAAGCTGATCCAGCACCATGGCAATCTCTTCTACTGTACTGGAACATCAAGAAAGGCACATCCAAGATCTTGCTGCAACATTTAGAAGTTTTACGAATCATTTTACTGTTGAGACTGATGACTTATTCAATTTGGTCACCAAGTCAGTTACTCCAAAAAGAAGTCAGCAAAGATCTATGCAGACAATGCAAGATTGGCACCAAACTATGTGCAATATTTGTATCAGAGCATATCCAGAAAGGAGATACTACTCTGTGGTCACCAATGAAGAAGCAGAAATTGGCCACTGAAGAGCACAGTGAAAAAGCTTAAAATAGCAATCAAAGAGAAAGTGTTCAAACTCCAGGAAGACCGACCATTGTTTGCGCTTTTGCTAGTAGTGTGAAAATCAAGGCCTGAGATCAATTTGAAGGATGTTATTAGTAAAAATTAATTTTCTGTGGTCCCACGGCCAATGTTTGCTGCTGATGGATGCATGCGTCATTGTTCAACGAAGAGCAGCTTGATCACGACAGCCAAACATCTTGTTCTGCTGAGGACGCAGAAGAAATCCTCACAACACCAAGAAATGTTACCCTTGTCAATGCCCTGATTGACGTTCAATCAATGTATAAACCAGGGACAAAAAAAACCTGTTCCCATCTAGCAAATTACTTCATAAGCCATATGATAATGAAGTATGGCAATTATGACGAGGTACGCTTGATTTTTGATTGGTACGATGTATCAAATTCATTGAAGATGGCAACTTGTCTCAAGAGACAGGGTGGCCATCCAGCAGTTTTTTTACCATATAACTGATACAGCAAACATTGCCAAATTGCCTATGAGAAAGTGGCTTTCACACACAAAGACATAGCTGCAATTGAAAGCAGATCTTGCAGATAGGATAATGCAAACTGATCATCTACATCAGTGTTTGATTGTTGCATATGTATTCAAGTCCATAGGTTGACAGCGTGTACTACACACACGGATATGAGCCACCTACACAGTGAACAAGAAGAAGCTGACACAAAGCTATTGTTGCATGCTGTGGAGGCAACATAATCTGGGGCAACGAGCATACACATCCACTCGCCAGACATCGATGTTTTTGTTCTTTCGCTAAGGTGGTATGCTGACTTGTGTGAGGACATTTCATTTGTGACTGGAACCGGGCAGAATAAGCGTGTGATCCCACTGTCAAAGCCCATAGTGCAGATGCTGGGACCAAGCAACTTGCTGCCCTTCCCGCATTTCATGTTCTCAGTAGCTTTGCAGGTAAAGGGAACCTTAACTGTTGGAAGGCCTTTCAGGTTACCAATGACAAAGTTCTCACTGCAATGGCACAATTTGTAGCACGTACAGAGCCAAATCATGAAACAGTTGCTGCCATCGAGGTGTTTGTCTGCCAGCTTTACCTTTTTAACATGCAAATCTCCAAAGTGAATGGTTTAAGGTGGTGGCTCTTTAGGAAGAAAAAAGCAAAAAACGTAAAATCTGCCACCTACATCAGATGAACTGCACGAAGCTATACTACATGCACATTTTCAATTAATGGTTTGGAACCATGCCAAAGTACCAAGTCCCAAACTCCAGTCGCCTAGTGGTTATGGGTGGAATCTGGAAGCCCAAGAGTGGGTTCCTGTCATGACCAATCAGTTACCAACGCCTGACGACATGCTTCATCTGGTAAAGTGTGGATGTGTCAAAAGTAAATGTTCTACAAACTAGTGCCAGTGTCGAAAGACGGGTCTGAACTGCAATGATTTACGTAGCTGTTGTGATGTGACGACGACTGTGAGAATCACCAAGATGATCATGTGAACTTAGTTGCTGGACATGATGATGATACATCAATAGATTGATGTGATAATGATGATGATTATGATGATAAATATGTTTGATATATGTCTATTGATTAGAAATGTGATGTCTTTGAAAGTTTGAGCAAACCATATTCATTGTTAGCCAAACTGATTGATTATTTTGTCATATTTTGAGGCCATAAAGTCATAATTCGTTTAATACGATGTTAGACTTTGTTTCTATTGCATTCTAAAGGTAAGAATCGGATTCGGTATGCTTGGAAACATCAGAATTGTCACCTGGATTGTGAAAATTTGACAATTCCAAATCTTTTCTTAAATTCTGATCAAATTGGCGGCCATTTTGAAAAATGGCCACCATTTTGAATCGAACAAATTGCCAGAGTGCCAACATGCATTTTCATGTTATTTGATACATCTTTAATATTTCCAAATAGATGGCACATTTTCTGCATTAAAGTCCAACGGGATTACACATGCCCCTGCACTAATATTACTGATTGAATGAATGAATGAATGAATGAATGAATGAATGAATGAATGAATGAATGAATGAATGAATGGGTGAGTAGCCTGGATGGGCACAGATGCGGGGGCATATTAGGTATTATGTGTGTACATGTGCGTGCGTGTGGGCGTGTGTATGTGCGTGCGTAGGTGCGTGCATACGTTCGTGCATGTCGACATACGTGTACATATGGATTGATGGATGCGTAGATGGGTGGATGAATGGATGGATGGATGGATGGATGGACGGACGGATGGGTGGGTGGGTGGGTGGGTGGGTGAGTGGGTGGGTGGGTGGGTGGGTGGGTGAGTGGATTAATGGATAGATGGATGGATGGATGGATGGATGGACGGACGGACGGACGGACGGACGGACGGACGGACGGACGGATGGATGGATGGATAGCTGGGAAGAAGTGTGGGTGGGTGGGTGGCTTGTGTGGTGGGTTGGTGGGTTGGTGGGTTTGTGGTAGGTGGGTGGGTGGGTGGGTTGAATGATGGATGGATATATGGATGGATGGATGGATGGATGGGTGGGTGGGTGGGTGGGTGGTTGGGTGTTTTGACCGCCAGATCTTTAAAGAGTTAATCTAACACGCCATTCATATCCAGGAAATCTAAACAAAAGAGGCTATTTATCACATTCGTGTATTGTCACTAACCACCATCAACTCACGTCGGCCGTCCCGCTAACTTAGAAACTACTATGGTAGGGACAATTTTGTGGAATGTTTGCTTATCTAACGGCTATACAGGCGCCATCAGAACTCAATAAGAATATTTAAATCTTTCAGATGTTAAAAAATACAACGAATTGCTCTTTGAATAATACTGACTGAAATTGCTACATAGGTAATACTGAGATTAATGTGTTGACTAATGTAGTGCTGTAAAATCATCGGTATCTTTGCCCTAATTTGACTAGAATTAATTGCGAACTCAAACAGCAATACCTCTCAGTCTAATTATGTTAAAAAATTTTCCCCAAAATTATTTGCACAATTATTTTGAAATTAATTTCAGAACTATTTTCAACTTTCTTCAAAATTGATTTTCAAAGCTCACATTTAAAATTCGTTTTCAAAAATTTGGATGTTTGTTTCAAATTTGTTACTGGATAGCCGTCGTATTAGACTATGGAGATACACGTAATTCAAAATAACACCCGTCAATAGCATGAGAACTTGCATTCTTAAGATCACATGGTCCACCCTTACTCGCCACGTGTTAATCCACCCACCTCCACCATCCTCACACTCACTCCAAACGTTGGGAAAGTAAGTAACCTTTTATCCCCATGGCCAAGAACTCTATTTCCAACCTACACCAAAGATAAGCTGCTGGATATTTTGAAAGCATTTTGACTGAAAGTTTTAGCTGCCTAAGGGGGCAACAACTTGCAGGGAAAATGCCTTTTTCCAAAATAATCAACAGAATACGCTCTATATTGTCGTGTATTGGTTGCTCCATGCCGGCAATGGCGGAAAGGGTTCACTTGAAGCTCAAATACATATAGTAAGACATTAGAGGAAATTGGTTAGAGTTTGTCAACTTCTGAACAAGGCCATACAGCCGAAACGTACAGTGATTTGACAGTATCCATTTGCAAGATTATATACTTATACAAGAAGACTGCCGCCTCAGAACAGTTATTAGAAACAAAGTGTTTAATCGTTATTGTATTTATTGTTGTTGCTTACTGTTATTAAATATTAAATATTAAATATTAAATGCTTTTCAGGTTTTAATTAAAATAAACTAAATAAATTTAAATTAATTAAATTTAATTTTAATTACTTTGGTTAAATAGTTATTAGCTCCTTGTTTAATTATTAAATGTAACTAATTCCTTTCTTTTCGTAGCTCTCGATTGATTGATTGATAGATTGATTGATTGATTGATTGATTGATTGATTGATTTACTGGTTGAGACCCACTTAATTGTTTAATTGATTGATTGATTGATTGATTGAGTGATTGATTGAGCGATAGATTGATTGATTGATTGATTGAGTGAGTGATTGAGTGATTGATTGATCATGGACAAGCGAGTTCATAAGAGACGCAATGGCCAGGGCCTAGCAAACTTGGTCTCACTAGTAACCACCGCCACATTAATCACCAGCATAAACCAACCAACCCAGCCATTGCAAGGCTAATCAAGGTATATTACCCCATCTTGCAATGCTTTACTCACATGATGGTCGTCAAGACGCACCTGGAAGAGGACTCTCTTCCTAGGGGCATGGGCAACAGAATTGATGAATTGAATAGGTTCTGCAAACCCGCTATGCCATGCACAGAGGTGTTTGACTCACTGGCTAAGGTCAATATCACATGTGGTAGATCCATGATTACAACAATGATGCACCACTATGAATTCCAACTTGGGGCTTTGAGCGCCGAACTGGCTTCAGCACAAAACTCAGCATGTGTTGACTTTAAACGTGCCCAAAATGTAGCTGTTGGTTGGGCTAAGAACAATTATCTACGCAAATTAGAAGACCAAACTATTACTGCATTTTTCGAATTCATCAAACCAGTCGACACGAAATCAACTGTCCAAAGGTCTCAGGAACCTCCGACATCCAAAAATTCCGCAGACTATTAAGCCAACTACACTACCACGACAGAACAAACGCCCTAGATCACCAGCAGAAATCTAACCCCCGCAGAAACGTTCGGATAGGAAACGCTCCCCAATAGTGGGTGGTCCATCAACATCTAGCTCTATTGCCAGTTATGCTAACAGATTTGCCTGTCTATCTCCATCATCCATCCCACTGCCTGATGATACACCACCATTACAGAGTGCACAGAATAGTACTCAATTCGTTCAGAATAACAAACCTGTGGCATCGGATAAGACCACTTTCTGGAAGTTCCGAGCTGAGACAACAGTCAAAACTCATTGGTGTCTTCCTACAATATCAAAGAAAGTTCTACTCTTTGGCTCATCCAATCTTAGTAGGATAAATCAGCCTGCCCACTCTGAGATGGATGTTGCCTCTTTCCCAGGGGCCAAATTGAATCATGTTAGGTGCGTAATAGGGCCATATAAAGGCGCACATCAACCTGAGAAAATCATCATCAACATGGGGATTAATGATAAAAATGCAAATCTTAACATCGCGAAATCACGTTTGCAACCTTTGTCCAGCGACATCCGCCTGAAATTCCCCAAGGCACAAATATTCTTTGCCCTTCTAAACTATTCCAACAAGCTAGACTCTGCACAGCAAACAACCATCAGAGAGATAAACTCAGCAGCCTTATCTTGTAGGTCCAGTATCAAAACGATACCAGCAATCCCTGCAGCCCAATTCAGAGTGGGTTCTGATAATATTCACTGGACAGAGGAAACAGCAAACAAAATATACACCTACTGGCTGCATTGCGTAGATTCAAACTAAATTCGGGACAAGGTCATAATCACCCAGCCACTGGCTTAGACACTAATATTGTTAACTTCACTGGCTCGCCTTTAAATGAATCAGAAAGCTCACTTCTAAATTACGGACTAACCTTTGTTCCAACACCTAAACCTAAAACTGGGCTAGACGCCCTACTGGATAATGGCACATGTGAAATTGAGGAATTTAAGCGCCAATTTAAATTGGCCGACGTTTTTCTAATACTACAAGTAATTTTCTCCATTTTGTGGACAAAACGGGCTGGGAACCGACACTGGAATTTGTTGATCCAGCCATAAGTGGCAGTTTAAAAATCACAAAAGATCGAGTAGGTGGGCTAGTAGCCACATCAGATAAGCCAAATTTATCTGCACAGGGATGCCAGGCACTAAAAGGTGTATGCAACAATAATAATATTATCATCAAACCAGCAGATAAGGGCTCGGCTACAGTAATAATGACAAAAGAGAATTACATACAGGAAGCTCCGAGACAGCTGAATAACGTTAAGCACTACAAGAAATTGGATGAAGCTATGTGGCCACACAACTATCCCATATTTAATGAAATTCTCGAGGCATTACTAAAAAAAGATAAGATCACTAAAAACAATTTAAGTACTTATCTGTCAAATATGATTCCAAGCCACGTACATTCCACTTACAGCCTAAATTTCACAAACCGATAAGCTCTTGGATGAATCCCATGACATTAACAGATAGGCCGATCATTTCAGCCTGTGGCTCTGAATTATATGGGATCGGCGAGGTTATCGATTATTATATACAGCCCATTGCTAAGAGGCACCCGAGCCTTCTAAGAAACACTGAAGATTTCCTAGCAAAACTGGCCCAAATCAAAGTCCCACCAAATGCATTCCTAGTAACTCTAGATGTAGATTCAATGTACACAAGCATTGATATTGAAATGGGTATGAACTCGGTCCGACGGGCCTTTAAGAAATACCCAGTTATTCAACATCCTAATACAGAGATCTTTTCCCTATTAGAACTTAGTATAAAAGGCAATGATCTTGAGTTCTATGGAGATATCTACCAACAGATTAGTGGTTGCACCATGGGCAACGTTTTAGCCCAAGTTTCGCAAATATCTACATGACATAATGGGAAGACACTGTCCTAAAAAGTGCAATAAAAGCCCTCTTAACTTTAACAGGTATCTGGATGGCCACTTCTTAATTTGGCCACCTTCTAAAGACGACTTCACAGAATTCTTAGTCACTCTAAATAGTCATGATCCCAATATCAAACTTAAGGCAGATATCAGTGATAGCTCAGTTGTCTTCTTAGACCTAACGGTCTACAAAGTCACTAAATTCAATGCATCCAGTTATTTAGATCATAAGGTTTATTTCAAGCCCACAGATTCACTCCAGCTACGCCACAAACACTCCTTTCACCCTCCACACACTTTCGAAGGACTAGTAAAATCACAAATCATTCGATTTCATAGGAACACTAGCGATAAAGTAAGTCTAGATTCAACATGTTTAACCTTATTTCTTGTACTGAAAACAAGAGGCTACTCCAACCGCTAACGTCGGAAAATCAAGTCGGACACCTTACAGAAGATAACATATAAACGATATAGCCCAACAGATCGAGCCACCACTAAGATTAGCCACAAGCAACCCGTCCCTAGGAGGGACACTCCAGAAAATGTGGAAAATCTAGGTATAAATTAGACATTTTCCTCCCGAACCAAGATAGCTTTACTAACTATCCAAACAAAAGACAAGTTCCAAATTCAATCATGCCTGGATTGTGACACAGAAACTGTAATTTACTTACTATCATGCAGGCCGTGTCAAAAACAATATGTAGGGCAAACAAAAGATCCATTCAGAGTGCGTTCCACTTGGCATATAACCGACATACACTTGAATGAGGACACTAGTGTAGCTGAGCATTTCAATCTGCCAGACCATCTTATCCATCATGATTAGGAAATCTTACCAATTGAACAGACGACAATTTTAGATACAAAAGAAGAACCGAAAAAATGCCGACTTCTCAAAGAATCATTCTGGATTAAATGTCCGGAGACAAAATGGCCTTCTGGCCTAAATGTAGACTCAGGCCTATCAGGTACAAGGGGGATAATCCCTTTTATCCTAACATACAATCGAAAAAATGTTGAAGTTGCGAAAATTTTCAAAGAGGAATACAATACATTACACACCAAATTACGTGAGCCCTTTGGGTCCAGACCCGTTATTGCTTTTAAGAAAAACTCTAATCTCCGCAGCCTCCTAGTGAAAGCAAAACTATGTAAAGATCAATAATTGAAATACAGTGGAACCTGTCTATAGTGGCCACGTTGAGCCCAGTCAAAGGAAAGTCACTAAAGAAATCTGTTCATTTACTATTGTTAATTAATACAGCTGGTTGCTTTTGAGTCTTCAGAGTGGTGGCACTTCAAGACACGTTGTGGTACAGCCGCTCATCTTCGGGATCCACCACACTCTGGTCCCACAGGCAGGTGACAGCTAAAGACAGGCTGGACTGTAGACAGAAGAAAACGATTGTTTTGCGCTAAATATAAACTATATAACATACAGTTTATTAGAACAAAGCTAATATAAGCGATGATTGAGACAAAATCAACAAACTCTCAAGTAATAAGATTTTCACTTTTGAAAAACTGAGCCATTGCGTTATCAATATTATACTACTACTAACTACTATCTATTAACTACTACTACTACTACTACTACTACTACTACTACTACTACTACTACTACTACTACTACTACTACTACTACTACTACTACTACTACTACTACTACTACTACGAGCACTCCATGTTCGCATTTACCGTTGCGTCTAGCGACACAGGTAGGAATCAGTTAGAGAGGTAGCCTCGTGTTTTACCATTTTTGTCACATTGTAAAAACGTTCGAGATTTTTGCTTTCCGGCTTGTCCGGGATTTTATGCAGATCACACCCAAAGTTGTGTAATCCTAGCATGCGGTCACACCCTTTATTGTGTTAATATTTGAGCCAACCCGAACCAGAAGTTTCCAATACATTTATTGATTATTCACACACCCTTCGACTCACCCACTGCTTAACACTTCCGGTGCTTATCTGGTAGAGGCAGAATTTAAATTTGAGCCCACAACCTATGGTGTATGAGGGTACCTTTACTTTCCGCGAGGTCGCCTCTTAAGCCAAATGACGTTGATTCAAATACTTCCATATATAGAAAAATGGTCTAGAACATTAGCCGAATCATCGCGCCTGACGTTTTATAAACAAATTAAATCGAATTTTGAGCCCGAGAAATACCTAAAATTACTCCCATACCGGGACGCCATAACATACTGCCACTTTCGTACGCTAAATCACCAACTCACTATTGAGACAAAGATATGGATCGGAATAGAACGCAATGACCGCCTTTGTAGTATATGCAATGTTATAGAAATACAAAATGAATTCATACGGCTTTAGAACATTTTCTTTCTCGGCCGCCACTGAATGGAACAACCTCCCTATTCATCTAAAATTGTCAAAAAATCTTACAACTTTCAAATCAAATCTTAAAACTCATCTCTTTAAACAAGCGTACCAGAATTTAAATTAATGTTTATATTATCATTTCATTGTCTTGCGCTACGAGCATGCTTGCGTGGAGTTTGGCGCGTTATAAATTCACTTATTATTATTATTATTATAGAAGATGAAATCCATTTTCTCTTCCACTGTCAGAAATATGTGAGAGAAAGACACCGATATATACCTCATTGTTATATAAGGGAGAATACATTTGAAAAAACCAAAGGTCTATTCGCAATATATTATATTCACTAAGCAGGATGTGCAAATACTTACGATTTTCAAAACAAAAAGCAACAGAACAACAACAACAACAACAACAACAACAACAACAACAACATCATCAACAAGAACAACAACAACAACAACAACAATAAATTTGTTATCAACGACAGCAACAAAAAAACAACAACAATAACAACAACAACAACTGCTACTGCTACAGCTACTGCTGCTGCTATTGCTATTGCTATTGCTATTGCTATTGCTACTGCTACTGCTGCTGCTATTGCTACTGCTACTGCTACTGCTACTGCTACTCCTTAAGCGGCGGCAACAACATCATCATCATCATCATCATCATCATCATCATCGTAACTAAAAAAAAAAATATATTAATATTAATAATAATAATAATAATAATAGTAATAATAATAATAATAATAATAATAATAATAATAATAATAATAATAATAATGATAACGATAATAATAATAATAATAATAATAATAATAATAATAATAATAATAATAATAATAATGATAACGATACTAATAATAATAATAATAATAATAATAATAATAATAATAATAATAATAATAATAGTAATAATAATAATAATAATAATAATAATAATAATAATAATATTAATAATAATAATAATAATAATAATAATTGCAGTACTCTCATGTATAAAGATCTCCACCGTCACATGTTTATCGATTTATGTACCCTCATATTCCGTTTAATAACGGCCTGAGTGAAATAAAGAAAACTGTAAAAAAAACCCTGTAAACTGTCCTATCTAATGACTACCAAAAGTGTGAAACCACTCATGAAGTGGGTGAGTCTCGTGGTGTGGGAATACTCCATTAATCTCACAAAATTACTTATAATCGACATACCCATAGATCCGCACTTTCCTCTGATAAGTAGTATTTTAGATACAAACGCACGCATCCACGCATGCACGCAAGCAAGCACGCAAGCACGCACGCGCGCAAGCACACACGCAAACACTTACGCACACACGCATGCATGCATGTACGCACGCACTCACGCACACAGAGACGAACACTAACGCAATACTCTCTTCTCTTTATGTGGTGATGGTAATAATGTAGTGTTCTTTCAGGTGGAGGTGCAGTGTATGTCCACTGGGGGCGAGAGGAATGTTCTATTACAGCAGATACTGTCTACACAGGTATGATATACATGTAGGGCTTATGGTGTTAATTAAGGATCGTGGACAATAAACCGTTCCAGTTTTATCCATGCCCCGCCCATCTCTATCTAAGCTCCACCCAAACCACGCTCGTGTTGGGATCGATCGATCTCCGAACTCTCCGACTATGCAGGTAAGCTGTTGCATATTTTAAATCTAATTCCACTGGGTGCTGTTACTGCTTATGGCATCAACAGCGACCAGTCATAGTAGTTTTAAAATATTCAACAGCATGTTTATTAAATCGCACGATTCGTGCAACGTGTCAGCCTATTAAGCGTTAAAGACGGAATATTTCGAATCATTCATGAAATCATTATTATGTCGTCATCATTCACGTCACGTAGTTGATTATGACGTCAGGTGACGTGATATGATGGATGGATAAACTTAGAAAGGACCATTGATTTTATTGTGTGTTGCTAATCTAGTTGATTTAGACCTGTAGGGACGAGAAAACAAAGAATCTATTATCAACACTGTAGTATTTCATTCAGATATCGCATTTGTATCGGATAGAAAGAATATAAAGTACATAAAATAGATTGATGATGATGCAATGAACTGTTTAACGTTCATTACTCCGTCTTGAGGTAACAGCTCAGCAAAATGCTACTCAAATCAATTAACCTTTCCAATTTATCCATACATCTTATGACGTCATAATCAACTGCGTGACGTGTCTAGTATGACGTCATAATCATTACGTCATGACTGACTGGATTTAGTCCGTCTTTAACACTTAATAGTCCAACACATCGTACGAATTGTATGTCTTTACAATTTAATAAACATTTTGTTGAATATTTTGAAACTAGTTTGACTGGGCGCTGTTGCTGGGATGCATAGGCAGCAACAGTACCCAGTCAAATTAGTTTCGAAATATTTAACAGGTTACCTGTATAGTTTTCTGGAAATTGATCGTCAGTGAGTTCAGGGATCGATCGATCTCAACATGAACGATGTGTGGGTGGAGCTTAGCTAGAGATGGGCGGGGCATAGATAAAACTGGAACGGTCCATTTACCAGATAATGATCATCAAGATTTGTCAAGAAAAGTTTCGCAGGTCAAGAGAAGGTGGGTGGGTGGGTTGGTGTTTGGGTGGATGGGTGGATGGATGGATGGATGGACGGAAGGAATCTTTCTTCACATTAGGCCGTTTACCCTTGAGTGAAGACATAATAATAAGTGGGACGGGTTGACATTTCAGGGTTGACATTTCAACTATGCAATGCAAATATAAATTGTCATATCATATCTGTGAATAGCTATAACTGCTGACATTTTGCAGCAATTATACTGAGTTAAACATGTATTCGTGTCATTACAGTATATTGTGTGTACAGGCATAGCAAGAATTTTGTCTTACGAGTTTGGTGTAATGGAAGCGTTTGTGGACTATGATACGTGGCGCATTGGCCATGTGGCGGTTGAGGGTTCGATTCCCTGTCAATGCCAATAAACAATAATGCCATGCTTTATTGTAACATAATTTAAAAACTTGATCACGATATTCATACTAACGGCGGAATATCAGAAGAGGAAAAGGACACGAGGAGATGACAGTAGTCTTAGCCCAGTATATCTTTGTAACGTATCTGCTTGTGATTCCGCTAGAGCAGATAGCCGGGGTCTAAACTACAAATAACGCGTAAGAAGAAAATTAGAAATCCGGTTGTACGGCAGATATTTTAGTAACCGCTGTACAAATGAACATTCATAAAGCATAGATTTATACCTGACATAACACTAAATAACCGTGCCCGTTTAAGAATAGGATATAGGGAAGAATAAAGGGAGAATAAGCGATTTAAATTCTGAAGTGACAACCGTAAGGGAAAGGTACGTGCTCATCAAATCAGTAATAAGAGCGGCGCAAAAGAGTGCGTGTTATAACAAATAAATTAAATATTTCCCACCGTTAGAACTGGTTAGATTTTTTGGTAATATGCCATTGCTTCTTCGCCATAAATCTACTGACAAAAATTGTGTTGCAATTTTGCCGACGTCATTTTTTAGATTGACTAGACTATTATGTCCCGAAGCTACTAGCGATATCATTACACCCGTTGCTTTAGTATGGTGTAAGGATATCACTAACATAACGAGAGCATCGGGAACATGGGCCATAGTGTACTAGCGACTCGTTGCGAGAAAATCATTGTTAGTAGCTACTTTCCTAAAAATACGCTAATGCGGGAAAGGTGTGTTATCGTATGGACCAGACAGAAAAGTGATTAACCCTCTGAAGTCCCACAATCTTAATTTCAACAGACGCACATATATCAGCTGTTAAACTGATTGAGACTAACGTGGTCGGGAGTTGTTGCTGTCATAGGTCAAATTAGTTTCAAAATATTTAAAGATGTATATTCACACCAAAATGCTTCGAAATAAAATTGCTAAAACCGTATACTTTTAGAGGCTTGAATTGTGGGCCTAAAGATGTAAAGAACCGAAATAACTCTTTAACATATGATGATTTCATCGCGTATAAATTAACAAAATTTTTTTAAATTTGTTAAATTGAATTAGAGACATAAGTCCCTATTTCAAATTCACAATGCTTGGGCATTCTAGTTCAAATAGTTAAACGAAACTACATAATTTTTAACAGGGAATCGAACCCACAACCGACGAAAGCTCCAAGCATCATAGCCCGCAAACGCTTCCACCACACCAGCAACGCAAGAGTTGCAGCATCGGTGTGGTGGAAGTATATGTGGGATATAATACTTGGTGTTATCGTCTGTTGTGGGTTCGATTCATTGTCAATATCAACATACTGGAATTCCACGAGTACTTGTATATATCCATAATTCTTATCATTGTAGGCGTTGACGGTGGCGGTTATTACACGCATACAGGTGCTGCTGTCAATATGTTGTGTATGACGCACAATCCAGTATGGGCCAGGTATGGAAACGATTCAAATTTTTCACCTTCCTATATGGCACGGAGTATGAAGTACGGTCAAATGATTTTCCATTCGGCCACGACAGAGCTGAGAAAATAAACCAGCACGATGTCCCCTGCAGCGTTTGCCAGAGCTATACCCGTACACGTGTCATTATGATACCAGGCACAACTGAGTGTACGGAGGGGTGGCCCGCGGAGTATAGCGGGTACTTGATGGCCGGTTATTATGACCACGAAGTAGCTACAGAATACAACTGCATTGATGCTAATCCTGATGCACACGAATCTGGATCCACCAATGAAAATGGTCGTCTCATGTATAGAGTAAAGGGCAAATGTGGTTCACTGCCGTGTCCACCTTATGTTGAAATGAGAGAAATTACATGTGTGGTCTGCACGAAATAGATCGATCGTATATTCTATGCATGTTACGTTCATTGCACGCACGTGCATGCACACCATTAACGACTCGCATACGCCATTGCACACTCTATTTATCAATGCTGTTAACCCCTCTTGTGTCAACTTAACTCTGTAATAGTCAAACTGACCAAAAACTACTTTGCAGTGGTCTTCATACATGGCTATTTGAAAGACCTAGAGAAGCGTATTTTTTAATATTTACCACCATAATGACTGGCTCGGTAACAGAGCCAGTCATTCTAGTGGTAAATTTTCAAAAATACTCTTCTCTCGGCCTGCATATAGACACTGACTATGTAAAAGCTTTAATTGTCCTTACCATTACCACTTTAATGGTCAAGCTATGGAAAAACAAAATCAGCGGTAAATTTAAAAAACAGACTTCTAAAATCCAAATATCTTGAAAAATAATTACCATCAAAATGTTTAATTGATATATCAAGTAGTATTTTGAGCGCCTTTAGGCGCTGTTGACACAAGAGGGGTTAAACACGAGATGAAGACACATAAAATGCAATATTTTGATTTTTTAATACACTGTATATAAATAAGGATCATGAACTATTTCAAAATATTACAACAGTGGGATCAGTCAGAAAAAATGCAAAGCTCTTCCTTGACATAAATTATTTCTAAAACAATAATTCATTGTATCTTGACAGAGAGATACGATGACTGGGTCAGTGCAGTGAAACATGCCTATAGAGGCATAGAGATAATGACAATGTAACCATAGAGATAATGTCAATGTAACCCTAGAGATAATGACAATGTAACAATAGAGATAATGGCAATGTTACCATAGAGATAATGGCGATGTTACCATAGAGATAATGGCAATGTAATCATAGAGATAATGGCAATGTAACCATAGAGATAAAGGCGATGTTCTCATGGAGATAATGTCAATGTAACTATAAAGATAATGGCAACGTTACCATAGAGATAATGTCAATGTAACCATAGAGATAATGTCAATGTAACTATATAAATTATGTTAATGTAACCATAAAGATGATGTTAATGTAAGCATAGAGATAATGGCAATGTAACTATAGAGATAATGCCAATGTAACCATCGAGATAATGGCAATGTAACCATATAGATTATGTCAATGTAACCATATAGATTATGTCAATGTAACGATCGAAATACTGTCAATATAACCAGAGAGGTGACGTCAGTGTAATCAGAAAGATAATGTCAATTCACACATAGAGATAATGCCAATGTAACCATAGAAATAATGTGAATGTCCGGGTCACCATAGAGGCATAGCCATATTATAAATTTCAGTGAAAACATGGCGATAAGTATTTCCTTTAACACTCATATCAGCGAGAACCGGCTTCTGCAGAGTTCTTGAGAAATGTCCATTTGCAGACCAAAAGAGGACTATTTTTGAAAATTTACCAATGGATTTACTGGCTCTGTTGTCGAACCAGTCATTCCAGTCGTAAATTTTCAAAACAGCCCTTTATGATCGGCAAATGTACATTTTCTTTGAGAAAAATCGAGGGTTAAAGGGTCTACGCAAATTATTACAATTACCTCGGAGATTTCTTCTTTCTTTCCTTTTTCTCCATATTTATTCTCGGTTAAATATTTGCCTCGTTTCTCATCCAAGAGATTTTATCCAACCAACTGCAAACTTTGTCAACTTCTAGTACCCATGGACTTGCTTGTGCCTTATTTTATGTACTCATCGATTTTCTAGGGACCAACCTTTCCTTGGACAAAATGTTCCATAGGAAATCTATTGGGATTATCAGTATTAATGTTCGAACTGTGACTACATCTAGAGTTCTGATCGAATCTCCACCATACATGGCAAGAATGTTACCCATAGTGTCGTGAAGATGCCTTTTCATTTTGTTGTCAACGGTCAAATGTCAAAGTTATCCCATATGTTCAAAGTTATCAGCATTCCTTTCTGACAGAAATGAACCCCATTGGCCCCAGCAGTTCATATCTAATGGAAATTGAGAGGATGGCATTGCATAAATCTGTTAAGTGTGCTGCGAGGTGATCTCAAGAAAGCAGGACTCGGTACACTCAGATCAAGCATGGACCTGAGGAAGCTAACGATTGTGGCAATGCAAAGAATGACTAATTGCGACTGTTGGATGTTTCTACTACTACAATCACAGAATACAGTAATAATACAATGAGCCACATGGCCCATCTTGGTGGCCATGTAGGCATTTTGGCCAGAATAACTATTTTTCGTTTTGTTTTTCAAAATGCCCCCACCGCTACAGTCAAATTAGTTTCAAAATATTCGGCAAAGTGTTTATTAGCTAGTAAAGACATACAATTGCAACATGCCCGACTATTAAGCATTTAAGACGGACTAAATCGAGTCATTCATGTTGCAATTGATTATGATGCCATCCTACGCATCACGTATTTGTTTATAACGTCATATGATGGATGGATAACATGGAAAGGACCATTCGTCAATGTATGTCACCATTCTGTAAGTCCCAGGTGCCAATATGATAGACCCATAGCGGAGTATCGTCCTCCATAAGGATACGTTTGCAGAATTAAAATCAGGTCTGCCATTCACGAGATATTATCATTTTAGTTTAAAAAATGTATCTAAAAGCTAGGTAGGGTACCCGCCACTTGCAGCCTAAATTAGTTCTCATCTTTTAAAACCTAAATGGTAGGTTAGGCATAAAAGAAGGCCCTCATAAATAAGAGCAGCCCATACTAATTCAGTATTTTTGGAACTACATAAGACGGCGACTGGTGAATCCTATGGGAATCGCCTGTCTCGTCTTCATGTAAAACAGCACGCACCAGTTTTAGTCATAGTTTCACTAGGAAAGTCTTTTCTTTGCAGCACATTTGGTTGAATTCAGGGTGGCCTCTTTTTGGCCATCTCTGTCCCTCAGCTTCTGCGGTGGCAGCATTTTCCTTTGGTGGAGGCCTGCATGAGGCACTTACCTCTTGCAAGGATCCAGTGATGGCAGCCTGCGTGAGGCTACTAATTTTCACCCAAGAATATAGCACTAGGAGTAATTCCCGCATGAAGCACAAAGCCTCTCGCCACTCGGGAGTTTCTTTCTCTTTTTCCTTTTCAGCTTAGAGGTATAATAACTTATGTTAAGTTAATTAGTGATATCGTATGCGGGAGCCTCCTTTATAGGGGTACCTCTGCGGACCTGTGAGTCTGTTTGGTACCTCCGGTGACTCCACGTTTAAAGGTTCATATGGCTGTTCTATGTTATGTATTATTTTTATAATATTATATCTCAACAATTGTATAAGAGATATATATTAGTTACTCTTTAATTATTTTAGGTCACCCTCTAAATCTTGTAAGTTCATAGATCTCAAAATCGCTATGAACAGGCATTCCGGTGACACAAACTCATGGGCAGATACTGTGCAATTTAATGTTAGCGGCAATGGTCGCACGGCCCCACCAGAATGTTTGAGTTCCACCGGCCTTAGGAGCCGGTCTTTGTTCCCCGCAGGTCAGCGTCCCATGGAATCAGTTACCCCGAGACCAAGAGCTAGGCATCATCCACGTTCGTCGTGCACGTGTGGCGTAGTGGACATCATGGAATGACCCAATGCAACCCAGCAAGCTACAAGTGGCGCGCGATGTTAGGCTCGAAGAACAACAACTACAGCAACATTGTGCAGCGAACTCATGCCCACGCCATACAGCGAGCTAGAATCCATTTCTCCGTTCAGCAATGACTCCTTAGATCAAGACGTAGAATCACATAATGGACAAAACAGTCACATGCTCAACGACTATGTTCAAAATTCCAGCGGTACGGAATCACCAGCACCGCATCTACAACCGTTCTTGCCCATAAGTGAGGGGACATTCCACGATGCCTCACAAGCGGGAACTGTATTCCGCACATTATCAGACGTCCGCGATAGGCCAACGTCATCAGGGCTGGATCATGGACGATCTCGTCAAAGACCCGAATATGGGCAAAACTCTTATCTTTCACACCAATACTATTCACCCAGGTCATCAATAGGTGATATGTGGCAGGGTGAACCTAATATTAATCCGCATAATGTACAATATCCTGTATCTTCCCCATATGATTTACTATCTTATTTTCAGGGGACAGCACGACATCAACGAGAGGAATCAGTACCTCCGTTTTATAGATATATCAGTCACAACACACACCACACCCATCAGCAAACCACACCACCACCATACAAGGAATGTCTGCCACCGCAATCATCATGAGAAGAATGGCCACGTTATCTGCACACAGCACCGCCTACCGTCCATAGACCGACACCAGTTTATGGACCTGCATCAGGGCGGGCTTCAGCAGATCTACATACACGACCGCATACACATCACTATTTTTCTCATAGGCAGCCTCCTCATCATCAACAGCCGCGCGGACGGGAAACACCAACACCACCACCACCATCATCCGCACGTCGACCACGATCAGCATTCTCATCAGTCTCCTGAGTACCACCCCCACCAGTATTTGCACAACTCAGTTCTCCACATGGTCATGGCCAAGTCATTCTCCCCCCTGGACTTTAGCGGGCAGAACGACTAGGCCAACTACAAAGTTCAGTTTTAAATCATCAGCAGAACAAACGGGTGGAGTGACCATCAAAATGGGGAATATCTTGCTGCAAAACTTTCAGGAAAAGCGCTTCAAGTTCTCGCGGATCTTGGAACAGACTATACACCCACATACACACAATTAGAACGAGCACTGTCAGAAAGATTCGGTGACACCGACCTTGGAGAAACTAGTCGCCTCCAACTCAAGAACCTTAGACGATGCATGGGAGAGACTCTACCGGAATTAGAAAGACGCATTCGGAGACTAGTCACCCATGCTTACCCCAGCACTAACAGGGCGTCACACAACTGCATCTCGACACGTTCACTGATGTGTTAAGTGGTGAACCCGCTCTTAAGGAGAAATTATTTCTCACAGACCACGGAAGCCTAGCTCAATTAACAGCCGCCGCGGTATGGATCGAAAACTTCTTGGAGCGGGAAAAATCTAATCGCCACCAACTTCATTCCATCAATGAATTAGATGGTGCAAACATCGCCACATCAGCTGACAATCATGCCACACCCACTGCATCATCAGCAACAGAACCATCTGCACAACAATAAGCACCACACCAATCCAATCAGAATCACACGCCTAGAGGACGGGGGCATGGCTACAGAGGAGGCCACAATGGAGCCCCAGGACGTGGTAACCAGCACAACAATAACAACCGCAACAACATGCATGAAAGAATAGATGTGGTCAACAAACAGATCTCCGCACTCACCAATCATGTTACTACTCTCAGCACTATCCTCGCCACTTCACACATTAGGACCGCAACCACTACTAACACCACACTGCCACCGAACACATGTTACGGATGCGGTCAGCCAGGACATTGGAGAGAATGGTGCCCTAACCGACCTCCGTCTACCACCCCCACTGCAGACCACAGAACACCGCAGCCAGATAAACCATTAAACTCCTAAGGGCACCGATTGAAGAGTCACCTCTGTGTCTGTTTAGCGGTATTTCCACCAGTGCCACCATTGGCACTGGAGCTTCTATCACAGAATTTAACAAGCACTTATATGAGAGCATCCCACCTCATAAGAAGCCTCCCCTTAAGCATACAAATATATATTTACAGACAGCTATGGGAGCTGATGTGCCCGTAACTGGTGTAACTAATCTTATCATACAAATAGAGGAGATGCAATTCATACAGCGAGATATCATCGCTTCTATCCAAAACGACGTCCTTCTTAGCTCTAATTTTCTCAGTGCCAGCAAAGCCTTCATTCACTGCAAACAACAAGAACTCGACAGACACGATCGACGGATACCTATAGGACCGGAATCATCATTATATGACACGTGTGCAGTAGTACTTGCAAGTACCGCCACAGTTGAGCCGGGGCAGGAACAGATCCTGTGGGCCACCACACCACAGTTATGAAACAACACACACATCGCCATGCTGGAACCCGACCATGATTACATTATTGCCTCACAATGCGCAAGTCCCCGCATGATCGTGGACACCACCAACAAAGAACACATACCATTTCGGGTGTTCAATGGCACAGTTATTATTCCCATTATTCTTGACCCTGGAGTCCATTGTGGGCAATTGGTGGATGTGATCTCTTTGGAAACACCAACACCACACCTCCAGAACTGACTGATGATCTACCTGAACACTTACATGATTTGTACTTACGTGCCACAGTAGGATTACAACAATCTCAAAAACATCGAGTACGGAAATTACTTTTTAAGGATAGTTTCTCATCAGGCGATATGGATCTCGGAGAAACCCATCTTGTGCGACACTCCATCGATACGGGAAATAATCTCCCAGTACGACAACCGGTACAACATCTTCCCATCCATAAGGAAGCGGAAGCGCATCAACAAGTTAATGACATGTTGCGGACCGGCATCATAGGACCATCAGCATCTCCATGGGCCAGCCCCATAGTACTAGCAGGCAAAAAGGATGGATCCTTGTGGTTTTGTATAGACTACCGCCACCTTAATTGTCTTAGCGTCAAAGACGCCTATCCATTACCACGCATAGACCAGGCCTTGCTTTTGTACACTTGATTTAGCTAGTGGCTACTGGCAAGTAGCAGTGGATGAAGCTGACATGGAAAAGACCGCATTCGTATGTAGGGACGGTCTTTTTTAATTCTGCAAGATGCCCTATGGCTTGCGCAATGCTCCTGGAACTTTTGAGCATCTCATTAAGCAGGTATTAACTGCAATGGGAAATCTGTCTGTGTTACATTGACGATGTAATAGTCTTTGGTCGAACATTTGAGCAAACATTAACCAACTTCGACGCCGTTTTATCTAGATTCCGCACAGCTAACCTAAAGCTCAAGCCAAAGAAATGTAATCTCTTCAGACAGAGCGTCGAGTTCCTGGGACACGTTATATCCAGTGATGGAGTGGCTACGCAGCCACAAAAAACAAAGGCAGTAGCAGAGTGGCCAACGCCCTCTTCAATCACGGAATCTCAGAGTTTTCTTGGCTTACGCCAGTACTATCGTCGGTACATCAATCACTTCAGCGAGATTGCTTCCCCTGTGTATAAGATCACTGAAAAAGATTGACCATTCGAGTGGATGCGTGAGTGTGAAAGTTCCTTCAGGGCATTGAAGGAACTCTTGACGACCACCCCTATTCTTGCTCATCCTAATCCAAACCTCAATTTCATCTTGGAGACTGACGCATCAGCTTACGATATTGGTGTAGTTCTATCTCAGGTCACAGAGGATGTAACAGAGCAGGTGTTGGGTTATGGTTCACGTACAGTAAATAAAACCGAGAAAAGATATGTGACCACGAAGCGAGAACTACTTGCGGCGGTACATTTCGTCAAGTACTACAAACACTTTCTGTACGGCCGCCCATTTACACACCATACAGACCATGCCTCACTACGCTGGCTCAGAAACCTTAAAAATCTGGAGGGCCAGGTAGAAAGATGGCAGGAATCCCTGCAGGCCTACAACTGTAATGTTGTTCACCATCCCGACAAATTGCATGGTAATGCTGACGCCCTCAGCAGAATAGGGCAAGGAGATGAACACGAAGAGGCCGCTACCATGACACAATCTACACAGCCATCTCCAGAGTTCCCCGAATTGCGGTGTGCAGAGCGGAATCTGGAGAAAATCACACATGACCAAGCAACAGACGCGCAAACATGAAATATATATGCATGGATCCAAGAGGGGTGACCGCCCTCCCATGGAATTGGTAACACCATTATCCACTACGACTAAATATTATTACCAGCGGTTTGAAGAATGTCACCTCAACAACAATGTTCTCTACATCAATAACCATCTGGTAATCCCGGAAATTTATCGGAATATTATACTACAACAACTACATGATAACACCGGGCATCTGGCCATGGAAAGGACCATTACCTGCATCAAACAGAGATTCCACTGGATCGGGATTCACGATAGTGTGAAGGCGTGGGTTGCCAAATGTATCCCATGCCAAAAATGCGCTGTTGCCCAGCACCATTGCGCACCATTACAAATTAAAATTGTTGGTGCACCATGGGAGTGAGTGGCTAGTGATGTGCTCAGACCCTTGAATATGACGGATGGTGGAAATAAATACATCCTCGTATTACAAGATTATTTTACGGAGTGGGTAGAAGCATTTGCTTTGCCAGATCAAGAGGCAGGCAATGTATTCTGCCGTTTCGGTATGCCTTATGAACTACACTCTGATCAAGGAAGTAATTTTGAGAGCTGACTCATATCAGAGCCCTGCAAATTGTTTCACATCGTCAAAACGAGAACTACGCCCTATCATCTGCGAAGCGACAGTATGGTAGAACGTTTCAACCATACACTAGCGGAGATGTTGACAAAGGAAATATGCCTTGATTGTAGAGGTTGGGATTTAAGCCTCCCATATGTACTCATGGCTTACCACACTTCAGTACATTCCAGCACGGGGTACACACCTGCTCGGTTAATGTTAGGCCATGAATTAGCCTATGCCTCGGATACCAGGAGAGAAAAATTCACCGTCTCTCTATGTTGAACTCTTGCGGTAGCGGATAAAACAGGCCCATGAGTTAGTAAGAGCATCATTATCCACTGCACACCAGCGGAGAAAGACATGGCACGACTGGAGAATGCATGGAAATCTGTATGAAGCAGGAAGGATTGTATGGGTACACGATTCACGATGGTCTGCAAATGTGCCAAGTAAACTGAGTTACCAGTGGAAAGGCCTCTATGTGGTAGTAGGTAAGATATCGGACGTGACCTACCATATCCGTGCTTCGGATGGCCTGACCTCAGTCACCCACTTCGATCAGCTTAAACCAGAAGTGAAGAGGCTGGATGAAGCCTTGGCGTGTCTAGAACCACAAAACCGCACAATTTGGTGTACCCGTCCACGCCCCGAAATCGCCGGACCACTATCCAACCAAGCTGCACCTTTGTCCATGATGGCACCAACACCTCCGTTCCAACTGGCATCTCTTATCTATACACAAAGTTTGGAGATCATCGACCCAGTCCAATTCACACTCCACTCGTCGTCTGTTGACCGGCAATCTTCAAATATGAGAGAGACTGCTGCTACAGAGGAGGTGGCATCCCGCACCGCACCAACCATCAATACCCCCATGGTGGGCAGGGAAGCAGCCTGTTCAGCAGACTCTCGGCTCGAATGTTCCCCATGCCTAAAAACTACGACAATGCACCAACTGTTATGTAATGGGAGATGACCACATCCCCCTGTCCAAGAGCCACCGTCTCCATTTTGGCCCACCGTACTCCCCCGTGAGCAGTCAGGACATTACACCGCAGACAGAATGTCAATTACATACAGAACACTTCAGGACTGGATACGTCAATTCATCATTGTGCGCACATCACACACATACTCGGTTATATTCAGCATAACAGAGACATTCAACACCGGCAACAACACCATTTAGCAGCGCCTATTGGTTTTAATTAATCGCGGTTGGAGAAATATCCGCAACAAATCCATCCGCACAAGATGTGGTGAAAATATTATTCACCACAACCCCGACTCACCGCAATAGCAACATACTCGGCATGCACTAGCATGGAAAACTGGAATATGCCAATCTCACAGAACATTAGCATCATACAGCAGCCCGGATTTCCCTACAACAGTTCACTAGACTCAACAACACCGGCCAACATTTCTCCCACACACACCTTCTTATCCCGTTATGGAGAACTGGTCATGTGGATAGAAAAATAACCGCAGCCATCTACAGTACGCACTCCGGGAGAAATGTCCACTAAACCCCCTCTCCCTCCCAGACATGTCGTAAGAAAACAGCTAAAGAGACTACACTTCATTCACACGTAATAACAGTCAATATTATTAAGAGAGTAAGATGCCCGCATTGTCGTCAGTCACGAGTAGGACTTTGCTACCGAAAAGTTGAATTCGATAATGGATTGATCAAAGTTACGACAGCATCCTACAGGTCATCTGCACTCTAAAGTAACTCTGTCCCGCCCACGGGCTTGGCCATTACAGAGCGAAATACCAGCAAGGTTCGATAAAGTTGACACCACACCGCCGCACCCCACCCGCAACCAGCGGCAATAAAAATGTCACATTTCAACACCGCGCAAGAATCATTCACAGATAACCAGCCCTGCCTATCAATGAAAATCACCAACATGTCAGAAACACAGACACTCAGGTTGATTGTATTCACAATCTCCATACGACGACATTGTAATCATAAAACTGTGTGCACTCATATTTCCTAGCTGTGGTGTGATCATAATATATATTAATATGTCTGGTCTAGGTAGGGATGAGGCTAGTCCTACCCATAGAGGAGGATGCTTGGCAGCCCACCCACTCGGAAAACACAGCTATCTTGGCTGGGTCAGTAACTGTGATTAGCCGCAAGAATAGGACTTTTTAAACCACACATCAGATTACATACAGCTTTACTGTCATATTTTTTATTAAGAGCGCAACTACCGTGTATACAAATCATTAGCGCACGGGCCGGTAAAGCGACATAAAAAATCTGGCAGTATAATTACAAAGAGAATTTCAAAAATTCTCTTACCTGCGTTCCAGCCCAAAATCGACACAGGCTGAGAACTACCTATCTACAGATAAATAAAAAGACGCATGTGAAAGAATTCGCGCATTACGGGGACATTATTCATAAAAGGTTCACCATCGAACATATAATTCCATTTCTCGCATCCACAAAGAAAATACATCAGCAGCATTATTTCATCAGCGCCATAAATGGTATCTAAGTTTCCAATCAACCACGTGACTGCACTTCTATTTCCAGTAAATTTACACAAAAAGCTTTAAGCAACTGAGCCGCCCAAATATGTGACTACCACGGCGTGATGGAGGAGCGGCGAGGGTGAGTCGGGATAATTACCGCTGACGTCAACAGGCTCCCGCACACGCAATTGGGCGCTCCAGCCTGAAATTTGAAGAGGCAAGTTTATAAGGTTGACACCATGGACAGTATCACCGTCTGCTCGCCAAATTTTAGCTCCGCATATGTTCGCCTATTTCAAGTATTTCTAGTGCGAGTTAGAAAATAATGTTTATATCAGCATATTTCTAACTGTACGGTGCTTATAAATTTGTAATTGTTTTGTATAAATGTTTTATATTTTGTGAGATATAAGTCGATATAATGTAGTAAATTTCAAATTTTCGTCAATCTTAGCTAAGCAATAAACAATGCATTAGTGATTGTTGCGCATTTTCTGGCGCATGTTGTTTTAACGCCAGACATAGCTGCGCCAGTTAATCTTTTAACAATGCTTCGTTAGGCCAAATACGTAATGCCTGGGTGACCAGGAGTGTTAATGTACGAAAGAAATGGCGGAATCCAAACCCTTGTGTTTATCTTTACTGACTGAAAATGTAGAATTAAGGGAAAATAACACCAGTATAGATTTTCAAACCACCAAATGTGACGACAATGAAAACTTTACAATTAAATATAACACTTACTCTATAACTGTATCCGTGATTTATAAATGGATTAATAAATGTGAGCAAATACATGGTGAGGGTACAAAGAAAAAGAATAATGGATTAATTTTCCGCGTAAATAAACATATTTCAGGCGGTAATGCGTGCAACGTAACAGTCACATTAAATGCAACAACTTTTGTAATCCATGTACAAGGATCAGATTGCCACGATTGGATCCTGAAGGATTTTATGCCGTTAGCCAATATTATTTATTCAGACTGATAGAGTTGATGGAGCTGCAGAGGTAGCCGATGATGTAAGTGATGTTGAGGACCCAAGCGTTAACATGGTAGATGTAGCCGAAAATGTGAACAAAGTAGATGCGGTAGATGTATCCACTGATGTGATAACTGTAGGAGTTGTGGCGGATGATGTGTGTGTTGTTGATGACGTAGGCATAGCGGGTGGTGAACTATCAGTCTTAGTGAAGAATACACCCGAACTCTTCACGCCCGAGGTAACTCCTACACCCGGAATGACGTGCACTAGCAAGTATAACATGACTCTGGTGAACAATGAACTCACTGCCCAGGTGAGGCAGTTAAACAAACTGCTCCTCGAAAAGGAGGAACGAATTCACGAACTAACCACAGAAAACCAGCGTTTTGAAGACAAACCAGCGGTATCGACCGAATATGCAAAAACAACACGGGATATGTGTGTAGGAACAGAAGGACGTACTTTAAACAACAGTGACTGTGATGTTGTTGCAACACAAGGAAATAATGTACTAAAGGGCCATGAGAAAGATGAACAGCCTCTCAGTAAAATGCGAAAAGATGAAGAGAAGTCAGAGAAAGCAGTCCCGTGTGAACGACAAGCGATTCCATGTGTGAATATGACTGAAAATGACGCGCATAGGCAAACCATGGTTAAAGAAGTCGTGACACAGAGCAATAATAAACTGGAAGTGCGAGTTCATCAGCAGAAAGAACAGAAGTCCATCACCATAGTCACCAACGCCAAAAAGCCGATTAACCACTATGCTGCGGATCCTACTAAGGAAACTTCGATTATAGGATCATCAATTATCAAAGGTATAAAAATGAGAGCGGGCTCTGTGCATCAGTGCAGGTTATGTGTATCAGTGGAGCGAAGATTCAAACTAACCATGACATTCTATATTCAATCGAACTCATGAACTATAAAAATGTGGTAGTGATGGCAGGGACTAATAACTCAGACGGTGACCTGTGTGAGGCAATGAGTGAATTAGACGAATTAGTGCGAGATATTCACAGTTTAGCGCCCCATTGTCAAGTCTATATTTGTGAATATGTGCCATGTGCGGACAATCCATGGCGACAGGAATTCGTCACCAGATTCAATCGCCACGTGGACGTAGGGGCTCTATTTTTAGACTTCACCATTATAGAAACATCCCGACATTTATACTCAAAGAACCGACCAGGAACTATAGAAAACCAGCTGTACTACGCGGATAAACTACACATAAACAGAACCGGCGCCTCAGGACTGGTACATTGTATTAATGACTATGTACAGAACGTCGTTTTGGCCAGTTGCAGGAACTGTGGAGAACCTAACCATAAGTCATACATGTGTCGCCACGGCCAACCAGTAAGATGTTACACATGCCACGCCCATGGCCACAAGTCCAACAGGTGTCAGGGGCACTAGGAGTCTGGCTAAGAAGAAGTGCCAACGGGTGACACGTATTTTAAGGTAAGATCAAATTCCATGCCTACAAACTCACATGATAAAGAATATAATCATAGTATTGTTGACAATGTTTATAATGTGGTCGTCAGCAACAGATATGATCTCTTAACTATCATCGAAAACATTCACAATGTAATTACACCATTTACTACTGCACCAGTCTATGCATCCGATTCAACCGTCTCAATGACGCATGTTTCTTCTACTGTCTCTAATATAGCTACCACTATTACTACTGCTACTGCCTCCGACACTACTGCTACAGCTTACCCTAAAGCGAAACATCCTTGTGCTAACACAAACAATATAATGGAAGATAAATTATTTACTCGTGCTACTGTTAGTGCTAGTATCATAAATGCAATCGATGGTGCTAACGATAATGAATATATTGATAGCATAGCATGTGCTGCTGCTACTGGTGATGATGATGATAAAAATAATAATTATAATAATAATGATGATGATGATGATGATGATGATGATGATGATGATAATAATAATAATAAAGTAAATTTTCTCAATTTTATTAATATTATACAGTGTTCTGGAACAAGCAATAATAATTTTTCACACACACATTCCAGAAATATCGTCCTCTCTGATGTGAACCAATGGGTATGTAGCAAGAAGTTTATAAAACTAGTAAAACACCTTGATTTCCCATCATTTAACTTAAAGGAAAAAGGTGTATGCATTGGACATTGGAATATTGAACAGTTAATGCCAAAATTAAGCCAAGTAAAAATAATTATGGAGAAAACTACACAAGAAATTGAAATATTTGGTATAATAGAAATGTATATAAGTGGCGGCCGCGCCAACAATTTAATAGATATTCACGGTTATAATGTTGAGAGGAAAGATAGACCGAACAATGTAGGTGGTGGGATTGTAATATACATAGCCAAAAATCAGTCACATCGTAGGAGACTTGACTTAGAATCACCAAATACAGAGGCATTATGGATCGAGGTTACGCCCTTTAAATCGAAATCATTTTTATTATGTTGCATTTATAGACCTCTAAATTCTCCCGTTAGCTGGATGGACGATTTTGAAGCCCTACTTGAACCTGCATACTCGGATAACACGGATATAATTCTCATCGGCGACTTTAATTTTGATTTTCTAAAACCAGTCATGCCAAAATGGCTATCAGTAATGGAGTTATTTCATCTTGAACAATTAGTCAATAGCGCAACTAGAATTACGGACAAAACAGCTACCCTAATGGACCATATATACGTTACAAAGAGAAACAAATTTACGTCAGTGAGCATAGGCGATTTAGGATCACGTGATCACTATCCCGTTTTTGGTGCGCGACAAAACACCAGACAAAAATCACATAGTCATCACACTATAAATTATAGATGCAGAAAAAGGTTTGACACTCAGAAATTTCTTCAGAATCTTTCCGATTGCAACTGGGAGATAATTGATTTGCTAAATGACCCAGATGAAGCGCTGCAGATATGGCAGGATGCATTTATAAGCATTCTAAATAAACACGCCCCTATTGTTGAGCGTAGAGTAAAGCGATTCTCTCAGCCAGGATGGATAACAGATGAAATTTTGAAGGCCATAAAGGCCAGGGATTATTATAAGAAAGCTAAAGATATGATTAAATATAAAGAGTTGAAACGTAAGGTAATGTCGCTAATCGAAAGATCTAAGAAAAAATACTTTAGCACAGCGTTGGCTGACAATAAAAAGAGTCCTTCACATATATGGACAATAATGAAGAGTATTAATCCGAAACCTAACAAAATGCCATTGACTTTGCTTGATAGTGACGGCAATGAAATTAAAGACGTCGAAAAACATTGCGAAATGTTCAATCAGGATTTCACTACAATCGCAGCAGATCTCCAAATTCCATAAAGACGCAATCTCACATAATTTCAGATGACATTAAAACGCATGGTAGAACGAAAATTCCAAGCGAAATTGAATTTACAATACCGAGAATAACTGTTAATAACGTTTACGAGGAACTTAGTCAGTTAAAAACAAATAAATCCGCGGGCCATGACGGCTTGAATGCACATTTCTTAAAATTATCGGCACCAGTCATAGCGCCATCAATCACACATATTATAAATATAAGTATTGATACAGGCGTGTTTCCAACAATGTGGAAATGCGCTATGGGGAAACCGTTATACAAATCAGACAACAAAGGAGAGGTTAATAACTATAGACCAATATCAATTTTACCTGTTCTTTCCAAAATTATTGAACGACATATACATAATCATTTGTATAAATTTCTTAGTAAATACAATTTATTGACTGAATCTGAGTCAGGTTTCCGTCAGACACATTCATGCGAAACTGCACTGCTTAAGCTAGTCGAAAAATGGAGATTTGTGACAGATAATGGTGAATATGTCGGCGCTATATTGATAGATTTTAAGAAAGCTTTTGATTTAGTTAATCATGATATTTTACTTGTAAAATTAGGCCTATATCAATTTAATAAGCTTGCGTTAAAATGGTTTTCATCTTATTTAGAAAATAGAAAACAATATGTGCCAATTTCTGACAAAATTTCCGGACATCTGCCGGTAGCCGTAGGCGTACCTCAAGGTTCTGCATTGGGACCGCTCTTATGTATCATGTATGTAAACGATCTTCATATGGGAATAAATAGTGATGTTGATATGTACTGCAATGATACGATGATGCACTGTAATTTTGAAAAACATCCACAGATAACAGACCAACTGACTAGCGATATGTCTGTGATAGAAAATTGGTGTCAAAATAATAAAATGGTGTTAAATACGGAGAAAACTAAACTTTTAATGATAAGCACTAAGCGTAAGCAAGGGCAGATAAATCATGAGGAAATTAACATACCAATATCTAATGGGGGACTAGTCATTGTAAATGAGGCAAAACTTTTAGGGTACATATTAATGACACTCTTTCATGGGACCAGCACGTAAGAAAAATTTGCAGCAAAATAGCTTCACTTATCTATATGTTAAAGAAAAATAAGAAATTTATGAATGTTGATGAGCGAAACCTGTTTTACAAGGCATACATCCTTTCACACATTGATTACTGCTGTCTTGTCTATTACGCTGGCACGCCTACATTGTTAAATAAACTTGAAAAATTACAACAGTGTGCAGCTCGAATAATATTAGAAGTCCCCTTTCGAACACTGTCAAAACAAATGTATGTAGAATTAAACTGGACTACACTAACGCAAAGAATGACAATTAGAACAAATATTATGACATATAAATCATTAAACGACCTTGCACCAAAGTACATGAAAGATCTGTTCACATTTTTCGAAGACACGCATACACTGAATTTACGGTAAAAAACGAACGTGAATTAAAGCCTTCAAAAATAAGAACGGACTACGGGAAAAACAGTTTTACATACACAGCAACAAAAATGTGGAATTCTTTAACTATTAATATTAAACATTCTCCGACACTCGGATCATTCATCGCAAATGTGTGTGATTGTTTACCCGTATAATGATGATAATAATAATGTTTTCATTTTCTTCTGTTTTGCCCCACTGCCCCAGAGATAAGGTTACCCATCTTCGCCGCGGAATCTCCTGCGATTTACAACAATCAAGGACACGCCAATGCCCATTTGTTGATCAAGAGAGGCATGTTCCCGAGAAGTGAGCGGCGGAATGAATGACTCAGAAACCGAGCCAGTCATTCCGGTGTCCAATTCCCGGAAACACTTCTCCCAGACCCGCAAATGGGCATCGAAACAATAGTCCTGATAATTAGTTATAACAACCTAGTTATAACCGCAAATTAAAATCACTGAGAACAGTTATAATGTGTATATATCCCGTTAGGTTAGCAATATGTTGAACAAAATGTCCATCTGCTGGCCAGGAGTCAACTGTTTTCGAGGACTCCTCACTGGAATCATTGGCTCAGCAACTGAGCCTGCCATTGCAGTGATGTATCTTCGAGAAGAGTCTTCTCCTGGTCTACAAATACACATCTTCTATTAAATTATATTTAACAATGGTTTATTTATAACCATCTGAATTAAATTAATATCTGCTTTAAAGACAGTTAGAACACGCTCCATTGCTTTGACTGTTGGTATTGGGAAGTGTCCATCTGCAGACCGAAGGTCAACTGCTCTTTGTGGGTTTACCACTGGAATGACTGGTTCACTGACTGGGCCTGTCATTCGGGTGATACATTTTCAGGAGGAGTGTCCTTTTGGTCTGCATATGATCATTTTCGAGTAATGTAATGCTAACAGTTCTTTGTGTTATCATTTATAAAGGCTCTCTCCTTTGCACTCTCTCTCTCTCTCTCTCTCTTCTCTCTCTCTCTCTCTCTCTCTCTCTCTCTCTCTCTCTCTCTCTCTCTCTCTCTCCTTCTCCTTCTCTCGCTCGCACGCTCGCCGCTCGCTCGCACATTCACTAATTTAACTACCGTTATATAATATTTCTATTTGAAAAGGATATTTGTATGTTAAACGAGCATGCCACAAGATCCTTTTGTCTAAATACATTTATTACAATAAAAATATGTTTTAAAAATAGAAAGAAGAAAAAAAAGAAGATAACCTCAAACATACAATGAAAGGGAATTCGCGGCCTAGGAGAGGAGTGTTTCCGACAATAGAGCACTGGAATGACTGGCTCGTTAACTGAGTCAATCGTTCCTGCGTCCAATTGTCGTAAACACTCCTCCGGACCAGCAAATGACCATTTCACATATCGCCAATCCAAAGGTTAGAGTTTCAAGATAGTCATATAGTACATGCATGGAAAATACTTCTCCTAATCTAAAGAGTTTTGTGTATGCATTGTGAAATTGTATTATACTATTGTCCGTCACATTATTATGTGATTGTGTACACTTACGGGCCAAATGCTTACTTTGTGATGAATATATCTATCTTATATTTTTCAACTTTTCCGATCCATTATCATTAGAGCACGAAATGTAGACACAAAATATGTTCCCTTGCTGTATAATTTTGATACTAATTTGACTGGATAGTGTTGCTGCCGAAGGTATCAAGACCTTTCGTTCAAATTATGCTTAAGATATGCAACAGCTTAGTAGCATGACTTGAGTTCTAATACTAGTGTTGAAATGGTTAGATGTTGGGGACAATATACGGCGTAGACCTACTATATTGGATGTAAACCCACGGGAGTGTATGTACATGAGCGTGTGTGCGTGTGGAAGTGAGTGTGTGTGATTGGGAGTGCATGTGCTTTGGTGAGTTCTAAATTTCAGTAAACTATATATGCCTAATTATCCTTTAAGATACAAACCTTCGATTGAACCTTCTGATTGTATCCTACATTACGAAGTGATATGGCAAATTTGGTGATTCTTACGCTCTTTGACCCATAAATGCACAAGCCTAGAGACAAGTCCATAAAATGGGCTAGAGAAATGACCATTTGCAGTGCAGAGGACGCTTTTTGAAAATTTATGACAGGAATGACAGGCGCGATAATCGAGCCAGTCTTTCCGGTGGTAAATTTCTAAGAATGGCATTGTCTTGTTCTGGAAATGGACAGTTCACAATAGATAGACCTAATCGAGGTTTTCCTGTCAAATTTAGTCACTAAAGGGTTAAGACATTCGACGGCGTGGGTAATGATAATAATTCTACTAAATCTATTGTTTCTGTATGTATGTATAATCGTATGTTATAATGTGCTTAGCTGTATTTGTCTACGAAATTGAGAATTAGTTTCTATATTTTAGCACAAAAAAATATCGTTATTTCTATCTCTTGCATTGTTTCCAAAGCATTTCAGCAGAAAAGAAAGGAAATTACTGTACAATGCTGAATATATCAATGCTAATTTGACTGGAAATTTGCTGCTGTTGAAAGCATCAGTAGCTTTTGTTCAAATTACTCTTAATACATTCAGAATATTATATGATTATAAGAAATACATTCCCTAAGTTCCTTGTCTGTACATAGATGTATAAATTTGTACAAATTATATAAATAAATAAATAAATACATTTGTGTATATGTTAATGAGGGCCTCTGCTAGATCAGGCCGTGCACTTGAAGTGCTACCCTCAATAAATAACGATTATTATTATTATTATTATTATTATTATTAATATTATTATTATTATTATTATTATTATTATTATTAAGCATCCAATCTGAAAAACCGACTCACGCTAATTAGAAGGTGAACTTCCACGGGAATAAGTAGTTCCTAGTTTTGCATCGATCGGGAACTTATATTTTAAGCAGAATGGAGATGAAGTTAATTGGCAAATCTTCTTATAATTAAAAACACTTCCTCTATACGGGAGGAAATATTTATGTGACTTCGGGAAAATTAAAATCGAAACTTTCCTTAAAGGGCGTGACCGAATCACCCATAAAACTTTCAGGTGTTGTCATCCACCCTCCCGTGACGTCACCAATCTGTATAAAAAGGAGGTGCACGCTCTGAAACTTCGTCTTCCCATTAAATTGGACACAAGGGAAGATCACAGCAATAAGCTACTTTCGTGTCTCAAACTAAATTCTGCAGAACTATTATTTTATTATTATTAGGTATTAAGGCTTGGAATATATTAGTCAGCAATTATTAGTTTATTAAGTACAAGTTAAGTAACCCGCACTGCTACTATGCGGGAGCAACATGTCTCTCGAGCAAGACTTGGCTCTCTCGGATTCATCTGAAGGATCGACCTCGTCAACACGTGCGAAGAAGTTTTCCTGTACCTTTCTTTTGCCTAACGGACAACTGTGTCACAGAACTTTTACCAGAAATTCAGATCGGAAATAACACATCAACCAGGATCATCTGCTTCAGCGAACCTTCTGTGCCAGTTGCCAGTACTTGTTTTCCGCAATGCGCTACCGTGTAACACACACAATCAAAAATAAACATCATGTACATAAAGTAACTTTAGTTCCGGGAGAAGAAAGTGAAGATCCGGTAGTGTTAGCCAGAACTTTTGAACAAAGACTAACCGTAATAGTACTCCAGACGGAGCGAATGGCGCACACCAAGAACACAACAAGACATCAAGCTATAGTCACGAGGCACCGCTCAATCACCACTGCCACAGTTTCCACCACACGTCATGCTTTCGGACATTTAGCTGCCAATACCACGCCATCATCAGCACAAGTCCGTCCAGTAACTAGTGCAAGCCAGGCACCCACGTCACCCACACGATCACAACCGGCCATAGCAGCACTGCACGTACCATCTGCATCAGTCACACCATCACAGCAAGTCGTCAACATCCAAGCCGGCATCATCAGCATCAGCAGCCGTTTGTCATCCCATACCAGTAATCACGTCACCAACAGACATGGACTATCCACAGTCACCGTCTCCAGATGACCTGACGATAGATGAAGAAGACCAACACGCCACCGGCACCGGCATAAGCAGCACCGCCGTCATCATCCCGACGTCACCACTGCATCATCCACGGCAGGACCCAGCCATACAAAAGAGCACCACACCTGATCGTCTGTATTCGGGGAAGAGGAGAATCTCCCACACTCAGGAGATTAACCCAGTACCGCATGTCACCACCAGCCGTCTTCTGAAGGCCACAAAATCCTGCAAGCTTCTCCATTTTACTGCCGCAGCTTCATCTCCTACACGAACCACAATCAGCACCGCCACCGCACCATCACCAGCCATCACCACGCCAGTCACAGCAGCAACGACCTCCGCACCAGCAGTCATCACATCATCACCGGCCACAAGTGCAGCAACGAATATTAGTACCACGGGTGAAGACTTAATAACTTTAGACATTTCCAGACAGACAACATATGATAGTGATATCAGCAGTTCAAGAAAATCCGCCCCCCCCCCTCCCACCACCACCACCAGCCGTGGAACACAGACACGGTGTGGAAATTTCGCGCCTAATATTTGCAGTCATTTCTGCCAAAGATGTAGCAGGATTCTGGGGTGATGCGAGGAGTGGAACATTCCTTTTATTATCTTATTTTTGAAATACTTTTCTTATTATTATATATGTTCGTTCAATTGAATCCCGTCCCCAGGATGACTACGGTTATCCTATCCAGCTGTGCAACACATTTGCCCAGCTGTGTCTCGCACAAAAATGAGCACTGCGGATTCCTGCATTGTAAGAACGTCGTGTGCGGCGTAAAGTAAACAACACACCGCAGTGCAATAATGTCATAATCCCGTCATGCAGTCTCAGCTATGCTGGGGCTGCCTGATAAACTAGCTTTTTTGGCTTATTATTATATCTTATTTTTCTTATTATTTTTCTTCCTGTCTTATGGTGACAGGTAGGGGCGGATTATCCACGAGGCTAACGAGGCAGTAGCCGAGGGCCTCGCACTTGAAGGGGGCCTCGCACTTGAACAAAAACAATTTTTTTTTTCTGTTTTCTTTTTCTTTAGGCAAGCTACATAACGCAACGAAGAGACACTCGGTCAATATCTCCAAAATAGATTATTGCCTTATCATGTCCTTATGTCAGTGACCTATGTTATTTTGTTTATAGTCTCGTTTTATTGTTTAAATATCGATTGTAACAATGCTCGAGCGGCCGAGCCGAGTTACCCGAGTAGACTAAACAAACGCGATGATCATGTGATGGCGTGAGGCACACGTGGAAAGTAATTTTTGTCGCCTCAGTGAGTCAGTGGAAGTGGTCCGAAGCACTGTTAAACGGTTTTTGATCGGGAATCAGTAGGCCTACATTCAGTCATTCATTGATTCTCATAGTCATACTGTGGATAGCCGAGTTTTTTTCGTAAAATTTAAAGAAAGGCAAGGTAAGAAGAAACATTGTTACAATGTTACTGACTAAATTAAAGCTATGTTGTCACGGTTGGCTATATGAATATTCGTTACAAATTGTAAATTGTATATTACACCCTTGCATCTATCGGGTCAATACTATTTACCGTAATATACCCAAACAATGTCCGTTTGGGTAAAACATATACTTTTAACCCTTTCGCCGAATAATCTATGAAAACCGAAATTAATTATTATGTACGAAACATTACACATTCTATTGAATATTTTGGAAATAATTTGACTGAAAGCTGTTGCTGGCTCGGGAACCCGCAACCTTCAGCCAAATTGTTTTTAAAATATTTAACATGGTCGGAGATATGGCGTATGGGAAATGTTGTCTGCAAAAATCTCGGCAGTCAATGTGTTAAAAACTCCATTTTGTCTGCTATAAAGCCTATAATAATTAACTAAAATGATGCCAAATATACGTCAGAGTGCACAACAGAGCGTCTAGATTTAAAGATTTTCAGGGGGAAAGACCCCGGACCCCACCCCCCCCCCCGCATGGTCTTGTGCCTAGGGCCTCGTACAACCTTAATCCGCCACTGATGTCAGGACGGTTATGGGGTTAGCAAGAGCTACCCGTGCGGATCCACTATAACGGGCCGCAAGTTTACATAACTAAACTGTATATATATGTGCGTATCCCTTTACTTACCTGGGATGCGCAAGGTAATTACTATAATTTAATACCCCCTAAGGGTATGTTACGTGGAAATTGTATAACCTGTTTATGTATTATATATATATATATATATATATATATATATATATATATATATATATATATATATATATATATATATATCTTATTATCTTTATCTTTTTTTAATTACGGTACGTTGGAGCTTGGTGTTCTCAGCGAGAAAATGATTATCCGCACCCAAAAGAACACCCATGCGAGCTATTGTTTTAGAAAATCAATGTCTAAAATAATAAAAATTAATAATAAAGTAAGCACGCACCAAAATATTTAAAAAAAGAAAAAAAGAAAAGACCTGGAAAAATAATTCCAGGTAAAAAATTAAAACTAAAAGTATGCCACACCTCTCCTCTTCGGCACCGCTATCTGCTCTGTCTCTCATAACACACGTCTATTGAGTCACTCCTCCTCTCCAGCCACACGCCTACCAGGGAAGTCTATAATTCCAGCCTGGCATGCGTCCGTGCATCGATCCGCGGTGCGTCAGCGTTTGCCACGGATGTCAAACTAGGAGGAGGTGGTGTAGTTCGGATCGACCGGTCAGGTATGGGCTATACCAGCTAAGCTTGGTATGCGACGCCCGTCCTGGATTCGTTCCATGAACACGCCCCCCTGGGTACAGCCAAAAGCATATATGGGCCTATGAGAGAGAGAGATTTCGTCGTAAAAACGACTAAGTTCGTTAAAACGCATGGCGTGCGTGCGCGTGCTAGCCACTGTATTGACAGAGCACGTGTATCGTGTCCAAGATCGGGTAGTGCTTTTAGCGTACCCAGTACGTACATTATAATTCTTTACACTTGTTTGTTTCCGCCGAATCGGGTATCACTCAAGACCAGAAATGGACGGGCTTTCCAAATCTGTAAATCATCCAGAATCGGTTAAGAGATGACTGAATTATCACCGTTCATCCCCGTTAAAATATTTTCAAAATATTCTCATAACGTCGTAATCGCATGTATATACATAGCTATATAATAAGTGACTGGCGCACACGTGACGTACCACGTCACGCAATTCAAGCACGTTGATTGGCTGGTTCAGCTACATTGGATGAAGCAGTCAGATGCTGATGTTGTGAGAGTATAAGAGGGGATGCTCTCAGTGAATCGAGAGTGTCGTTGGCCGAGGGCTGACCAGTCAGGAGCTTCCAAGCACGGAAACCTGACTGAACAACTGGAGTGCCGAGGACGGAATCCAACATCATCTCGGCACAACTTCACCTACCAGTACCACTCGGACCGCAAGAAAAATCGGGCCATCGCACAGTGTGACAAGATCTTCATAGTGTTATTCTGTTCCTGTTTTAATTACTAAATGTATAGGAACTAATATTACGGTGGACCCGTACGGTCCCGATATGTAATTCTGCATAACGTAGAGCCAGCAATGCTCCTCGGTCGATAACTCCTCAGATCTGCCAGCCACGCTGAAAAGTGGATCTTCAACCACCATACTGTATGTGCTGATTTAACGTTTTGACTGCAGCCAAGTAAACTTTGCTCGGTGTGCCTTAAGAGCCAGTCGACACACTGGGCACTGTTAAGCTTAATTATTACGCTTTAATTACAACTGTCTCAATAACACTCCCTGTTAATGGGTTAGTTTAACTATACTACTTACCGTTATTATGAACGGAAACTTTAGTCATACCGCATCGTGTAGACTAATCTTATACTGTGTTTCACTGTATGAGTTTGTACCACTTCCGTCCTGGACCAGCATTACAGAGAACGTATCCTGCGGAACATCTACATGCGGAAACTGATCCAGTCTACAGAGAACGTGTCAACTCACGTCACGAGCATAGTGACGTATCAATTTCAGTAACATAGTAGCCACCATTAAGAACGGCTACTGGGTATTCAAGTAACTATACATGATATATTTAATTACACCGTCTTTAATTTATTCTTTAAGATATTCATTTAATTATAATTTAATTACCGTATTTTCCTCTGTAAACGGTACCGATGACTAACAGGTAGCGCCCTGGTCTCAGGACCGCTAGTTATAATTTTTTATTACTGTTCATATTATCCTTGTTTAACTGTAAGGTGTTTCACTAACTGCACCATATTAGGTCTCTCAACCAGTATTATTACTGTTCTAATCAATTTATGTGCCGTTACCATTCTGTACAAGGTTAATTTAGTATATGGCGAGTAGCCATCAGTTAATATGTTTTGTTTATATGTAGAAAACCTAGGACCGCAGTGCACTTATGAGATACTATACAGCAACATTATATATGCATCACGTTTTCCCGCCACCAACAATTTTTCACTGAGCTCGCTCTCCGTGGTATTAACTTTGTTTAGCCCGGCATGCTACCGACTAAACCTGACTATTCAGCTCGATAGTATAGGTTTAATGTGATTAGAGACAATTTCTTCGTTAGGGGACGTATATTGTGCGCCTCTTTTCCGGTCGTTGCAGTAATCTAGCCCTGCACCCCGGCAAGATTGTGTAAAATTGGCCAATTTACCTATGGGGCCTCATATCTATAAAGTTATTGTCTCTCTTCATGTTCCACTAAGCCTTGTGGCTTTTTAAATTGTTTTAATGTCCCTATCCGCACCGTGGGCTGATCCGACTCTGGGAAACTATAGGAGGTTTCCGAGTGGTAATGGCCAAGGTACGGTGTCACATACACCACCCCTGTATCTTAGGATACTTGTTAGTTACCCATGCCAATGTAGGAAGCACTGCGAAAACATTATTATTATTATTATTATTATTATTATTATTATTATTTCTCTTCATCTTTCTTAGGATAGATATCCCGCACCTCAGTGCATATTTAGGCAACTTGGAAATAAACCTAATGTTAGGTCAATAACTTAGCCCCATAGGATTGGTGAGGGACGAGATATGTATCTCCACCGAATTCTGTACAAATGTCTGGGCAAGATGTTGGAATCTGCCACGCCCTTGCATTTACGGTGGATATTCGTCTCTCTGATCCTCACCGTAATGACAGGTCAGTTGGAATACATTTGCTTGTGTATAAAGGTAGCCATCGTCCTGTGATGTTTTATGTGGTTACGGAGCAAGATATCCGGATTTTCATCGAGCTCGGATATCTTGCAAAGTAACATGTATGCACGCTGTCTTGAGTGCTGATACCTTAGGGCATCCGCTCGCATTGACAGACGTATCTAAAAGCTAGGTAGTGTACCAACCACTTGCGGCCTAAACTAATTCTTGTCTTTTAAAACCTAAATGGTAGGTTAGGCATAGAAGAAGGCCCGCATAAATAAGAGTGGCACATACTAATTCAGTGTTTTTGGAACTACATAAGATGGCGACTGGGGAATCCTACGGGAATCACTTGTCTCGTCTTCACGTAAAACAGCACGCAACACTTTTAGTCATAGTTTCACCAGGATGGTCTTTTCTTTGCAGCACTTTTTGGTTGAATACAGGGTGGCCTCTTTTTGACCATTTCTGTCCCTCCACTTCTGCGGTGGCAGCATTTTCCTTTGACAGAGGCCCGCATGAGGCACTTACCTCTCGCAAGGATCCAGTGATGGCGGTTCGTGTGAGGCTACTACTTCTCACCCAAGAATATAGTACTAGGAGTAATGCCCGCATGAGGCACAAAGCCTCTCGCCACTCAGGACTTTCTTTCTCTTTTTCCTTTTCAGGTTAGAGGTATACTAACTTATGTTAAGTTAATTAGTGATATCGTATGCGGGAGCCTCCTTTATAGGGGTACCTCTGCGGACTTTCGACTCTGTGTGGTAACTCCGGTGACTCCACGTTTAAAAGTTCATATGGCTGCTCTATGTTATGTATTATTCTTATAATATTATATCTCAACAATTGCATAGGCGGTATATATTAGTTACTCTTTAATTATTTTAGGTCACCATCTAAATCTTGTAAGTTCATAGATCTCAAAATCTCTATGAACAGGCATACCGGTGACACAAACTCATGGGCAGATACTGTGCAATTTAATGTTAGCGGCAATGGCCGCATGGCCCCACCGGAATGATTGAGTTCCACCGGCCTTAGGCGCCACTCTTTGTTTCCCGCAGGTCAGCATTGCTCGGAATCAGTTACCCCCAGACCGAGAGCTAGCCATCATCTGCGTTCGTCGTGCATGTGTGGCGCAGCGGACATCATGGAACGACCTGACATGACCCAGCGAGCTACAGTATATTAGTACAATCACTACAGATACCTCAGTAAAAGCGTTCTTGTTTATATCTGTGTTTGACTATTATTATAATGTCTCAAGACGTATACGGGAAGGCTGTTGAATATTCCGAAACTTATTCAACTGGAAACTGTTACTGGAATAGACTGCAACAACTCCTAATCGAACCAGTTTCAAATTATTCAAGAGAATATTTTTGGCATCATAAGAAGTGACATATCTGGTATGTTTAGGGTTAAGTCGCTGTATGTTGATAGTTCTTGACGTGCTTCATATGGATATGAAATAAACCCTTCTTCCATCATCGAGAAGCCAAGATTACTCTTCTTGAAACATAGAAAAGAAAAATGCAGGATTCCAGTTCATCCATCAATCATATGACGTCATAAACAACTACGTGGCATGTAGGCTGACATCATCATCAAATACGCCATGAGTAGCGTAGATAAATTCGTCACGAACGCATAATTGATAACGGACTATGCCTGAACTCCATGACTATCAATTTCCAGAAAAATGTACGGGTAAGCTGTTGGATAATTTGAAAGTAATTTGACTGGGATCCGAATGGACAGATGGATGGAAGGACAGATTGGTGGGTGGAAGGACAGACACCAGACTGACAGATGAACGGATAGATGGATGGTTGGATCCTTGGTAACAGAGCCAGTCATTCCAGTGGTGACTCTTTAAAGCTAATCATCTCTTCATATGAAAATGGAGACTTTCTATTTAAATTGTCTTAAACAAATTTGAGAGTCAACCGGGATAACTAATTATATGTGTGTAGCCTCGACGTCAGTGCATGGATAATTCCACGTCATGCGAGTGCGCGTGCATGTGCGCGAGCGTGTTTATCCGAATCATATCTCTATGAGATCTGAGATAGAATCACCAAATTTAGCACATGCATTGGTAGTATGAGTGGCCAGTAGCATTTATAATTTGGGGTCAAAAGGTAAAAATCGAGGTCACTGGGTCACTTAGGGCATCCCGAAATACACATTTTAGTCATAAATTGGGAACGCAAATGGCTATAATCACCAAATTTGGCACATACAAAGTCCTTGATATTATGAGTGGCAAGAAATTTTTTCAGCTGGACACAAAAGGTTAAAAATCAAGGTCACGGGTCACATAATGCATACCGGAATACAGATTTTCGTCAATACCTCTGCAATGCTAGACTCACTGAATCAGCAACATACATTCATCTTGCGGTTGGCTAGAACAAACATTTTGCTTCAGGTCATAGGTTTAAAAAATCTATGTCACGAGGACAATAAGTGCATCCCAAAATACGCATTTTAGCTATAAATTGGGAATGCAAGTACGTAGAATCACAGGTGACTAGACGTTCTATAAGTGCCAGGTATAATATCTAGGTCACGAATCACAATGTGCATACTGGAATACACATTTTTGGACATAACTCTGGAATGCAAGAAGGTAGAATCTTCAGATTTAGCGCATGCCTTCATATCGCGAGTGCTAAGGATTCCTTTGAGTTTGAGGCCAACGGATTAACTATCTATGTCATGAGGGTCACTGAGTGCATCGTCAAGACAGAGCGCAAAATCGTGCGTCGGCCTCTCCCTCGAGTGCATTCTAGTTGTTAGCTAAGTTCAAGGAGTTACCGTGGGCTGATAGCCCCCCCCCACCCCTTAATGGTATTACAGAATATCTCATCATTGAATGTCCATGCCGAGAGATTATTTCTTTGCAAATTTATGACTGCAATTACTGGCTCACAAACCGAGCCAGTCATTCCAGTGGCAACACTTTCAAAGAATTGTCTTGCCTCGTGAAAATATATTCAATAATGTCGCAATCTGACGTTTCTTAGCCAATCTTGACCCTCAAAGTGGCAATCGCTGTTCCTTGCTGTTGATCTGTTCAAGGGCCAAATAGTAATTATTTTGCAAATGTCAGGCCACGAAAATTACGCGTTCCCGCTGTCCGGGGCAACCGCGTTTTAATGCAGGGCAACACAATTTTAATTCACTGCTTGCTTTAGGCGTACTTGCCCTTTGGGAGCAACACAATATCTTTCTAATTTTTTAGCCTTGAATGTCACTGCAAAAATTGCTTTACTCGGCGTGTGCCAACTTAACTCTATAATGCCCTTTGCAGTGTTCTACTATGAATTTCCATTTGCAGGCTAAGAGAAGACTATTTTTTTATAAACTTACCACTGAAATAACTGGCTCGGTGGCCGAAGCAGTCATTTCAGTAACAAAGTTTAATATCTCTTAGCATCCAAATGGATCGTGGTCAGGCAAATATTAAGATTTTCCTATTCCTTTTAGTGTTAAGCGCGATCTAAACATCATCTAATGTGGTCTGGAGAAATATCTATTAGAAGGACAACAAAGAAATCGTTTTGTAACTTCCAGTGATAAAATTTGGCCTATAAAATAGTCTTCTCTTTACCAGCAAATTGACATTAACTGGGGAAGAATTTAATACCTATAGACATCATCTTGACCATTATGATCGGTTAATAAAAATTAGTAGTACTTTGAGTGTTTTGATGTGCTGTTATCACAAGCGGGTTTAATAAATTATTGTGTATGTATGTATGTATGTATGTATGTATGTATGTATGTATGTATGCGCACGATCACTGCGCAGATCGTCACATCCCTGCTAGAAACTATATGCTGTTAGCGTCTCAATGGAGGCATCTGCGAATTCTTGGTCGCTTCAGCTCCTTGTCGTTGTATCAGTTTTATGCCTAATTATCAGTGTGGTTCTGTGGAAGAACACACAAAATGAAACATCTGACATACATATGCTTAAACGAGAATTGAATGCTAATTTTGAAGAAGAAATACAGAAACTGCGTGATGAAGTGGAAAATAACAATCGTGAGAGAAGAGAATCACGCATGAAAGAAGAAAATGCGCAGATTACACAACTGAGAATGGGGCTTGGTAAGTATGTGCGTGCGTGCGTGCGTGCGTGCGTGCGTGCGTGCGTGCGTGCGTGCGCATCTCTGTGTAGACCGTTTCACATCGTGTCGGCATCAAACATTATGTTCCGACTAGCTAAATCCACTTAAGTACCATGTTCACTTTCTTCTTGAATTCAAATTAAATTAATATATTCATAGATTTATTTTCCTTCTTATATTGTTTTAGTCTCCTTTGTAGTATTGAATTGTACCAGTAGTTTATTCTCCTTCATATATTGTTTTAGTATTCTTTGTAGTATTGAATTGTACCAGTAGTTTATTCTCCATCTTATATTGTTTTAGTATTCTTTGTAGTATTGAATTGTACCAGTAGTTTATTCTCCATCTTATATTGTTTTAGTATCCTTTGTAGTATTGAATGCTACCTGTAGTTTATTCTCCTTCTTATATTGTTTTAGTCTCCTTTGTAGTATTGAATTGTACCAGTAGTTTATTCTCCTTCTTATATTGTTTTAGTCTCCTTTGTAGTATTGAATTGTACCAGTAGTTTATTCTCCATCTTATATTGTTTTAGTATCCTTTGTAGTATTGAATTGTACCAGTAGTTTATTCTCCTTCTTATATTGTTTTAGTATCCTTTGTAGTATTGAATTGTACCAGTAGTTTATTCTCCTTCTTATATTGTTTTAGTCTCCTTTGTAGTATTGAATTGTACCAGTAGTTTATTCTCCTTCTTATATTGTTTTAGTATCCTTTGTAGTATTGAATTGCACCAGTAGTTTATTCTCCTTCTTATATTGTTTTAGTCTCCTTTGTAGTATTGAATTGTACCAGTAGTTTATTCTCCATCTTATATTGTTTTAGTCTCCTTTTTAGTATTGAATTGTACTAGTAGTTTATTCTCCATCTTATATTGTTTTAGTATCCTTTGTAGTATTGAATTGTGCCAGTAGTTTATTCTCCTTCATATATTGTTTTAGTATTCTTTGTAGTATTGAATTGTACCAGTAGTTTATTCTCCTTCTTATATTGTTTTAGTATCCTTTGTAGTATTGAATTGTGCCAGCAGTTTATTCTCCATCTTATTTTGTTTTAGTACCCTTTGTAGTATTGAATTGTACCAGTAGTTTATTCTCCTTCTTATATTGATTTAGTCCCCTTTGTAGTATTGAATTCTACCAGTAGTTTATTCTCCTTATGTTCTGTTAATATTCTTTGCAGTATTGAATTGTACCAGTAGTTTATTCTCCTTCTTATATTGTTTTAGTATTCTTTGTAGTATTGAATTACACCAGTAGTTTATTCTCCTTCTTATATTGTTTTAGTATTCTTTGTAGTATTGAATTGTACCAGTAGTTTATTCTCCTTCTTATATTGTTTTAGTGTCCTTTGTAGTATTGAATTGTACCAGTAGTTAATTCTCCTTCTTATATTGTTTTAGTAGTCTTTGCTTGATTGAATTGTACTAGTAGTTTATTTTCCTTCTTATATTGGTTTAGTGTCCTTTGTGGTATAGAATTGTACCTAAATAGAGGGGTCCTATCTGTCACTCAAGTACCTGGCGTCATAATAAACTACATCACATGATAATTGACGTCACAATTATAATGACACATACTCAATTATGAAAATCAAAAGGTCCAGCATGAAGTGTACTAATTGCATGTCTTTGGTGAATTTACAATTTAGTAAGCATTCTGTTGAATATTTTGAAGCTAATTTGACGTGAATCTTTTGCATACAAGTGGTATGCGTGACTGCTGTGGTCGGTAATGCGACCTGGCATACAAGTGGCTGGCGTGACTACTGTGGTCGGTAATGCGGCCTGGCATACAAGTGACAGGCGTGACTGCTGTGGTCGGTAATGCGGCCTGGCATACAAGTGGCAGGCGTGACTGCTGTCGTCGGTATTGCGGCCAGTACTCACCTGTTGTCTGTGATGTATGCCAGTGACACTGCTGAACTCACGAACGCACTCATAATGGACCGTTCCAGTTTTCGCTATGCACCACCCACCTCTAGTTAAGCTCCACCTACACTTCGCCATGTTATGATTGATCGATCCCCCGAACGTCCTGACTATCAATTTCCTGAAAACTATACAGGTAAGCTGTTGAATATTCTGCGACTAATTTTATTGGGTGCTATGCTGCCTGTGACAGCAACAGTGCACGGTTAAATTAGTTTCAAACTATTCAACAGAATATGTATTGTATAGTAAAGACATACAATTCGTTTCGTACACCAACGCATAGCTCCATCATGTAGGCCTCTTCAAATATGCATCCGTGACATACTTATAGACGGCATTCATGATGTCATTCATTTTGATGTCATTCTACACGTCGCGTAGTTGATCCTGACGTCATAACATGGGTTGATAAAATGGAAAGGTCTATTACTGTGGGTGGAGTGGCATGGAAAGGATTAAGCGGTTGAAACTGCATGGATCAGTGCCGAACAGTTCCTCTACTTGTAGCTGGAGAGCTGTCTTACAGCTTCCCCATCCCTGTTGTGAGGTTTTTGGCTTCTAGTCCTGTCTCGGCTACCATGACACATTTTGATCTAGCTAATTGACAAGGAGTGGTTTGCTTGTGTGGCATATGCTTAGTATTGGCTCGTTTTGGCTTCAAGTATGTGACAATCTGTGACCAGGTTGGCTTATGGGCACACGGGTCATCTGGCTCTGGCAGTGGAAGGATTCAGCACCCATGTTTTATAGTTGGTGACGACAATGATCTGGTAGCCTGATAGGATGGACAATATTTTGAGCAAACTGACTAACCGACAGACCGACCAAATCAATAAATCAATCAATCAGGCAACCAGCCAACTGGCTGACCGACCGACCGACTGACCGAATTAATCAATCAAGCAAGCAACCAGCCAACTGGCTGGCTGACAGACTGACAGACCAAATCAATCAATCAATCAGGCAAGCAGCCAGCCGACAGACTGACCGACCGACCGACCGACAGAACGATCGACCATCCATCCAACCAATCAACCAACCAACCAACCACCCAACCAACCAACCACCCAACCAACCAATCAAACAACCAACCAATCAATCAAGCAATCAATTAATTAATCAATCAATCAATCAATCAATCAATCAATCAATCAGTCAGCCAGCCAGCCAGCCAGCCAGCCAGCCAGCCAGACAGCCAGCCAGCCAGTCATTCAGTCAGTCAGTCAGTCAGTCAGTCAATCAGTCAGTCAGTCAGTCAGTCAGTCAGTCAGTCAGTCATTCAGTCCATCAGTCGATCCGTCGATCAATCAATCAGTCAGCCAGTCAGTCAGTCAGTCAGTCAGTCAGTCAGTCAGTCAGTCAGTCAGTCAGTCAGTCAGTCAGTCAGTCAGTCAGTCAGTCAGGCAAGCAAGCAAGCAAGCAAGTGGCCAACCAACCAACTACCCAACCGACCAGCCACTCACTTGGACATTGACTTGGTTACTCACTGCCATTCGCTCCATCACTTACTTGGTCACTCAATCAGTCATGTACTTAGCCACACAATCACTCACTCATGTAATTTGTCAGCTGGTTGGTTTTTACTTTGTCGGTCAGTCAGTCAGTCAGTCAGTTATTCAGCCGGTCATTCGGGAACTTTCCCACTGACCCGTTCATCTGCAGACACAGACACTCAGCTACTCAACCAAAACCGCTCTCAGTCACTCATTCAATCACTGACTCTGTCACTCGCTCCGTCACTCACTCGGTCACTCACCCCCTCACTCACTCACCCACCCACCCACCCACCCACCAACCAACCAACCAACACACCCACACACCCACCCATCCACCCACCACCCCACCCATCCGCTCGCCCACCCAGTCACCCATCAGCCAGCCAACCAGTCAGCAAGCCAGCCAGCCAGTCAATTAGTCAGTAAGCTAGTTAGTCAGTCAGTCAGTCAGTCTGTTAGATGATTGGTCTGTCACTCACTCACTCACTCACTCCCTAGTCGCCAAGCTACTCCCTTACTCAACCAGACACTAGCCCTCACTCAGCCACGATTACAGAGGAGAGAATCACTTCCTTGCCACAACTATAAGCAGTTAGCATCTCAATGGAGGCATCTGTGAAGACCTGGTTACTTCGGTTCCTCGTCGTTCTACCCATTTTATGCGTAATTATCAGCGTGGTCCTGTGGAAGAACAAACAAAATGAAACACTTGACATGCAGATGGTAACACTGAAAGTTAATTTTGAGGAAGAAATACAGAAACTGCGTGATGAAGTGGAAAATATTCATCGTGAGAAAAGAGAATCCCGCATGGAAGAAGAAAATGCGCAGATCAGACAACTGACACCGTGGCTTGGTAAGTATGTGTGTGCGGTCGTGGTGTGTGCGTGCGTCTCTCTGAGTAGACTTCAGGGGAGTCGCCACCTACTAGAGATGGTTAGGGCAATGTCTGAGGAGGTCTGATAGGGGATTTCCTCCTCCCAAGGAAAGGGATTTCGGTGTTCCCTCACTGAAAAATTGTAAAAATTAGATCCTCTGAGAAGCCATTTCATGCATTCTTACAGATAAAAATAATCTGTTGAATATTTTGAAAGTTATTCGACTGGGATATTCAGGCAGCTATGGTTTCCAGTCACATTTCTTTCAAAATGCTCAACATATTAATTATTACATCGTATAAAAATACGTGGTGTATTTGGTCTAATCAGTTAAATGGCTACCTAGTAAATAATAGTTATATCTTCATGATTTCAAGCCTTTCTTGACAAATTATTGCTATGGCAAGGCCTGCCATACCGCTCACGACGCCCCTGGAACTTTGCGCGTCGTATCAGTAGCGAACGTTCTGTACCAGCTAGCTAAAACCACTCTGCTACCCTTTCCCCATTGTTCTTTAATTATTATATCCATAGAGTGTAGTTTATATTCCTTCTTATATTGTTTTAGTATTCTCTGTAGCATTGAATTGTACCAGTAGTTTATTCTCCTTCTTTTATGTCCTTTGTAGTATTGAATTGTACCATAATTTCATGGGTGAATATAGGGATCCTATCTGTCACTCAAGAACCTGACGTCATAATAAACTACATCACATGTTAGTTGACGTCACAATTATAATGCTGTAGACTCCGACAGGAAAATCCAGAGTCCACCACGAAGCGTACGAATTGTATGTCGTTGGTGAATTTACAAATTTAATAAAAATTTTGTTGAATATTTTGAAACAAATTTGACTAAGAGCTATTTTTACCAATTGTACCAACAGCCCACATTCAAATTTGTTAAAAAATATTCAACAGCTTACATGTACAGGTAGCATTGAAATTTTAATTCTGGGTATTCAGGCTTCAACGGTTCAAATCGACGCCGACTGGAGTAAAAAGATAGAAAAGCAGAATTCCCTAATATTGTCCTATTAATCATCACAGGAAAGTAGCTAAATGTTGGTTGAGTGATGGGCGTGCTGGAAATTACGTAAGCCCCATGATTCAGACCTTACCCCCTCTCAAGAAAAGTTCACGGTTCGTCCCGCGTCATCTTGACGAAACTTTATATGTAGGCCTACAGTGGGATATTTATGGGGCATCCAGGAACAGATGTCCACACAGCCACCACACCACACATCACCACCATCCATAAACACGCACAGGTACGCAGGTTAATAAATTGTTCATTTCGATTTAAAGTTGTCATACAATTTCCACATCTCTCTTCTGAAATGGTATATGACTTGTATATTTTATGAAATTTAACGTTGCGACCAGACAATAATTTCAATGGACAACAACTCTGTAACTGTTGAATATTTTGAAAACAATTTGACAGAAAGTTGTTGGTGACCTGGCCGCGAACAACTTTCAGTCAAATTGTTTTTAAAATATCCAGCAGTTACAGAGTTAAATCCCATGGAAAATGTAATCTGTTGAAATTCAGCAGGCAGACAGTCAACTGTTTTCGCATACTCTATAATCCATCATGTTCAGAAAATTGGGTTAACATTTTAATCCCCAAAATTAGTCAAGGAAATTTATATTTTCTCATAGAAAATGTCAATTTTCTGACGAAGATAACACTATTGTTGAAAATATATCCCTGTAATGACTGGCTCGATTATCGATCCAGTCACGCCAGTCGTAAATTAAAAAAAAATTGTCTTCTCTTCATCTGCAAATAAACATTTCTCAAGACCAGTGCAGAAGCCGGGTTTGGCCAACTTGACTGGTAGAGTCCTCCAGAAAACTATACAACTAAAGTTAATGTTGGTTTTTATCACACGAACCACAGATGCAACATGTTAGCAACATATTGATACACTTTCTAACTAGCTTTCCTTTGCGCAGTATAAAAAACTTAAAATCGTGTCAGAGCAAAAAGGAGAAACCCCGTCTTCTCTACCGCCATTACGGCTCCAGGAATGAAGCCAAAACCTAACTCACACGTGCATGTCACGATACAAAGGAATCGAATGATGAAGGCATCTTAGTTTGCGGCGAAGAGAATGTGAAGGAAGAACAGAATCAATGGATCGGCACGCCGAATTACCCAAATGAACCCAAACGATACCAAATGATACCAAATGACGTCATAATCAACTTGTATGGCTTTACTATTTAATAAACATACTGATAGCAGTGATAGGCAGCAACTACAAGTCAAATTAGTTTCAAAATATCCAGCAGCTTAAGATGTATAGTTTTCTGTAGCTTGATACTGGTAGTCATGCAGCGTAGGGATCGACCGGTCCCAAAACTGGCGAAGTGTGTGTAGAGCTTAGCATGAGATGGTCAGGCATAGCTAAAACTGAATTCCTCCATTGCCATATATTCACCAGCGAAGGAGTGAAGAGTCGGTTACCAGCCCAATGGAGAGAGCTGATCAATTTTTAATAAAAATTATTCAGACAGGAATTAATCAATGTGTATGTACAGCATTTTAAATAAGACCTATACTTAATATACATATGTATATTGTATCAACACCATATAAGCAGTAAGAAACAGTGAGCACAGAGCAAATTACACAGACCTCGTCCTAGTTGTGTTAATTATAATCTTACACACACGTACGCACTATTTACAAACCTACACGTACACATGCTCACACACATACACACGCGCGCGCGCATACAAAGAAAACGTAAAAACCCTCTGCATGAGTCAACATAGTCTCTCATAGGATGTAATGGTTAGGGTCGGATCAAAAAACCTTCACGGAAAATGCCCATTTGCAGGAAGATTATTTTTGAAAATTTGCCGCTGGCATGGCTGCATGCTTGATTAAATCGTCTTCCTGTAAATGGGCATTTATGAGTTTTTAATGGGACCGTATCAACGGTTATACGATGAACCCTTAACCCCGTAGTTTCGTAAATGTTATTGCGTGTATTATCATAGCTTCTTAATTTGCACTCATTATATGCACATGATTGTGGAAATAATGTTTTTGACACAAGAAAGCAGCATATCATAATTAGTGACCTTATACACAGACATGCACACATAGGCTGCACATGTTCACACTCACGTACGTATAGAGACAATCCATAAAAACCCTCTGTATGACTCATACAATTTTCAGATATGATGTAATGACTAATGGTTGATAAAATAAAAAGCTTAACGGAAATTGCCCATTCGCAGGAAGATTATTTTGGAAAATTTGCCACTGGAATGGCTGGCTCGATTAAATTGTCAAAAATAGTCTTCCTGTAAATGGACATTTTCCGAGGTTTACTTTAATCTGACCTTATCAACAGGTGTCATAACAGGTGCTCATTTTTTGGGGGAAAATTAAATTGCCTGACAGAAGAAAGCAGCGCAGATCGCAATAACAGTGACAAATGTTTAAATTCTGGGTTCCACTCCCGCATCAGTGTGACAATTCAGAGTTACTGCTTTGGATTCGCTCTTTCAGCTTTTGGACGCTTTCGTTTTTTGGTGATAGGCTGTTTGAGTGGAACCTGGAATTCAGCGTTTGTTGCGGTTACTACGGTCTGCGTTGCCTTCTTGTGTTTTTGTGTATTGGATAAACTTCTTAAAAATTTCATCTTTTTGTTCTGTCGTTTTATTTATCCAGTCATCTTTATTTATTCTGAATTTCTTCATGTCGTCTGTCAGTACGTAATTGCCTGTGCCATGTAGTGCTCGTCTCATGTCCGTAAATTGTAATTTCGTCACGTTAGCCAATTTCTCTATTAACCCTGACAATTTTTTAGGTTTCCAGTCTATCGCTTGTTTAATGGCATTGTTCATGCTTTCTGCGTTGTTATTGGTCCATAGTGATGATGTCAACCCATTCTGGTGTGACACACACACCCGCACACGCACACGCACACGCACACGCACACGCACACGCACACACACACACACCCGCACACGCACACGCACACGCACACGCACACGCACACGCACACACACACCACATTAATGAATCATGTCTACCCACGCATCCACACACGCGTACGCACGTATGCACACTAACGCGCACACGTATGCACATACACGCACTCTCACATATAAACACAAACAAAAAATACACGCACGCACACTAATAGCCAAAATGATAGCACAAAAAGATGCTATGATACCCTGTCTGTCATGAATTGATGGCCCAGGGAAACCCGCCCGTGATTAACATTAAAAGGTCATATGCACCCCACCCCACCCCCGTCATACACGCACGCACGCACGCACGCACGCACGCACACACGTCTGAGTAAGTACCTTGATCAGCTTTCATTGTCTCCATAGAACTAAAATTATGAATACATTGTAATCAGCCATTGCTGCAAAGGATGTCAACGCATTAAGTCAAACAATTATTTCAACTGCGATATTGCCTCTTAAAAATCACTATATAGTGCAGGGGTATGTCTCATGATATAAAGTCCCGTGGGATTTTAATGCAGAAAGAGTTCCACCTATTCAGAAATGTTAAATATGTCTCAAATAACACAAAAATGCATGTTGGCACTCTGGCAGTTTGTTAGATTGAAAAGGCCGCCATTTTAAAAAATGGTCGCCAATTTGGTACAAAAGTTTGAAACGAGGGCTAGAATTGTGCAATTTTCACAATCTAAATATTCATCCATATGTTTTTTAACACACAGATTCGGATTTTGACCTTTGAAATGCAATACTAATAATAATATAATCAAATATAAAAAAGTTTAAAAAATTGATATTTCAAAATTGTACATAAGGAGGCAATAGAAAAAAGTTGTAACAAGAAACTGCATGTAAAACTGTGTACAGAAATTAACCCTACATGATGCTCATGCCATTGACATCAGATATCACAAGGGATGCTGGACCACACATGTTCACGGTGTTCCTCAAGCATCAAATGGGACACAATTAACCAACATTAACCCATTAGATGAAGTAGCCGCAACTATTGAATTTCTCAATCTTGTGAAGGGAGTTCTGAAAGATGGAAGCATTGCCAATATGACTTCGCTACGGGAGGTGTATATCAGCATTCGATGTGCTAATAATGTGCAAAGTCCTGATTGCAGCCGTAAGAAATTGAAGCAAATTTTACAGAATGAAATCCCTGACATAGAATTTCACAAAGCAAATGGGCCAAGGAGTCTGATCGTATAACCACCAGGAAACCCACAGCTGCTGCGCTCCACTTAGCAGAAGATGCAGTTGAAGACATTGCTCCTAACATTCAATCACTGTATGATGAAGACATTTCTGCGTGATGCCGCCTCCTTGCTCAGAAAACAATCAGCAAATTAGAAGTGTGAAGATTCACTGGCTCCTAGATGATGTCACCGAGGAGCATATGCCGAAGGAACTGTACAGGTGTTTAAGCTGGGTATGGCAAGGTTCCAAAAATACGATTTAACCTGATAAAATATCCTCTGAAGTCAACAAGCGGGCTATGCATTTGGCACAAATTACTGTGACGATGTTTCTTTCTGACCATCAAGTAAGAAACACAAAATCCGAGACATTACTTTTCTACCATGAAATGACACATCAGTTAACCGTTGGGTTTCAATTCGCCAGGAAACCAGAAGTAAGAAAATTGTCAATATCCTACATGGCTTAAGATTGTGCCCTGTATATGGCAGATTTCTACGACTTGAAGCACACATATCAGGAAGTGTACTCAAACAAATGGCTATGGTCAACATGTTTCCTTTGCTGTGGATAATATTGATTTTGTTGAAGACACGCCAGATGGAAAGAGAGCATTGCATGCGACAGCCATGACAATCTATCTGAAAACAGAAGCTGGAGACAAGGCAGTGGAGCTGGCACTTACTGACCCTGCTTATGTCCGTTCAATCAGAGATTTGCCATAAACCATCACTAGGCTAATGGACAAGCTAGAAACCAGAAAAGGATATCCACACCAGTCTTTCAAAAACTGCATGGCTTCTTAGGAAGAGCGCACCGCAGAGGACAAGTAGATGATGACGAGATGGCAGTAGAATGAGGGGAATCCTCAGATGAAGAAGCATCAGTGATGGGAGTGGAAAATGAAGACTGTCATAATACAGAATATGTTGCCAGTAAGACAGATTAAACTAAGAAACCTGCCACTAATCTCACACCATGGTCTGCATACCAGTCAGCAATCTATAAGGTGATGCCAGTATCAGAATAGGAACACCTCCAGTACTTTCCTCACCAACACAAGAATGGCAGACATTACTGACAGTATTGATATGATGCAGGCTCAAGGAATTCATACTAAACTGGTTGGTACCTTAAGGAAAACCGTAATTTCGCTTGACTTAGAACTGTACAAACCAGCAAAGCAATTTCAAATAGCTGGTCAAGATATAGGACACTTGATTCTTCGGGTAGGAGAGCTTCATATTGCTATGATACAATTATATTCTGTTGGTTCCTATATTGAGAACAATTGAATTTACTTATGTTGGATTGAGGAACACCTTTATGGATCAGTGACTGTCAAACAAATTCTAAATGGAAAGCATGTGACACTGGGGTAGGCAGCACATATGATGACACTACAATCTCTGTTCACTTTGTATCAAGAGACCTTCTGCACAGAGTATTCTCGGCTGCTAGCTCCAATCAAGAAAGCTGCAAAGAACCTCGACATAGCGTTTCAGGAAGACAACAGTGAGCATATAAATCAAGCACATTCACAAGTTGCCCACGCAATTGAATCATTGCAAATAATACAGAAGATGAGTGAGTTTGATGTGCTAAAGCGAACTCAGCCTCTCTTTTGTATTATGCGTCAATACAGGCAGATGGTGCTGGAGATGGTGATCTTTATCCAAAGTACAGTACAGGAGACTGGGAGCCACATTTGGTTACCCTTGAGATTGTTACTAAGTACTTTTTCGCACATGATCACCGTAACTATGCACGCATGATTCACCTCTACATAGCAGAAATGAAATCGCTCAAGGAACTTGCTAGGCCTGCTACAGAAGCTCAACGAATGGTAGTGGTCAATTTACCTAAGCTGATCCAGCGCCATGGCAATCTCTTCTACTGTACTGGAACGTCAAGAAAGGAACATCCAAGATCTCACTGCAAGATTTAGAAGTTTTACGAATCATTTTACTGTTGAGACTGATGACTTATTCAACTTGGTCACGAAGTCAGTTACTCCAAAAGGAAGGCAGCAAAGATCTCTGCAGACAAATCAAGATTGGCACCAAACTATTTGCAACATTTGTATCAGAGCATATCCTGAGAAGAGATACTAATCTGTGGTCACCAATGAAGAAGCAGAAATTGGGCACTTTGAAGAGCACAGTGAAAAAGGTTAAAATAGCAGTCAAGGAGAAAGTGTTCAAACTCCAGGAAAACCGACCATTATTTGCGCTTTTGTTAGTACTGTGAAAATCAAGGCCTGAGATCAATTTGAACCAGTCGCCTAGTGATTATGGGTGGAATCTGGAAGCCCAATAGTGGGTTCCTGTCATGACCAATCAGTTACCAACGCCTGACGACATACTTCATCTGGTAAAGTATGGATGTGTCAAAAGTAAATGTTCTACAAACTAGTGCCAGTGTCGAAAGACTGGTCTGAACTGCTGTGATTTACGTAGCTGTTGTGATGCTGACGACAACTGAGAGAACCACAAAGATGATCATGTGAACTTAGTTGCTCGATATGACGATGATACATCAATAGATTGAAGTGATGATGATGATGATGATGATGATGATGATTAATATGTTTGATATATGTCTATTGATTAGAAATGTGAGGCCATCGAAAATTTGAGCAAACCATATTCTGTGTTAGCCAAACTGATTGATTATTTTGTCATATTTTGAGGCCATAAAGTCATAATTCGTTTAATATAATGCTAGACTTTGTTTTTATTACATTCTAAAGGTCAGAATCGGATTCGGTATGTTTGGAAACATCAGAATTGTCACCTAGATTGTGAAAATTGGACAATTCCAAACCTTTTCTTAAATTCTGAGCAAGTTGGTGGGTGGGTGGGTTGCTGGGTGGCTGGGTGGGTGGGTTGGTTTGTGGGTGGGTGGATGGTTGGATGGAAGGATATGGATGAGAAGGATCAACGAACGAAACCCATATTGCTGTAAAATCATTGGAATCTTGAACAGCTGGTGTATCCAGTCAATACAATTTTAGTTCTGGCAAACTACATTCAAATGTCCGGCCATCTTAACCCTTGGTGATCTAGATTGGCCAGATAAAATTGATATCTCTGCTTGTTGTAGGTCAAATTAATTCCCGTGAGAGATACACCATATTTTAAAAGATTTCCCACTGGAATGACTGGCCCGACCATGGAGCAAGTCATTCCAGGGTTACATTTTCAAAATAATAATATCAGGAGCTTCACATTCTCAAGACTATGTAGTGATTTTGACCGCCAGGTCTTTAAAGAGTTAATCTAACAAGCCATTCATATACATGAAATCTAAACAAAAGAGGCTATTTATCACATTCGTGTATTGTCACTCACCACCACCACCCCACCTCGGCCGTCCCGCTAAAATTACTACAGTAGGACAATTTTGTCGAATGTTTGCTTATCTAACGCCTATACAGGCGCTATCAGAAATCAATGGATAATAATTTAAATCTTTAAAATGATCAAAATACAACGAATTGCTCTTTGAATAATTTGACTGAAATTATTGCTATCATAGGTAATACTGAGACTAATGTGTTGAATGTTTTTGCCATAATTTGACTAGAATTAATTGCGAACTCAAACAACAATACCTCTCAGTCAAATTATGTTAACAAATTTTTCTCAAAATTATTTGTACAATTATTTTGAAATTAATTTCAGAACTATTTTCAATTTTCTTCAAAATTGATTTTCAAAACTCACATTTAAAATTCGTTTTAAAAAATTTGGAAAATTGTTTCAAATTTGTTACTGGATAGCCATCCTATTAGACTATGGAGATACATGTAATTCAGAATAACACCCGTCAATGGCGTGAGAACTTGCATTCTTACGATCACATGGTCCACCCGTACTAGCCACGTGTTAATGCACCCACCCCACCACCCTCACACTCTCTCCAAGCGTTGGGAAATTAAGTAACCTTTTATCCCCTGAAATGCTAAGAACTATTTCCAAACTACACCAAAAATAAGCTGCCGGATATTTTGAAAGCATTTTGACTGAAAGTTTTAGCTGCCTAAGGGGGCAACAACTTGCAGGGAAAATGCCTTTTTCCAAAATACTCAACAGAATACGCTCTATATTGTCGTGTATTGGTTGCCCCATGCCGGCAATGGGGGAAAGGGTTGACTTAAAGCTCAAATACGTATAGTAAGACATTAGAGGAAATTTGTTAGAGTTTGTCAACTGCTGAAGAAGGCCATACAGCCGAAACGTACAGTGATTTGACAGTATCCATTTGCAAGATTATTTACTTATACAAGAAGACTGCCGCTCAGCCCAGTTTTTTAGAAATAAAGTGTTTAATCGTTATTGTATTTATTGTTGTTGCTTACTGTTATTAAATATTAAATATTAAATATTAAATGCTTTTCAGGTTTTAATTAAAATTAACTAAATAAATTTAAATTAACTAAATTTAATTTTAATTACTTTGGTTGAATAGTTATTAGCTCCTTGTTTAATTATTAAATGTAACTAATTCTACTAACATTCCTTTCCAGTTTTCGTAGCTCTCGATTGATTGATTGATAGATAGATTGATTGATTGATTGATTTACTGGTTGAGACCCACTTAATTGTTTAATTCATTGATTGAGCAATCGAGTGATTGACTGATTGCTTGATTGATTGATTGATTGATTGATTGATTAATTAATTAATTAATTAATTAATTAATTAATTAATTAATTAATTAATTGATTGATTGATTGATTGATTGATTGATTGATTGATTGATCGATTGATTGATTGATCATGGACAAGCGAGTTCATAAGAGACGCAATGGCCAAGGGTATAACAAACCTGGTCTTGCTAGTAACCCCCGCCACCATAATCACCAGCACAAACCAACCAACCCAGCCATTGCAAGGCTAACCAAGGTATATTACCCCATCTTGCAATGCTTTCCTCACATGATGGTCGTCAAGACGCACCTGGAAGAGGACTCTCTTCCTAGGGGCATGGGCAACAACATTGATGAATTGAATAGGTTCTGCACACCCACTCTGCCATGCGCAGAGGTGTTTGACTCACTGACTAAGGTCGATCTCGCATGGGGTAGATCCATTATTACAACAATGATGCACCACTATGAATTCCAACATGGGGCTTTGAGTGCCGAACTCGCTTCAGCACAAAATCGGCAGGTATTGACCGTAAACGTGCCCAAAATGTAGCTGTTGGTTGGGCTAAGATCAATTATCTACGCAAATTAGAAGACCAAGCTATTACTGAATTTTTCAAACTCATCAAACGAGTAGACACTGAATCAAATGTCCAAAGGTCTCAGGACCCTCCGACACCAACAATTCCGCAGACTATTGAGCCAACTACACTACTACGACAGAACAAACGCCCTAGATCACCAGCAGAAATCTCACCCCCGCTGAAACGTTGTGATAGGAAACGCTCCCCAATAGCAGTAGTGGGTGGACCATCAACATCTAGCTCTATTGACAGTTATGCTAACAGATCTGCCTGTCTATCTCCATCGTGCATCACACTGCCTGCCGATACACCACCATTACAGAGTGCTCAGAATGGTACTCAATTTGTTCAGAATAACAATCCTGTAGCATCGGATAAGACCACTTTCTGGAAATTCCGAACTGAGACAACAGTCAAAACTGATTGGTGTCTTCCTACACTATCAAAGAAAGGTCTCCTCTTTGGCTCATCCAATCTCAGTAGGATAAATCTGCCTGCCCACTCTGAGATGGATATTGTCTCTTTCCCAAGGGCCAATTTGAATCATGCTAGGTGCATAATAAGGCCATATAAAGGCGCACATCAACCTGAGAAAATCATCATTAACATGGGGATTAATGATAAAGATGCAAATCTTAACATCGCGGAATCACGTTTGCAACATTTGTCCAGCGACATCCGCCTGAAATTCCCTACGGCACAAATATTTTTTGCCCTCCTATCATATTCAAACAAGCTAGACTCTGCACAGCAAACAACCATCAGAGAGATAAACTCAGCAGCCCTATCGTCTGGTTCCAGTATCAAAACGATACCAGCAATCCCTGCAGCCCAATTCAGAGTGGGTTCTGATAATATTCACTGGACAGAGGAAACAGCAAACAAAATATACACCCACTGGCTGCATTGCGTAGATTCAAACTAAATTCTGGTCAAGGTCATAATCACCCTGACACTGGCTTAGACACTAATATTGTTAACTTCACTGGCTCGCCATTAAATGAATTAGAAAGCTCACTTCTAAATTACGGACTAACCTTTGTTCCATCACCTAAACCTGAAACTGGGCTAGACGCCCTACTGGATAATGGCACATGTGAAATTGAGGAATTTAAGCGCCAATTTAAATTAGCCAACGTTTTTCTAATACTACAAGTAATTTTCTTCATTTTGTGGACAAAACGGGCTGGGAACCGAAACTGGAACTTGTTGATCCAGCCATAAGTGGCAGTGTAAAAATCACAAAAGATCGAGTAGGTGGGCTAGTAGCCACATCAGATAAGCCAAATTTATCTGCACAGGGATGCCAGGCACTAAAAGGTGTATGCAACAATAATAATATTATCATCAAACCAGCAGATAAGGGCTCGGCTACAGTAATAATGGCAAAAGAGAATTACATACAGGATCCTCCAAGACAGCTGAATAACGTTAAGCACTACAAGAAATTGGATGAAGCTATTTGGCCACACAACTATCACATATTTAATGAAATTCTCGAGGCATTACTAAAAAAGGATAAGATCACTAAAAACAATTTAAGTACTTGTCTGCCAAATATGATTCCAAGCCACGTACATTCTACTTACAACGTAAAATTCACAAACCGATAAGCTCTTGGATGAATCCCATCACATTAACAGATAGGCTGATTATTTCAGCCTGTGGCTCTGAATCATACGTGATCAGCGAGGTTATCGATTATTATATACAGCCCATTGCTAAGAGGCACCCGATTCTTCTAAGAAACACTGAAGATTTCCTAGCAAAACTGGCCCAAATCAAAGTCCCACCAAATGTATTCCTAGTAACTCTAGATGTAGATTCAATGTACACAAGCATTGATATTGAAAAGGGTAGGAACTCGGTCCGACAGGCCTTTAAGAAATACCCAGATATTCAATGTCCTAATACAGAGATCTTTTCCCTATTAGAACTTAGTATAAAAGGCAATGATCTTGAGTTCTATGGAGATATCTACCAACAGTTTAGTGGTTGCACCATGGGCAACGTTTTAGCCCAAGTTTCGCAAATATCTACATGACATAATGGGAAGACGCTGTCGTAAAAAGTGCAATAAAAGCACTCTTATCTTTAACAGGTATCTGGATGGCCTCTTCTTAATTTGGCCACCTTCTAAAGACGACTTCACAGAATTCTTAGTCACTCTAAATGGTCATGATCCCAATATCAAACTTAAGGCAGCTATCAGTGCTAGCTCAGTTGACTTCTTAGGCATAACGGTCTACAAAGTCACTAAATTCAATGCATCCAGTTATTTAGATCATAAGGTTTATTTGAAGCCCACAGATTCACACAAGTTATGCCACAAAAAATCTTTTCACCCTTCACACACTTTCGAAGGACTAGTAAAATCACAAATCATTCGATTTCATAGGAACCCTACCGATAAAGTAAGTCTAGATTCAGCATGTTCAACCTTATTTCATGTACTGAAAACAAGAGGCTACTCCACCCGCCAACGTCGGAAAATCAAGTCGGACACCTTACAGAAGATAACATATAAACGATATAGCCCAACAGATCAAGCCACCACTAAGATCAGCCACAAGCAACCCGTCCCTAGGAGGGGCCACTCCAGAAAATGTGGAAAATCTAGGTATAAATTAGACAAATTTCTCCCGATCCAAGATAGCTTTATTAACTATCCAAACAAAAGACTAGTTCCAAATTCAATCATGCCTGGATTGTGACACAGAAACTGTAATTTACTTACTATCATGCAGGCCGTGTCAAAAACAATATGTAGGGCAAACAAAAGATCCATTCAGAGTGCGTTCCACTAGGCATATATCCGACATACACTTGAATGAGGACACTAGTGTAGCTGAGCATTTCAATCTGCCAGACCATCTTATCCATCATGATTTGGAAATCTTACCAATTGAACAGACGACAATTTTAGATACAAAAGAAGAACCGGAAAAGTGCTGACTTCTCAGAGAATCATTCTGGATTAAATGTCCGGAGACAAAATGGCCTTGTGGCCTAAATGTAGACTCGGGCCTATCAGGTACAAGGGGGATACTCCCTTTTATCCTAACATACAATCGAAAAAATGTTGAAGTCGCGAAAGTTTTCAAAGAGGAATACAATACATTACAAACCAAATTACGTGAGCCCTTTGGGTCCAGACCCGTTATTGCTTTTAAGAATACCTCTAATCTTCGCAGCCTCCTAGTGAAAGCAAAACTATGGAAAGAGCAATAATTTAAACACAGTGGAACCTGTCTATAGTGGCCACGTTGAGCTCAGTCAAAGAAAAGTCGCTAAAGAAATCTGTTCATTTAGTATTGTTAATTAATACAGCTGGTTGCTTTTGAGTCTTCAGAGTGGTGGCACTTTAAGACACGTTGTGGTACAACCGCTCATCTTCGGGATCCACCACACTATAGTCCCACAGGCAGGTGACAGCTGAAGACAGGCTGGACTGTAGACAGAAGAAAACGAGTGTGTTGCGCTAAATATAAACTATGTAACATACAGTATATTAGAACAAAGCTAATATAAGCGATGATTGAGACAAAATCAACAAACTCTCAAGTAATAAAATTTCACTTTTGAAAAACTGAGCCATTGCGTTATCAATATTATACTACTACTACTAACTACTATCTATTAACAACTACTACTACTACTACTACTACTACTACTACTACTACTACTACTACTACTACTACAACGAGCACTCCATGTTCGCATTTACCGTTGCGTCTAGCGACACGGGTAAGAATCAGTTAGAGATGTAGCCTCGTGTTTTGCATTGTAAAAACGTTCGAGATTTTTGCTTTCCGGCTTGTCCGGGAATTTATGCAGATCTCACCATAAGTTGTGTAATCCTAGTATGTGGTCACACCCTCCGGTGCTTATCTGGTAGAGGCAGAATTTGAATTTGAGCCAACAACCTATGGTGTATGAGGGTACCTTTACTTTCTGCGAGGTCGCCTCGTAAGCCAAATGACGTTGATTCAAATAGTTCCTATCTAATGAGTACCAAACGTGTGAAACCACTCATGGAGTGGGTGAGCCTCGCAGTGTGGGAATGCTCCATTAATCTGGAATCCTGTAATATCACAAAATTACTTATAATCGACATACCCATAGATCCGCACTTTCCTCTGATAAGTAGTATTTTAGATACAAACACACGCATCCACGCATGCACGCAAGGAAGCACGCAAGCACGCACGCGCGCAAGCACGCACGCGCGCAAGCACACACGCAAACACTGACGCACACACGCATGCATGCACGCACGTACGCACGCACGCAGAGAGGAACACTAACGCAATACTCTCTTCTCTTTATGTGGTGATGGTAATAATGTAGTGTTCTTTCAGGTGGAGGTGCAGTGTATGTCCACTGGGGGCGAGAGGAATGTTCTACTACAGCAGATACTGTCTACACAGGTATGATATACGTGTAGGGCTTATGGTGTTAATTAAGGATCGTGGAAAATAAACCGTTCCAGTTTTAGCCATGCCCCGCCCATCTCTATCTAAGCTCCACCCAAACCACGCTCGTGTTGGGATCGATCGATCTCCGAACTCTCCGACTATGCTGTTGCATATTTAAAACTAATTCCACTGGGTGCTGTTACTGATTATGGCATCAACAGCGACCAGTCATAGTAGTTTTAAAATATTCAACAGCATGTTTATTAAATCGCACGATTCGTGCAACGTGTCAGCCTATTAAGCGTTAAAGACGGACTATTTCGAAACATTTTTGACGTCATTATTATGACGTCATCATTCATGTCACGTAGTTGATTATGACGTCACATGACGTCATATGATGGATGGCTAAACTTAGAAAGGTCCATTGATTTTATTGTGTGTTGCTAATCTAGTTGATTTAGACCTGTAGGGACGAGAGAACGAACAATCTATTATCAACACTATAGTATTCCATTCAGCTATCGCATTTGTATCGGATAGAAAAAATATAAAGTACATAAAATAGATTGATGATGATGCAATGAACTGTTTAACGTTCATTACTCCGTCTTGAGGTATCAGCTCTGCAAAATGCTACTCAAATCAATTAACCTTTCCAATTTATCCATCCATCTTATGACGTCATAATCAACTGTGTGACGTGTCTAGTATGACGTCATAATCATTACGTCATGACTGACTGGATTTAGTCCGTCTTTAACACTTAATAGTCCAACACATCGTACGAATTGTATGTCTTTACAATTTAATAAACATTTTGTTGAATATTTGGAAACTGATTTGACTGGGCGCTGTTGGTGGGATGCATAGGCAGCAACAGTACCCAGTCAAATTAGTTTCGAAATATTTAACAGGTTACCTGTATAGTTTTCTGGAAATTGATCGTCAGTGAGTTCAGGGATCTATCGATCTCAACATGAACGATGTGTGGGTGGAGCTTAGCTAGAGATGGGCGGGGCATAGATAAAACTGGAACGGTCCATTAACCCGATAATGATCATCAAGATTTGTCAAGAAAAGTTTCGCATGTCAAGAGAAGGTGGGTGGGTGGGTTGGTGTTTGGATGGGTGGATGGATGGATAGATGGATGGATGGATGGAAGGAATCTTTTTTCACATTAGGCCGTTGACCCTTGAGTGAAGAAATAATAATAAGTGGGACGGGTTGACATTTCAGGGTTGACATTTCAACTATGCAATGCAAATATAAATTGTCATATCATATCTGTGAATAGCTATAACTGCTGACATTTTGCAGCAATTATACTGAGTTAAACAAGTATTCGTGTCATTACAATATATTGGGTGTACAGGCATAGCAGGATTTTTGTCTTACGAGTTTGGTGTAATGGAAGCGTTTGTGGACTATGATACGTGGCGCATTGGCCATGTGGCGGTTGAGGGTTCGATTCCCTGTCAATGCCAATAAACAATAATGCCATGCTTTATTGTAACATAATTTAAAAACTTGATCACGATATTCATACTAACGGCGGAATATCAGAAGAGGAAAAGGACACGAGTAGATGACAGTAGTCTTAGCCCAGTATATCTTTGTAACGTATCTGCTTGTGATTCCGCTAGAGCAGATAGCCGGGGTCTAAACTACAAATAACGCGTAAGAAGAAAATTAGAAATCCGGTTGTACGGCAGATATTTTAGTAACCGCTGTACAAATGAACATTCATAAAGCATAGATTTAGACCTGACATAACACTAAATAACCGTGCCCGTTTAAGAATAGGATATAGGGAAGAATAAAGGGAGAATAAGCGATTTAAATTCTGAAGTGACAACCGTAAGGGAAAGGTACGTGCTCATCAAATCAGTAATAAGAGCGGCGCAAAAGAGTGCGTGTTATAACAAATAAAATTAAATATTTCCCACCGTTAGAACTGGTTAGATTTCTTTGGTAATATGCCATTGCTTCTTCGCCATAAATCTACTGACAAAAGTTTTGTTGCAATTTTGCCGAGGTAATTTTTTAGATTGACTGGACTATTATGTCCCGAAGCTACTCGCGATATCATTACACCCATTGCTTTAGTATGGTGTATGGATATCACTAACTTAATGAGAGCATCGGGAACATGGGCCATAGTGTACTAGCTACGCGTTGCGAGAAAATCATTGTTAGTCGCTACTTTCCTAAAAAATACGCTAATGTGGGAAAGGTGTGTTATCGTATGGACCAGACAGAAAAGTGATTAACCCTCTGAAGTCCCACAATCTTAATTTCAACAGACGCACATATACCGGCTGTTAAACTGATTGAGACTAACGTGGTCGGGAGTTGTTGCTGTCATAGGTCAAATTAGTTTCAAAATATTTAAAGATGTATATTCACACCAAAATGCTTCGAAATAAAATTGCTAAAACCGTATACTTTTAGAGGCTTGAATTGTGGGCCTAAAGATGTAAAGAACCGAAATAACTCTTTAAATATGATGATTTCATCGCGTATAAATTAACATAATTTTTTTTAATTCACAACTAAAAAAAAATTACAATAAATTCTATGGAATGAAATCATCATATGCTAAGATTTATTTCGTTTCATTACATTCAGGCATGCGATTTACGCCTCTAAAAGCCTACAATTTTAACAAATTTATTATCAGGCAATTTGGTGTCAATATGCATCTTTAACATGATATTTCTTATAGCGCCAGCAAGTTTTCGTGCTTGTACATTCGAGTTCAAATAGTTAAACGAAACTGGATAATTTTTAACAGGGAATCGAACCCACAACCGACGAAAGCTCCAGGCATCATAGCCCACAAAGGCTTCCACCACACCAACGCCGCAAGAGTTGCAGCATCGGTGTGGTGGACGCATTTGTGGGCTATGATGCTTGGTGCTATCATCTGTTGTGGGTTCGATTCCCTGTCAATACCAATATACCGGAATGCCACGACCACTTGTATATATCCATAATTCTTATCCTTGTAGGCGTTGCCGGTGGCGGTTATGGGGGGCACCAAGGTGCTGCTGTCAATATGTTGTGTATGACGCACAATCCAGTATGGGCCAGGTATGGAAACGATGCAACGTATTTCACCTTCCTATATGGCACGGAGTATGAAGTACCGTCAAATGATTTTCCACTCGGCCACGACAGAGCTGAGAAAATAAACCAGCACGATGTCCCCTGCAGTGTTTGCCAGAGCTCTACCCGTACAAGTGTCATTATGATACCAGGCACAACTGAGTGTACGGAGGGATGGACTGCGGAGTATAGCGGGTACTTAATGGCGGGTTATTATGACCACGAAGCAGCTACAGAATACAACTGCATTGATGCTAATCCTGATGCACACGAATCTGGATCCACCAGTGAAAATGGTCGTCTATTGTACAGAGTAAAGGGCAAATGTGGTTCGCTGCCGTGTCCACCTTATGTTGAAATGAGAGAAATTACATGTGTGGTCTGCACGAAATAGATCCATCGTATATTCTATGTATGTTACGTTCATTGCACGCACGTGCATGCACACCATTAACGACTCGCATACGCCATTGCACACTCTATTTATCAATGCTGTTAACCCCTCTTGTATCAACTTAACCCTTTAATGGTCAAACTGACCAAAAATGACTTTGCAGTGGTTTTCATACATGGCTATTTGAAATGCCTAGAGAAGAGTGTTTTTTAATTTTTACCACCATAATGACTGGCTCGGTAACAGAGCCAGTCATTCTAGTGGTAAATTTTCAAAGATACTCTTCTCTCGGCCTGCAGATAGACACTGGCTATGTAAAAGCTTTTAATTTTCTTTACCATTACCACTTTAATGGTCAAGCTATGGAAAAACAAAATCAGCGGTAAATTTACAAAAACAGACTTCTAAAATTCAAATATCTTGAAAAATAATTACCATCAAAATGTTTAATTGATATATCAAGTAGTATTTTGAGCGCTTTTAGGCGCTGTTGACACAAGATGGGTTAAACACGAGATGAAGACACATAAAATGCAATATTTTGATTTTTTAATACATTGTATATAAATAAGAATCATGAACTATTTCAAAATATTACAACAGTGGGATCAGGCAGAAAAAATGCAAAGCTCTTCCTTGACATAAATTTTTTCTAAAACAATAATTCATTGTATCTTGACAGAGAGATACGACGACTGGCTCAGTACAGTGAACATGCCTATAGAGCCATAGAGATAATGACAATGTAACCACAGAGATAATGTCAATGTAACCATAGAGGTAATGACAATGTAACCATAGAGATAATGTCAATGTAACCATTGAGATAATGGCAATGTTACCATAGAGATAATGGCGATGTTACCATAGAGATAATGGCAATGTAACCATAGAGATAATGGCAATGTAACCATAGAGATAAGGGCGATGTTGCCATGGAGATAATGTCAATGTAACTATAAAGATAATGGAAACGTTACCATGGAGATAATGTCAATGTAACCATAGAGATAATGTCAATGTAACTATATAAATTATGTTAGTGTAACCATAGAGATGATGTTAATGTAAGAATAGAGATAATGGCAATGTAACCATAGAGATAATGCCAATCTAACCATCGAGATAATGGCAATGTAACCATAGAGATTATGTCAATGTAACCATAGAGATTATGTCAATGTAACGATCGAAATACTGTTAATAGAACCAGAGAGATGACTTCAATGTAATCAGAAATATAATGTCAATTCACCTATAGAGATAATGCCAATGTAACCATAGAAATAATGTGAATGTCAGTGTCACCATAGAGGCATAGCCATATTATAAATTTCAGTGAAAACATGCCGATAAGTATTTCCTTTAACACTCATATCAGCGAGAATCGGCATCTGCAGTGGTTTTGAGAAATGTCAATTTGCAGACCAAAAGAGGACTATTTTTGAAAATTTATCAATGGATTGACTGGCTCTGTTGTCGAACCAGTCATTCCAGTCGTAAATTTTCAAAACATCATTTTTTTGGTCGGAAAATGTACATTTTCTTTGAGAAACATCAATGGTTAAAGGGTCTACGCAAATTATTACAATTACCTCGGAGATTTCTTCTTTCTTTCCTTTTTCTCCATATTTATTCTCGGGTAAATACTTGCCTCGTTTCTCATCCAAGAGATTTTATCCGACCAACTGCAAACTTTGTCAACTTCTAGTACCCAAGGACTTGCTTGTGCCTTATTTGATGTACTCATCGATTTTCTAGGGACCAACCTTTCCTTGGACAAAATGTTCCATAGGAAATCTATTGGGATTATCAATATTAATGTTCGAACTGCGACTACATCTAGAGTTGTGATCGAATCTCCACCATACATGGCAAGGATGTTACCCATGGGGCCGCGAAGATGTCTTTTCATTTTGTTGTCAACGGTCAAATGTAAAAGTTATCCCATATGTTCAAAGTTATCAGCTTTCCTTTCTGACAGAAATGAACTCCATTGGCCCCAGAAGTTCATATCTAATGGAAATTGAGAGGATGGCATTGCATAAATCTGTTAAGTGTGCTGCGAAGTGATCTCAAGAAAGCAGGACTCGGTACACTCAGATCAAGCATGGACCTGAGGAAGCTAAAGATTTGGCAATGCAAAGAATGACTAATTGCGACTGTTGGATGTTTCTACTACTACAGTAACAGAATACAGTAATCATACAATGAGCCACATGGCCCATCTTGTTGCCAGGTACCCATTTTGGCCAGAAGTACTATTTTTCGTTTTGTTTTTCAAAATGCCCCCACCCCCCAAGTCAAATTAGTTTCAAAGTATTCGACAAAATGTTTATTAAATAGTAAAGACATACAATTGCAACGTGTCGGAATATTAAGCATTAAGACGGACTAAATCGAGTCATTCATGCTACAATTGATTATGATCTCATCCTACGCGTCACGTAGTTGTTTATGACGTCATATGATGGATGGATAAAATGGAAAGGACCATTCGTCAATGTATGTCACCATTCTGTAAGTCCCAGGTGCCAATATGATAGACCCATAGCGGAGTATCGTCCTCCATAAGGATCCGTCTGCAGAATTAAAATCAGGTCTGCTATTCACGAGATATTATCATTTTAGTTTAAAAAATTAAATTTAAAGAATCAACAAAAATGCATTACGAGCCTATCGGGTGTGATTGAAATCTACACTGCTGACATACTGCACTATGCTATTTACGTTTTGATGGAGGCACCACAGCATCGACTGTCTACACAGTTTCTGTTTCTCAGATAATTCAGATAATTTTCTAATCTCTATCACCTTCATGCCGATACTAGTGGAACTCTTGTGCTGTTCATTCATCCGTGTTGGTCCCAAAATGCTGCATATATATTGCGTCTTCTTTGTCGTACCCTATCGACCGACCATTGGTAATGATTTAGCTAGTTATCGTGCGACAATTAGATTGTTTGATCTTTGTTATTTCAAGGTCGTCGGTCAAGGAGGCTTCAAAGCTCTTATCTATAATATGTTGCATTGTTTCCGTGGTGTGTATCGTGGTGTCTATGGTACTATTCAACTAATGTGAATGTCTATTTATTGGCAGAATATTGTGTCCATCTTACTAGAATTCTCCACATTGCTTCTTTTAACTGGAGATGTATAATCAAATCCAGGTCCTGCATCCAACAACGATGATCCTTCTATTGTACACTTAAATGTATGTGGCCCAAAAGATAAAATCCATCATGTTGAGGCTAACCTTTCCAATTTTAGTATTATTTCCATTACTGAGAGCCATCTCACACCAACTATTAACAATAATATCGTTAAGCTTCCAGGCTTTCAGGAACCTTATCGCAGACCGTCACCAGGCGTGGGGTTGGGGGGGGGGGCGGTAGGGGTATGTGTTTACATATCCGACAACACAGTGGCTGCTCGCCGCACTGAATACGAATGCGCAGACGTCTAAATGATATGGATAGAGGTCCATGATCGTCCGACGGTGCTCATATGCATTATTTATCGCACAGCTAATACAAATATTGATAAGTAGCAAGTCATATTAGAAAATATAGACCATGTCTGGGAGGGATCTTAACCCAAACAAAACTCTAATCCTACTTGGGGACTTAAATGAAGATCTTTTTAACCCGACCAAACACCACCTACGTGAGATAATCACGACATTTGGGTTCCACCAGTTAATAAATGAAGTAACTAGGACTGTATCGAATACCTTGCTCGATCCAATAATAATTAATAATAGAAGAATACTAAAAGCCAGCGCTGCAATGATACATTTCTGTAGTGATTGCACCCCAGTTTATCTAGTCATAACATCTGCAATACCCAAAGAAAAATCATACAAGCGACAGATCTGGGACTAAGGGAAAAGCTGACTGGGATAAACTTAGGGATGACTTGGTCAACGCATCCTGGAATATTCTTCTCAACGAAAATCACGTCAGCATATGGTGTCATACCATTACCACAAACATTATTCAGCAGCTAATACATGTATATACACAACAAAATTGTAACAATACACCCAAATTATAAACCGTGGATGTTAAATAAAATTAACCATAAAATGAAAATCAGACTAAGAAGTCAAGGAAAACAAACCAAGAGAATGACATAAGAAGCGGCAGAATCTAGTTACGACGGCCAAACAGTAACGCATATCTTTAAAAAGAACGATAAGAACTCATGTTCAAATTATCGACGAATATAACTACTGAGCTGTTTAAGTAAAGTCATGGAAATGGCTGTTTTTAAATACGTTCACAATTTTATTAGAGATGGTATAACACATCACCACCCTGGCTTCCTTCCTAAGCACTCGACCATCAATCAGTTATTAGAAATTTATACCGATATTGTCGATGCTCTTAATAATTATAAAGAAGTATACTCAAAATTAGTCAAGAAAATTAAAGTTTTCTCATAGAAAATGTCGATTTGCAGACGAATTTAAGAGTATTTTTGACAATTTGTCAATGTAATGACTGGCTCGGTTATCGAGCCAGTCATTGCAGTGGTCAATTTTCAAAAATACTCTTCTTTTCGTCTGCAAATAAAGATTTCTCAAAAGCTGGGCAGAAGTAGTTTTTGGCCATCCGCAGTGCTAGAGTTAAAGCGTGAAGCGGACTTGTAATCGGTGACAGAGTGGATAAAGTTTCATTCGCTAATTCAGGTCCAAATGGTTAAAAGACCATGGGGTTCAACCGCCATGCCCCCACCCCGCTATATAAGCATGTAAGCAGCTGAAATCTTAATGGATAACATTATAACATAGCTAAAAGTGTCATAGATAAAAGTGTCATAGCTCATAGTGCTATATCTAAAAATGCCATAGCTAACAGTGCCATAAGTAAAAGTGTCATAGCTAATAGTGCCATGAGTAAAAGTGCCATACGTAAAAGTGCCATAGCTAATAGTGTCATAGCTAACAGTGCCATAAGTAAAAGTGCCATAAGTAAAAGTGCCATAGCTAATAGTGCCATAGCTAACAGTGTCATAAGTAAAAGTGCCATAAGTAAAAGTGCCATATCTAACAGGGCCATAAGTAAAAGTGCCATAGCTAATAGTGCCATAGCTAACAGTGTCATAAGTAAAAGTGCCATAAGTAAAAGTGCCATATCTAATAGTGTCATAGCTAAAAGTGCCATAACTATCAGTGCCATAAGTAAAAGTGCCATAGCTAACAGTGCCATAAGTAAACGTGGCATAGCTAAAAGTGCCATAGCTAATAGTGTCCTAGCTAAGTGCCATAGCTAACAGTGCCATAAGTAAAAGTGCCATAGCTAACAGTGCCATAGCTAACAGTGTCATAAGTAAAAGTGTCATAGCTAACACTGTCATAGCTAACAGTGTCAATGCTATCAGTGCCATACGTAAAGGTGCCATAGCTAACAGTGTCATAAGTAAAAGTGCCATAGCTAAAAGTGCCATAGCTAACAGTGCCATAAGTAAAAGTGCCATAGCTATCAGTGCCATAAGTAAAAGTGCCATAAATAAAAGTGCCATATCTAATAGTGTCATAGCTAAAAGTGCCATAACTATCAGTGCCATAAGTAAAAGTGTCATAGCTAACAGTGCCATAAGTAAAAGTGCCATAGCTAAAAGTGCCGTAGCTAATAGTGTCATAGCTAAAAGTGCCATAGCTAACAGTGTCATAAGTAAAAGTGTCATAGCTAACACTGTCATAGCTAACAGTGTCAATGCTAATAGTGTCATAGCTAAAAGTGTCATATCTAACAGTGTCATAAGTAAAAGTGCCATAGATAAAAGTGTCATTTCCATAATATCATGAAATTACGAACAATCGAGATACCCGTAGATCAACATTTTTCTCCGATCTGGATCCGGTTGTTTTTTTATCCAAATCATGGTCAGCCGAGAATCCTAGTTCCTGTGTTAAAACCTGCGCCAAATCGGATCAATAGATTTTTAGATACAGCCTCGGACATAGAGACACGCTCTCACTCACGCACGCACGCAAGCACGCTCACACGCGTACGCATGCACGCACACACGCAGAGACGGACACGAACGGAACACCACTTCTCTTTATGCGGTGATGGTAATAAATGAGTTTTGCTTTAGGTGAAGGTGCAGTCTATATTCACTGGGGTCGAGAGGAGTGTTCTACCACAACACACACTGTCTACACAGGTGTGATATAAGATGTTAAAGGAAAGGATCAAGTAACTAACATATGCTCTTGAATGACAGCTTTATATAATAATCAACCTATAGCCATCAGTGAAAAACAAAAACAAAAATAAATCAAATTAATTAGAAAAAAACAGCTAAATGCCATTTATGTCACTCTGAAATGAACCAATTAGTGACGCACCTGGACCTATGTGCTCTGGACCCGAATTCATAAAAGTTCTTAAAGTAAGACGGCCTTAATTCTAGGTGCTGCACTTTAGTAAGTCCCTCACTTATGTTAAGATAAAAAATATTAGTTCCCCACCTAAACCCACTCTCAGCTCGTTGCTAAGAACTTATGCCCATATCGCACTCATTTCATTGAGATTTGAGTCGCATTTCTCTGCCTTGGCGATAAGCCAAGGTACGGTGAGTGTATACAATCGTACATCACGGTGTATTTTCCCGTTTTAATAATAATTGGTAGAAATCTTCCATACATTGAGGCGATGTGTCATGCACAACTGCCACACTCGTCGCGTGTGTACATCAGTCTGTACTGGTAATAGCAACTTTACGCTGCAATCTTGAATCAGTGTGCATATTTAAATGATATAAGTTGTCCCGATCTTTCTTACCTTGAAACAACAAAGATTAGTCTGAAAGCAGTAGGTTTTCATTTCAGAAACAACTTCAAATCTAATTATTTTCAAAGTATTCTACCTTTGCTGTTGCGGCGACTACGACGATGTTAACGGCGACATTATATAAAGATCGTCACACATATGTTTGCACGTGTGCATAGAAATAAACAGGCTAGACATTATATCGTGTCATCAATTTCTGATGAGATAACCTGATCTTTCATCCCTTCAATTGCATCCAGTGGAAGCTCTTCTCCATCCGCACGATCTTCTTTCACTGTGCGATGCATAAATATGTGTCCACCGCTGGACCATCTCATAAGCGAAAGATTGACGACATTGGAAAACCCACAAGTGATTTGTACCATGAACAAGTAAAACCAGAAAAGGAGAAATGTGCATACTGGAAATGGAAAACAATTTGTTGGAAAAAGAAAACCTCTCTTTAGAAATCTTTCTTGATAAGAAAAGGAAAGAATCTGTGATGGGGGTTAGTACATCTCCGGGCAATTCTTATGTTGATAATAGCGAAAATTAGATGCCAGTATATATGCATCTCTTGCGTCTTAATTCTAATGGATGCACACAATTATGTCCTTCAGAAAATAGCGTTTTATTACCACAATTTTTTTAGAAAACGCAGTTGGGGATATTGTGAGCGCCTCTATCTGTCTGTCATCTCCTCCAAAACTATTAGGCAGATTTCAACCAAATTTGGTATCTGGATTACCTACGTGATCGTGGCGTGCAAAAGCCCATTGGAATTGTGCTTCGCTCACTACCCTAGAAGTCACTGAGCGGGGTTAGTTGAGTGATAGGTCTTTCTCTTTATATAACGTTCATAATGATCAGATGGCCCCAAAATCCATACATGGCTCCCATCAATTATTCCCATATCTGGCAAAATGGTACAATGTTGCAGAATCCACCTACAATATCTGGTGCACCACGGTCTTTTGGAAACTGTATATCTCTAGGCGACAAATGTAACAACACACTCCTAAAACAACCCAACAGTCAGTTGACTGTGTAACGTGAATGGTATCACCATTTCTCCTAAAATGAACTAGTTGCAAAAAAATCGCAGGGCAACAAACAGCTTCGGTAAAAGAGCATGCATTCTTTGTGCTTTGGTTGAAATTCTTCATTTAGGTGATCTGCAAGACTAACAATTGTCCTCCTATCCAGTTTGTATCTTTCATAAAGCTCAACATTATTACACTCATCAAGTGGGTTTTAAAAACGATCTCGAAAATCACATTCCCAATGGAGAACAAGCCTTCTTTCTTCCCCTTTCATAACTCCTACAATTAAAATAGCTGTTCCATATTATACTGAGTCAAAAATGTTTAGCAACAGTGAAGTTTGGTTTGTTCTATTAAAACTATGCGTCCATTTATAACCAAATTTGCAGGCATGTTTTGTCAATGTAATGTCTCGCTGATCATGAAGAAATGCAAACCATTTCTTGCATTTCTCAGCCGCACGCTTACTGCATGTGAAAATGCATTTTTCATGCACTGGCCCACATTGGCGGGTAGCGAAGGCAAAAATTCACCATATTGCAAAAGCAGATAACGAACGTTAGCAGAAAACGCTTAAAGGTTTACGCTACCGAACATGGGCCGCCGCCCAGGCCTACCCGAAAATCAGCGCCATGAAGCAATGGGAAGACTCGCTGCTGAGCAGAGCGTTCGCGCTGTTGCTCGACATTTTAATGTTCACGCCTCAACCATTTCCCGTCTCCGCCAACGCGAGCAGGAAACTGGGCATGTTAATGACCGACCACGATCTGGCAGACCGAGAGCAACAACACCACGAGAAGACCGCTACTTAGTGACGTCATCACGACGTCACAGGTTTGAGACTGTGCCGCGGCTGTCCCGTAATTTGCATACGCTACCGGCACTACAGTGCATGCACAAACTGTGCGAAACAGACTCCATGATGCTGGACTGCATGCCCGTCGTCCACTTGTTGCTGTTCCGCTTACAGAGCGTCACATCGAGAACTGGTCTGCATGGGAAAGAACTCATCAGCGATGGCGTGCTCAACCATGGAGCCACGTTTTGTTCAGTCATGAGTCGAGGTTTTGTGTGGATGTGGCGAATGGTAGGCAACGGGTTTGGCGACGTTTAGGAGAACGGTATGATGCAGCCAACATCATTCAGGACGACAGATTCGGTGGTGGCAGTGTCATGGTGTGGGCTGGAATCCATGAAAATGGCAAAACAGATCTTATTGTGATTCGCGGAAATTTAACGGCTCAACGTTACTGTGAAGAATTTGTCGCCCCTGTTGTCATCCCTTTTATGCAGCATCATGCAGACTTTATGTTCCAGCAAGACAACGCCCTTCCTCATTCAGCTAGGGTCACCAGTGATTTCCTTGAGGCGACCAACGTTCCGGTGTTGGACTGGCCAGCGCGATCACCGGACCTGTCTCCTATCGAACACGTGTGGGACATTCTTGGCCGTATGGTGCGTGAGAACCATCCACATCCTCACAACGTGCGGGAGCGGGAAGCTGCACTGCTCCAGGAATGGGATGCGATTCCTCTTCGTGACATCAGGTGCTTAATTCGAAGCATGAGAAAGCGATGTACGGCGGTGGTTAATGCGCGCGGAGGTCACAACCGGTATTGACAGCTCAATGTAATTATTTAAATTGGACCCTTCCGTTGAATAATGCCGTGTTAAAGGCGCGATGCTAGCATTACAGTAACAAGAGACTGTTGTTCAAATTGGAAAATGACCTATCAATTAAATAATATATTTGAATCAATTTATTGTTTTTGTTAAATAACATTTATATAGTAATATTCTCAGTGTTGCTAAACTTTTTTGGTTCAGTATATTTCCAAAACGAACTGTTTCATACACTGACTACATAATGCTGCTTTGATCACCCCACTTAAATTTAAGACACATCCGGAGGTGTCTTATTTCTAAGTCAAGATTAACGGTCATTTGTGTTGTTACCCAGTTTAACAAATCCGCTTAGAAAAAGCACCTTACCTATTTAGTGAAATAGGTGCATTGCTTTAACTTAAGTTGTTTCATGAATTCGGGCCCTGTGGTGTATGCCGAGCAAATAAATAATACCCGCTACAGTCGGTCATAAGCTCAGTTATAGTCGTGCTAAGCTGATTAGCCACTACGTCCTACAGGTAAAATACTGTCTACTTTTAAAACAATTTGACTGAAAGCCATTGTTTCAAGAGACATTCAGTCACACGAATTTCAAAATATTCAGTAGGCATCATATTGCGACCTTGGAAACCAGCAGTGTATTTTGAAATCATTTTGACTGAAACTTGTTGCTTAGATCAGAAGAAGTGACTTTCAAATATAACGTCAAAAGGATCAATAGTGAATTAGCATTAGTGAGTTAATGCTCTACATCGGCGCCAATAGAGAATACTTTTCATAGCGCTTACAAAACTATATTCAGGTGCGCTTTCGTTATAATCAGGTAGGCCTATGCGGCATACCTGCACACATAGTTGACACACGGCGGAGTGTGAAGCACCAGCGAAGTCACTAATTGGCTCCGAGTTAAGTGCTCCTAGATTACGTAAATGCTTTTTCTCAAATAATCCCGAATCATTTCCTTCTTTTACGGATGGTAATTTATTTAAAGGACAACGAACGTCATCTCGCAATAGCTAACATGTCACTCATATACTATGCATGGTATTTTAAGCTTTTTATCAAGCCATTAACGAAAGAGATTCAAGAGTTGGTAACTAAATGTTGGTACATTTCTACAACCTATGATGGTTGTCATGAGTTGCTTTTCAAGCAATCAGAAAAAACCTAGTGTGCCTGCCTCGGTATATACGCTCAGTCATAGAGGTGCCATCTATAGTTTGGCAATGTGGTATAAAAGCAAACATGCAGCTAAGATATTGAATATTTTGAAAGTAATTTGACTGGAAGTTGTTGCTGCCTTTGCCGCAGCAACAACTTCCACTCACATTACTTTCAAAATATTCAACAAGGTTATTATTACATAATAAAGAATGTCATGCATTGGCACATACATGCCATCACACGCTGCCGCTTGGTGAAACAAAATGGTGGCGCTCCCTGTTCAACATTTACGCAATATTACACAGCAGATAATTGTAATACAGCTAAGGGAATGCGACAGGATATGAATGATATGGAATCTATAAAGCATAATCTATCCGTGCAAAACAACATTTCAGATGAGATTAGCATCCCTTTAATGTTGTATGCAATTACCAATAAACATCATTTGTTATTTCGCTTTTCTTTCCTTTAAGGATCGTGAACACTCACTGTTATGCTATTGTGTGTTTCTAATGTAGATAATTTAGGCCTGTAGGAACACGAGAAAGAACGTCTATTATCACCACAGTAATATTTACATTCAGCTACCTGATAGAAAGAATGCAAAATACAAGAGAGGATTGTTTTGTACAGTTACCACTGAAATTGATTAAAAAAATAGCTATTTATCTTCTGGTCCGAATTCATAAAAGTTCTTAACTTAAGGCGAACTTACTTCTAGGTTCTGCACTTTAGTAAGCACCTCACTTATGTGCAAGGTGCATATATTCACACTAAATGATTGAAAATAAAATTGTTAAAATTGTATACTTTTAGTGCCTAGATGTAATGAAACGAAATATATCTTAACATCTGATAATTTCATGACGTAAATTAATATAAATTTTTTATGTTGTGAAATTGAATTAGAGGCACGAGTCCCTAATTCAAATTCACCAATAAAAGAATTATAATAATTTATACGGAATGAAATCATAATATGTCAAGATTTACTTTGTTTAACACTTTTAACTCTGCGAATTTATTCAAAGAAATTCAAATTTTCTAATAGAAAATGTCTATTTGCAGACCAAGAGAAGACTATTTTTGAAACCTTATCACTGGAATGACTGGCTCGGTTATCGAGCCAGTCATTCCTCGGGTAAATTCTACAAATGGACATTTCCCAAGACCACTGTCGAAGCCGTTTTTTGGCTGATATAAGTGTTAATGGGTTAATTAAATTGGGGTACACAACTTAAGTCTTTTAAAGTACACAATTTTAACAATTTATTTTCAAGCAATTTTGTGTGAATATGCACCTTGAAGATTCGTGAAAATGTATATGTGCCTTGCCGACTAAAGCACAGCGAATAAATAGGCCTATTAGTGCCCTGCTTAAACCCGCTCTCAGCTCGTTGCTAAGAACTAATTTTCATATCGCCCTCATTTCATTGTGCATTTGACTGAAAGATGTTGCTGTCCAACGCAGAGTGCCCAATCTAATTATATTCAAAAGATTCAGTCAGTGCTTGATTTAAAAAATGATACTGAGATTTTAGGACTGAAATTCATGACATGTTTCGGGTGAAGTAGGGGTTCACAAACCACAAAGGGAGAATGCACTACCACTACCACAACCACCACCACCAGGACGACGACGACGACGACGAGCATCACGTTGTGGTCGGCTGACGGGAAGGCTTAATTAACCAACCCAGAACCAGTGAATACCGCCAGTACTATAGCTACCCTGATAGATAGCAATACGAACTCGCAGTCTGGAGGAAGTCTAAGCGACGATTTACTTCTTCTGCGCATGCGCCGGGCCACTGAGAGTACGCTCATAATAGACAGGCAAGACATGGCCACGTTCCAGTGATACTATTGACTGAGTTGACCTTTTTGTTTTGTACATACTATCATACTATCTTTGCACGACTTCTTCCTCGTATAGCGGCCGATGATCACAATGCTACCAAGAGTGTTTGGTATCGTTAGAAAACTAAAAATAACCACGTTTCGAGAATCGCGCTTGTAAGAATACTTTAGAAAAGATAATCGAGAAATCTACTCACGAGCGCAACCTATTTTTTTATGAAGCACGAACGTAGTCACACCTTTTCTCGGCTAGCCTCTATCACTTAGATACTGCCGGAGCTCGGTCTCTCGCTCCTCCGACTTCTAATTTCCTACGGGCGCTTCCGAGACGCTGACCATTCGTTAATAGATAATGAGATGCGGAGCAAGCTTGTATAAAAGATGCCAATTCTGCTTGAAAATACACAGAAAATACGACCCTCCGTTAGATTTCAGGGGCGGATCCAGGAGGTCATTTGCCGGGGGGGGGGTGAGGGGTGTGGGGAGCCACCCAAAAATTTTAGGAGAGTTAACTCTCACTCCGCCACCAGCAGGCAAATAAAATTGACAGCCCTGCCGGGGGCGGGGGGGGGGGGTGGGTGGTGGTGGTGGGGGGGGATGGGGGTGGAGAGGAGCCCCGAGTGTCCCCCGCCCCTGGATCCGCCACTCTCTTTAGCACTGACATTTCGCCAATGACTCCTGCCAATGGACCTCTTGCTCCGCTCCACTGTGGTACCGCCAGTGAGACAGCTCTATGGAACACTCCACTAAGCGTTCCCGAGATCAACATATACAGAGCTGCCAGCACTCGATCATCATTTTTAGCGGCCAAATCAACATCCTAAATTGTTCCGTTATCTCCTCTGTGAACTCTTCGCCTCTCTCTGTACCACTTAACACTTTGTGATCAGAAAACCCCCAGAAACTATATGGGTTTCAGGAACGAACTTGCATATATCCACCTTCCGCGAAATCTTGTGACCACTTCTGGATCTCTTTCGCCGTTTGCCTCTCGTGGAAGAAGAACGAAATTTATGCTTGGTACTCATCGCCACACCAAGTTCCACCTCCTGCTACACCTGTGCTCGTTTCGTGCCTCCGTCCGAAGAACTTTTGACGGTACACCACTTAGGCAGCAACAACTTCCAGTCAAATTACTTCCAAAATATTTTAAGAAGATAAGTATTATATAATAAACAATATAATACATTGGCACTTACATGACATCGCATACCATCCCTTGAGGAGACCAAATAGCGGCGATCACAGTCAACATTTACGCGATATTACAAAGTAGATAATTGTGATACAGATAAGGGAATGCGACAGGATATGAATGATATGGAATCTATAAATCATAATCTATTAGTAGCATACGAGATGAGATTAGTATCCCTTTAATTTTAGTTTACATTTGCCATTGTCCATTTGCTGGCAATGAGAAGTCCCACAATCTCAAGGAAGGAATAACAGCTTCGATCCATACTCTCTCTGAATCTCAATTTCCAGAAAACTACAGGTAAGCTGTTGAATATGGCATCAACGGCGCCCAATCATATTAGTTTCAAAATATTCAAAGAACGTGTATTAAATAGTAAAGAAATACAATTCGTACAACAGCACTTAGTCTGTCATCAATAAAGGGCTCGTGATGAACTTAGCTATGTCACTCATGACGTAGTTGATTATTTACACGCCACGTAGTTAATTATGACGTCATATGGTTGATGTATAAATTGGAATTACCCATTACTCTCAAAATATATAACAGAATCTTTCTTATAGCACACAAAAATTTTCGTGTTTGAGCTTTGCAGGTCAAATGCTTAAACAAAACTACATATTCTTTATCATTGCAGGCGTTGCTGGCGGCGGTCATTTCTCACATAAAGGTGCTGCTGCCAATATGATGTGCATGACACACAATCCAGTATGGGCCAGGCATGGAGACGATTCAGAGCACTTCACCTTCCTATATGGCACAGAGTTTGAAGTAGAGTCAAATGATGTTCCACTCTGTCACGACAAAGCTGAGAAAATAAACAATCACGATGTCCCGTGCAGTGTGTGCCAAAGCTCTACCCGTTCAAGTGTCATTATGATTCCAGGAACAACTGAGTGTACGGATGGATGGACAGCGGAGCATAGCGGGTACTTGATGGCTGGGTTTAATGGCCACGCGGGAGCTACAGAATACAATTGTATTGATGTCAATCCGGATGCACACGAAACTGGAGCCGCCAATGAAAATGGCCATCTCTTATATAGAGTAAAGGGCAAATGTGGTTCGCTGCCATGCCCACCTTATGTTGAGATGAGAGAACTTACATGTGTGGTCTGCACTAAATAGATTTTTATGCATATTAACCATTTCAGGACGAAACTGGCCAAGACCGGCCCCTGCAGGAGTCTTGAGAAATGTCCATTTGCAGGCTAAGAGAACCGATAACCGAGCCAGTCATTTCAGTGGTAAATTGTCAAAAACAGTATTCTCTTGGCCTGCAAATGGACATTCAATAAGAAAATATTTAAATTTTTTGAAAAGATTTCGTCATTAAAGGGTTAACGCCTCTTTTGTTATCAGCCGTTAAAGAGCTCAAAACACTCCGTGTATTGATTAACCATTTAATGGTCAAGACTTTTCATGAGAACGAAAACTATCTTTAGCTGCCGGTAGTTCAATAAACCACCAATATCTCTCAATCAGTCGGTCGGTCAGCTTTACTTTAATATCAACTAGTCCGTACGTAAGTAGCTTGGGAAAGCATTGAGAATCCACTTCTCGCTGCTCGCCTGCCTGCCTGAGCCACTCTAGGCTTTTTCCCACTTGGAACATTGTACACACCCCTCTGATGCTATTGATGTTCTAACCACTCAGTCCACTCATCGAATGGAAATCTTGAAAGGATCTCCGTCCCTTCTTCTTTTTCTTATCTCTTCTTTCTCTACGGATCTGCTGCACCCCTAATGTTAAGTCTCACCAAGTTAGTACGTTAGGGTAGGCCCAGCTCCAGAGAATCCCTCTCTCTCTCTCTCTCTATCTCCCCCCCGCCCACACACACACGCCTATTGCCAGCGACTACATATAACAACATCTTCCCACATGATAAAGACGCCTAACCGGGAGGCCTGCAGATGTAATGTAAGCTGTAAGCAGATGTAGTGATACGGTTACCGGTGCATCTTTATATATACATATATATATATATATATATATATATATATATATATATATATATATATATATATATATATATATATATATATCTATATATATATATATATATATATATATATATATATATATATATATATATATATATATATATATATATATATATATAGATAGATAGATAGATAGATAGATAGATAGATAGATAGATAGATAGATAGATAGATAGATAGATAGATAGATAGATATATATATATATATATATATATATATATATATATATATATATATATATATATATATATATATATATATATATATATATATATATATATATATATATATATATATATATATATATATATATATATATATATATATATATATATATATATATATATATATATATATATATATATATATATATATATATATATATATATATATATATATATATATATATATATATATATAGATATATAGATATATATAGATATATATATATATATATATATATATATATATATATATATATATATATATATATATATATATATATATATATATATATATATATAAGACAAGAGTGAGAGCACGAGGCCTTCCGCTGGGGGATCACGTCTACAAAGAAGAAGAGAGTGACAACCAGATCCATCCACTCTCGCCACCTCCCGAGCTTGCCTTCATGACGAGATCTAGTCTGTGACGCCGAGTGGTGCAGCGACCGAGCCTATGCCACAACTTTTCCACCGACCTTCTCGGTAGGCACAGACTGCACTCTGGCCTACCAGCTGGTCGCGCTTCTTTGCTTGAGCGACGTATAAACTTAGCTCACCTTTTCACACTACAGCCAGCTGCACATTGCGCTGACACGATGCGAGTGTGATGCGATTTTACATTACTGGCTACCAGTCACCATAGTGTGCTTCCGAAACCTACCACGATGCGATACAAAATGATAGATTTTACTAATCGCTGCTCGTCGCTTGTTTTCAAACATGCTTGAAAAACGGCCCTTTCTTTACCGGGGTGGCACTGATGAGTGTTCTACTGACCAATAGCTATTGAAAATTAAAACACGTGCTAAGTATATGGTCCACCTCTCATTGCAAGCACATCTTCCAAAATAGCTAATAAGAGAACATGAATGTGTGAAAGGAAATTACATTAATCCAAGCATGGCAAGCAGACCCTTGCTTCTCTGACGTCTCTGATCGGGATGTTATAAATGCATATGAATAATACCATATAGGCTATATGGCATATACGTGCGCCGAGTCGCATGATATAAACGTTGGTGCTAAAATATAAACATACCATCTTGCATCGTCAAGGTATATTATCTAGTTTATTCTGTGTGCTTGAACTCACGACACAACACAGATACTACTAAACCGACTAAATCGTACGCAACTTGTCGCGATTACGCGTCGCTTTATATAGCATTGCCGTATAATCACGCCGACGCAATGTGCGCTAGGATTAATTTGTGAGTGTCGATGCTTAGTGGAGTACGCTGAGGGGAGTGCGCACTGTCTAATAAATCTTAGCCACGTTTTTCGTATGCATTAGCGAGTAGAGTGGCAAGTTCGAGACTGGAGATGGACTCACTGCATTTTGACAGCGTTTATGTATGATGGGAATCCTTGGGATCCATTGCCAGCATTTTGTCTGTGGAGTCACTTGAGACTGGTTCCTCTAAAAAGCCTCACGAGCCATGAGTGTTGTCACCAGGTAGCAGACGCATGGCAGTCTCTGTAGCTTTGAATTCAAAAGGGTGTCACTGACCTTTGTCATGTTCATTGCTAGGACGAACAGTACAGTGATTAGTTACCTTTCTCGTCGACATTGTTATGCTTCATGTTTCGGCCAGATTAAAGACTGAGCAGTTACCTGTATGAAGGAAGTCGAGACTGGATACCGAAATGGAATCTGCGGTAGTCTTGGTGTAAGGAGGGCATCTGGAAGCTGAGAAAGATAGAACGTTAGTCTGGAATCAAAAGAATCAACCAGACAGGCAGTCAGAGATGGTTGACTCAGCGCATAGTTAGGTTGTCCAGCAATGGCAGACAAGAATAAGGGTTGAGGGAAGATTGAAAAGTAAGAATACAATTTTTTTGATTAGTGGAATGTTGGAGTAGAGTGGGAGGTAGAGGCTATCACGTCTCATGAGCTATATTATTATCATGCTTTTATGTAGGGATCGAGTGAATTACCCATTATAAATATGGGGAGATCTCCTAAAGCGGGGTGGGGCTGCATTTCTTGGCTGTTTTGATTTACGTCGCATGCAGAAGCAGCAACACTAAGGAGAGATAAATTCAAGATCGTTAGCCTAATTTGTCCAGGAGATTGTTTTGTTTGAGAGAGGGGTGGTGGGTGGGGGGGGGGGGGTTGGGTGCAGTACAGCATCATCGACGGAAATAGGAACCTCTCTCAGTAGCTGCAGCATGCTCCCTATTGGACCTTTCCAGTTTATCCATCCATCATATGACGTCATAAACACCAAACAACTAAGTGACGCATGAATGACTCGATTTAGGTCGCCTTAAATGCTTAATAGTCCGACACATTGCACGAATTGTATGTCTTGACCATTTAATAAACATTCTGTTGAATATTTTGAAACAAATTTAACGCACATTACAGCTTACCTGTATAGTTTTCTGGAAATCGATAGTCATGGAGTTCCGAGATCGATCACTCCCAACACAGGCGAAGCGTGGGTGGCGCTTAGCTAGAGATGGGCGGGGAATAGCTAAAACTGAACCGGTCCATTGGAATGAGAATCCGGAGTGACATTCCCGCTGGATACGAGCCTCACCCATCAAAACAAGTAGTGTTTGATGACAGAAATAACACCATTCCATAAACGCATCTTGATATCTGGGCAAGAGTGTCTTGGAGAACTAGATGGTAAGAGAGAACATAAGATAAGCTAGGGAGAAGTTCGAAGTGGAACTTTGCTATTCAGATTCTAAGCTAGAACAGCGGGGGTGGGGTTGGGGGGGGGGTAGGGGATGGGTGTGCGGTTAAGCCTTGGACCACGTACTAGCCTCATCACTAAGATTTCTGGACCGGTACTGGACCAACACCAGACAGGAGTGGGCCAGTACCATGCATTAGGTTGCACCTATACATCCGCCACTAGAGTTGTATGCTAACGCTACAGTGCAGCTCAGAAATAACTCAGGTATTTCCAAAACAAAAATAAAACGTACTGCTGAATATCTTGAACAAAATGAATGAATCCAGTTTTAGCTTTGCCCGGCCCATCTCTAGCTAAGCTCCTCCAACTGCTTCGCCCGTCTTGGGATCGATCGATCCATGAACTCTCTGACTATCAATTTCCAGAAACCTATACGTTTAAGCTGTTGAATATTGAGAAACTAAACTAATTTGACTGGGTGTTGTTGCTGCCTCGGACAGCAACAGCGCCCAGTCAAATTAGTTTCAAAATATTCAACCGCATGGTTATTAAATAGGAGACATACAATTCGTACAACAGCGCTTTAGTCCGTCACCAATTATGCGTTGGTGAGGAACTTAATTACGCCATTCATCACGGCATTGATTATGACGTCATGCTCAACGTCACTGTGATGTCCAAGCTTTCCATATAGTTCCGATGCTTTACGGAAACGCCGGAGCATGCAGGCGCATCATCAGTTGAGCCCCGGCAAGCAACCTGTGTGGACATACATATACTGACTTCCTGTCTAACCAATCTAGTATTAATATTAAACCAGTTTGTAGGATAATTAGTAGTTAATAAATATAGTAATGTACAAACCAAGGTGTTGAGTAATAAGCAAGAACAAAGAGACACAACATTGGCGACGAGGAGTAAACTTTCAAAAATCGACATCACCTTTTTCATCAACGCCGGATATTCTATATAGCAGCTTCGCATTCTATAAAGGTAGCTATCATCAGTTTCGCGTAGGCCGGCTTTGCAGAAATCCGATCTTAGTGTTTTAATTAGACTCCCGTAGCCAGCGCCGGAGATTAATGGCTTCAGCAGATATCAATGTCAGATCGTTTTAACGATTAGATTGCATGTGTGTACCAAGATATCTGTGTATTACACAGATTGGTCCGACAACTCTTCGGATTGGATTAACTTTACTCATGGCTGCGGCAATTAGCCTACCAACATTTCCGTCTTTTGATCCAGATAGCGATCAATCAAGTCTTAGTTAGGCAAAATGGATCACCAGATTCGAAAATTTCTTGGTGGCGGCTAATATTTCGAATACCGCAAGAAAGCGCTCACTTCTATTACACCTTGCAGGTGAACGCGTTCACGATATTTACGACACACATCATAGTACTGTTCAAGGTGATGATTACGAATCAGCAAAGCAGTGTTTGACGGATTACTTCACGCCGAAAAAGAACGTTGCGTACGAGGTACGTGTATTTCGTCGTTCGAAGCAGAACACAGGTGAGACATTAGATCAGTTTCACACCCGGTTACGAACCCTAGGAAGACATTGTGATTTCCATAACAAGGATATTGAAATAAAGAACCAGATTATTCAAAACGGTTTGTCGAATCGCCTGCGCAGACGTGTCTTTGAATTGAAACCTGCAGATGCAACGCTGGCAGCAATCCTGGATATTGGTCGGCGGATGGAAACTGCAGATAGAGATGCTAGCCAAATAGAGAACACACACAATCAGCAGGAAGTTTATCAGGTCAGAGATAACACAAGTCATCATCGCCATGACACCCCTAATCATCGCCGTGAAAACGACAAGGTCCGTTATGTTGATGAAGAACAGCAACGCTCGCCATGAAAGGTTAACTACAAGGGAACTGTATTATATCGAAACTGTGAAGGTCAATATCCATATCCAGGTGGCAGAACCGCTGTCCAGCCTATGGCAAAAGGCACTATGAAAGCGGGAAACAGAATCATATCGCTGCCATATGTCTCGAATCTAAGGACAGACAAGTATCAAATGCTAGCACTTTCTACGATAGTAAACATCAAAGCAGATCGAGACAATACGTACGAAGTGTGCAAGACACACGCACACATGATCTGTCCGACAGCAGTGACGATGACTATTCATATTAGATAGCAAATTGTCTGAGTGACTATGTCTTTGTGACAAATCGTCGGAGTGACTATATCTTTGTGAAAAATCGTCTTCGTGACACCATCTTAGTGAACAATCGTCTTAGTGACACATCGAGTGACCATAGCTTTGTGAACAGTCGTCTTCGTGGCACAATCTTCGTGAACAATCGTCTTCGTAACACCATCTTCGTGAACAATCGTCTTCGTAACACCATCTTTGTGAACAATCGTCTTCGTAACACCATCTTCGTGAACAATCGTCTTCGTGACATCATCTTCGTGAACAATCGTCTTCGTAACACCATCTTTGTGAACAATCGTCTTCGTAACACCATCTTCGTGAACAATCGTCTTCGTAACACCATCTTCGTGAACAATCGTCTTCGTAACACCATCTTTGTGAACAATCGTCTTCGTAACACCATCTTCGTGAACAATCGTCTTCGTAACACCATCTTTGTGAACAATCGTCTTCGCAACACCATCTTTGTGAACAATCGTCTTCGTAACACCATCTTTGTGAACAATCGTCTTCGTAACACCATCTTTGTGAACAATCGTCTTCGTGACATCATCTTAGTGAACAATCGTCTTCGTGACATCATCTTTGTGAACAATCGTCTTCGCAACACCATCTTTGTGAACAATCGTCTTCGTAACACCATCTTTGTGAACAATCGTCTTCGTAACACCATCTTCGTGAACAATCGTCTTCGTGACATCATCTTTGTGAACAATCGTCTTCGCAACACCATCTTTGTGAACAATCGTCTTCGTAACACCATCTTTGTGAACAATCGTCTTCGCAACACCATCTTCGTGAACAATCGTCTTCGTAACACCATCTTAGTGAACAATCGTCTTCGTGACATCATCTTTGTGAACAATCGTCTTCGTAACACCATCTTCGTGAACAATCGTCTTCGTAACACCATCTTTGTGAACAATCGTCTTCGCAACACCATCTTTGTGAACAATCGTCTTCGTAACACCATCTTTGTGAACAATCGTCTTCGTGACATCATCTTAGTGAACAATCGTCTTCGTGACATCATCTTAGTGAACAATCGTCTTCGTAACACCATCTTAGTGAACAATCGTCTTCGTAACACCATCTTTGTGAACAATCGTCTTCGCAACACCATCTTTGTGAACAATCGTCTTCGTGACATCATCTTAGTGAACAATCGTCTTCGCAACACCATCTTTGTGAACAATCGTCTTCGCAACACCATCTTTGTGAACAATCGTCTTCGCAACACCATCTTTGTGAACAATCGTCTTCGCAACACCATCTTTGTGAACAATCGTCTTCGTGACATCATCTTAGTGAACAATCGTCTTCGTGACATCATCTTAGTGAACAATCGTCTTCGTAACACCATCTTTGTGAACAATCGTCTTCGTAACACCATCTTTGTGAACAATCGTCTTCGCAACACCATCTTAGTGAACAATCGTCTTCGTAACACCATCTTTGTGAACAATCGTCTTCGCAACACCATCTTTGTGAACAATCGTCTTCGTGACATCATCTTAGTGAACAATCGTCTTCGTGATACCATCTTTGTGAACAATCGTCTTCGCAACACCATCTTTGTGAACAATCGTCTTCGTAACACCATCTTTGTGAACAATCGTCTTCGTGACATCATCTTTGTGAACAATCGTCTTCGCAACACCATCTTTGTGAACAATCGTCTTCGTGATACCATCTTTGTGAACAATCGTCTTCGCAACACCATCTTTGTGAACAATCGTCTTCGCAACACCATCTTTGTGAACAATCGTCTTCGTGACATCATCTTTGTGAACAATCGTCTTCGCAACACCATCTTTGTGAACAATCGTCTTCGTGATACCATCTTTGTGAACAATTGTCTTAGTGACATCATCTTTGTGAACAATCGTCTTCGTGACATCATCTTTGTGAACAATCGTCTTCGCAACACCATCTTTGTGAACAATCGTCTTCGCAACACCATCTTTGTGAACAATCGTCCTCGTGACATCATCTTAGTGAACAATCGTCTTCGTGATACCATCTTTGTGAACAATTGTCTTAGTGACACATCGAGTGACCATATCTTTGTGAACAGTCGTCTTCGTGGCACCATCTTAGTGAACAATCGTCTTCGGGACACCATCTTAGTGAACAATCGTCTTAGTGACAATATCTTCGTGATCAATCATCATAGTGACAATATCTTCGTGATCAATTGTCTTAGTAAAAATACCTTCGTGAACAATCATTTCAGTGACAAGCTCTTCGTGATCAACTGTCTTAGTGACAATGCATTATGGGTACACGTCAGAGCGGCCACATGTCTTAATGACCACATCTCTTCTATGTGAACGGGCATCACAAGTGCTTTATATACGTGTCTTATAAACGTCCACTGGCACGGATTACGTTGGTGCCATCCTGTGGATATAGGTTTCATATTCATGCCATTTCCGTGTGAATATCGAAGGCATTTTATATGTTTTAATACCTAATATCATTTATCCTAATGGACCTTTCCATTTTTAGCTATGCCCCGCCCATCACTAGCTAAGCTCCACCCACACCTCGCAGTGTTTGGATTGATCGATCCCCGAATGCCCTAGCTATCAATTTCCTGAAAACTATGCAGGGAAGCTGTTGAATATTTTGTAACTAATTAGACTGGGTGCTGTTGCTGCCATAGGCATCAACAGCGCCCAGTCAAATTAGTTTCAAAATATTCAACAGAATATTTATTAAATAGTAAACGCAAACAATTTGTACAACAGCTCATAGACCGTCATCAAATATGCGTTTGTGACGTACTTATCGACGTCATTCATGACGTCATTCATTATGATGTCATTGTACACACCACGCAGTTCATTATGACGTCATATGATGGGTGGGTGCACTGGAAAGGTGAATTACTTATATCTATGTACAACTTTTCTCCTTTAACAATTGTGTCAATTGTAAACATTAAAACTGAAAGAAGAAAGGGAATGTCATGTCCAAGCTTTCCATATAGTTCCAATGCTTTACGGAAACACCCGAGCATGCAGGAGCATCATCAGTTGGGCCCCGCCAAGCAACCTGTGTGGACATACATATATTGACTTCATGTCTAACCAATCTAGTATTAATATTAAACCCGTTTGTATGATAATTAGTAGTTAATAAATATAGTAATGTACAAACCAAGGTGGTGAGTAATAAGCAAGAACATAGAGACACAAGTTACGTAGTTGATTATGCCGTCATATGATGGATGGATAGACAGGAAACGCCCATTGGAGAGACCTTGGCACAATCTTAAACATATCGGAATTTCTGACAAAATACTTCGAACAACAAATTTTACAAACCTTGTCGCGTAAAAATTTTAAAGATCATCAGAGCCGAGGATGCAAACTACAAAAGTTATAGAAATGAGAGCAAAGAAGAAAGTTATCGATAAAGCGACGAAACGCACACAGCCACGAAATACGATGGTGTTCTCCGCGAAAACGGTGGCGAATTCTGCTGTTAAATTTGCGATGATAAATCGTCTGGGAGGGGAATACCTTGCCCAATGGCGAATGAAGGATAGTGTCATCATCTATACCGGCAGAATAACATCCTAAGTGGGCCAACGTAAACGCCACCAGACAGCCACCTACTCTAAGCTACAGCCATATCAAGCGACATTTAGTCAGTACCTCAGCTCCTTCCTACTTAGTATCAGTACCAGTATCAGAGCAATCTGGCTGGAGAAGCAATCGCCACCACGGACGCAGAAACATTAAAAAACCTAAATCCGTGAGACGACTTTAAAAAACGGAACGACACGATGTAAATAGTGTACATAAAACTTCAATGAATTAATTAACAATTCTAGTGTCCTGGACTGCGAAACCCAGCCATGTTTGCGAGGCCCTGGCCTAGGTGAAGTGTCCTTTAGGGTTTTGCTGAGTATTAGTAAAAATACAGATATAGATACGTATTTAAAATTTGTGGAATTTTTATTTGGTATCTTCTTGATTATTGAGTGACCTCTTAGGCTGAGTTTCCATAGAACCTCGCGCGTCACGCCTCACACATGAACGGAAGAATTAACATATCAATAGTAATACAACGGTCTCCATAGGCATTGTCGCGTCACTTTTACTTTCGATTCATGCCTCACGCGTGAGGCAAGGAATGGGCATGTTCATTCTTTGTGAGGTGAATCGTAACTGGTAGCAGTAGCAAGCATTTAAATCGTTGTCATAATACAGGTAACTTCTAGAACTTACTTTCGGAATTATGATTTATAAATATTTTACGCAAAAATATGGGATTTTATTTTTTTAAATTCAACAGAAAATGTTTACTTTCTTCTCCTCCAAGACTATATATCCAATCGCTCTGAAAATCACACCAGGCAAGTAGAGTCTTTCCAGCCGATAATAAATATCCGAGATATGAAATTCTGAAAATGTTACTAATTTTGTAGTAAATTGGTTTAAATGAAATTATTGGAAACGCGCTTGTAGTGTGAGGTGTGAGGCGTGAGGCGTGAGCTTCTATGGAAAGTCAGCGTTATCAATGGTCAAATTAATGACCAACAGGAAGAATTTTATGCACGTAATTTTGTTTGTAAACTGTTTACATCAATCAGCCATTATCTTCGTTCTCTTAAGCTTGTACACTCTATCTGGCTAAAATGTCTTCCGCATTAGACATTTTATTCTGCATTGTTCTCGATAAATGGCAATTTTCAGATCAAGGGAAGACAATTTTTTAACATTTACCACTGGAATGACCAGGTCGATAACCATGCCAGTCATTTCAGTGGTAAATTTTCAAAAATAATCTTATCGGGGTCTGCAAATGGACATTTTCTATGAGAAAACTGAATTTTTTAAACACGTTTGAGGATCACATGGTTAAATCCAATCCGGTTAGCAAAACAATGATTTTGCTGAGGCACCATTGAGTCTTTTGTTCCGGCAGTCCTGGAATTTCACTTTTATATAGACAACCTGTTTAATAATATTTTGAAACGAATTTAACTTCAAGATGGTGCTGTCCCGCCTAGCAACAATTAGCAATACAATAATTTTATTGAACACCATTGAGACCTTTTTCCGTAAGTCCAGAAATTACACTTTAACAAATGTAACCGCTTTACTATTTTGAAACCAATTTAACCTCAAGATGGCGCCGTCTCGCTGAGCAAGTTTCAAGTAAAATTGATTTCAAAATATTCCACATAACATTTTAGAAATAATAATCGTGTTTTATCAGTATCAGTCCACACATGTATCCTTTTGATGGGGAAATTGGGTCGAGAAAATCAAACTATTTGCTTGCAGAATGTAGTATTGTAGCCCAAGAAAAATATTTTTGAAAATTTACCATTAGAATGACTGGCTCGTTTATCGAGCCAGTCATTCTATTGGTAAATTTTCAAAAAAATAGTCTTCTCGTGACCTGCAAATGGATATTCCTCATGACTACGGTAGACACCGATTTTGCCATGAACGGGCTAAAACGTTTTCACGTGGAAGGTGACTAAACTATGCTCGCCAGTATTCTTCGTAAACACCTTTTCCCCGTCTTTAACGAAATCTCCAAATTTGAAAGTAGCCGCAGTTTTAAATCCAGTGCGTTCGAACACACTCCTAGAATAGTTACTGGTCACCATTCCCGTGATGCAACGGTACCCTTTCGATTTTAAATTTAACAGCGCCTCTTCAAACAACCGCTTTCCGATTCCTCGACGCGCATGCGTGGTTTTCACGCATAAATGATACAGCCGCACCAGAACGTCAGTTTTGTAATACTCAAACCAATCTCTTCCAAAACTGTCCATAAGCGTTCTTCGTGTCCATTCCATTGTCACGAGTTTGCGCGTGCTCGGGTCATTCTCGGCATAGGAAAGCTTACCGTTTACGACAGGGTCATCTTTAGTGATAAGACTAACCATACGAATACCGATTAGTTCCCCTGTGCGTTTGTCAAAAGCGCCATATGACAAGCCTTGCTTGGCGCTGCTCAAGTAGCGAGGGAAAGATGGCGCTGCTCAAGTAGCGAGGGAAAGATGGCGCCAAGTCCCCAAGAACGTCTGCTTCACAGGCTATAATGCTTGGATCACGTGGGAGGGCGTCGCACAGGACGGATACGATTCCTTCATAATCTTCTGCCTTCAGAGCCCGGATGTCAATGTCATCCAAGTTGGCCATCACATTCAGGATGTCTTAAATTCTAAGAAAAATTATAAAATGTGTAAAGTAATAATGTAACAAGAGCGCAACACCCCCCCCACCCCCTATATCGCTCACCCGAAACACAGGCCTTTCAACTAGACTATTAATTTCCAGAAAACTACACAGGTAAGCTGTTGAATATTTTCAAACTAATTTGACTCGGTGTTGTTGCTGCAACAGCGCCCAGTCAACTTGGTTTCAAAATACTCAAACCGCATGTTTATTAAATAGTAAAGCCATACACTTCGTACAACACTACTTAGTCCGTCGCCAATTGTGTGTTCTTGAGGACCTTATCTGCGCCATTCGTGATGTCATTGATTATGCCGTAACGTAGTTGATATGACGTCATATGATGTCAGATGATGGATTGATAAACTGGAGAGGTCCATTGCCTACGGATGCTCCCTAGTAGGTTCATCAAAATCCATCAGATAAAGAATTTCAATATGGCTAGCAAGATGATGCATTCTGAATGGTCGATATGGTTGCTGGCCATATTTTAACTCACATACTAACTTCCCTTGAACAAATTTGAATTTCCCAAATTTCGGCCCGTTCATCGGTTCTGGAGAAGTCTTTTTGTGAAAATTAGGTCATCCAAGATGGCCGCTGAATCAAGTTCTTAAATTTTCAAAAGACGTTTCTAAAAATTGGGCAAAATCTCAAAATGGCTCCTGGCAAAATTAGCTGATGGTCTCTCCTTTGAAAAACTTGCGTCCCTATTGCACAAGGATTCTTCCTGTCAAATTTGGTTGAAATCTGCCCAGTTGTTCTTGAGAGGTTATTTGAGGAAAAGTTGACAGCCGACTGATGGACGCCATGTCATCAGTTGACCAGGTGATCTAATAATGGATCAATCCAGTTTTAGCCATGCCACGCCCATCTCTAGCTAAGCGCAACCCACGCGCGTTTTTCTCGTGTTGGGATCGATCTCTGTACTGACTGAATATCAATCCCCAAAAAATGATACAGGTAAGCTGTTGAATATTTGAAACTAATTTAACTGGATGCTGTTGTTGCCAGCCCAGTTAAATTAGTTTCAAACTATCCAATAGAATGTTTATTACATAGTAAAGACATACAATTTTTACAACTTGACGGACTATTAGGCGTTTATGACGGACTTAATTACGTCATTCATGACAGTATGATGTCAGTTTTATGTGAAATTGTTGATTATGATGTTATATGATTGATCAATAAACTGGATTCATCCGTAGGGGGCCATATTATGTGCTTAAAAAGTGCGGAAAGCTGATATTTTTCGTATTTCTTAAGTCGACAGCGGTTATAACTCTATAAAAATGTACGCAAACGCCTGAAACTCGAAAATGAACTGTAACTTCTCATAACAAAACAATGTTTCAAGTTTCTGCTGAATATGATGAAGGCACGCAAAAAAGCACAAAAACGAAAACCTCTGAAACCCAGGATGTGTTCTCACTAGAGAATTAATCGGGAATAACGTCATGCTTCAGTATGGCGTTATTCAGGATAAGTCTCTAGTGAGAACACGGCCTTAAACTCGCTCTGTACATTGCATTACTAAAGCAATATTTCCAGTCAAATTAGTTTTAAAATCTTCAATGAGATGACTATTACATAATACATAATGTAATGCATGGCACTTACACGACATCACGCACTATCGCGTGAAGAGGAAAACGACTTTCTTCGAATGACGAGAACCCCGATAGTGTACCCCCGCAACATATCCCCTAGACTTGATTTCTCATTCTATAGCCCCTCCAGGGGACATATGTGAAATGTGAAATCCCAATTTCAAGGTAACAGATAACTTGTTGAATATTTTGAAACTAATTTAACTGTGTAATGTTGCTGCCCTAGCCCAGTCAAATTAGTTTCGAATTATTCAACAGAATGTTTATTAAATAGTAAATTCACCAAGGACAGACAATACATACACTTGACGGACTATTCCATCTTTGAACATGACGGAGTATTTCTGTCATTTATGATTATGATGTCATCCTAATACATGTGACGTAATAGACCTTTCCATTTTAAGCCATGCTCCGCCCATCTCTAGCTAAGCTCCACCCACACCTCGCTGGCATTGGGATCGATCGATCTCTGAACTCTCTGACTATCAATTTCCAGAAAACTATACAGATATGCCATGGAATATTTTGAAACTAATTAAACTGCGAATAAATCAATGCCATACAATTCGTACACGTGAAAATGGCACAAGGAGAAAGTAAATTGAAATTTTCCACAGTCAAATTAGTTTCAAAATATTCAACAGCTATTAAATTGTTAATTTATCAATTACTTATAATTCGTACATTTGAATATGTCTACAAGGAGAATTGAGCAGTTTCTCCAGTTGATCATGGGAGGGGTTGGGGGTGTCAGGGGCACTTGCGTATTCATATGTAGTCCGGTGGGCTGTTAACTTTGAATTTTAAATTATTACTAAACTTCTATATTAAAGATGCATATTCACAGCAAAATTACTGAAAATAAAATTGTTTAAATCATATACTTTTAGAGGCTTAAACTGTGAGCCTTCGTTATATGTAATAAAACGAAATAAATCTTAACATATGATGATTTCATTCCATATAAATTAATATAATTTTTAAGTCGCGAAATTGAAATAGAGGCACGAGCCTCTATTTCAATTTCGCAATTTTTAAATTTTAATTTAATTTTCAAGCATTCTGGTGTGAATATGCACCTTTAATTATTGCATGGTTTTGCCCTGAAATGTATATATAGTAGAGTTGTTACACTCAAGGGCATATGGCCGATTGTGGCAAATAAATATCAAATACAAAAACGTGTCAATTATTCCATAGCCATGAGTATGCTATGAGCTCCACTGAATTAGCATCCAAATATGCAGTTTGTGTTACATTATGTTTAAATTCAGTCATCTGTTTATAGGTGTCTTGAAATTGTGACACTGAAATTTCAAGGGATATTTAATAATGAGATCGATAAAACTATTAGTATAAGCTGAGTAACAGTAACACGTGTACACATACTGCAACACCGCCATTGCACCTTGTCGTAGAGACGGATCATTTAAATACAAAAAAACCATATAGGCCCAAATTCATAAAGCCTGATCATCGCGCGTACACCCAAATCACGCTTATGTCTTGTACGCCGAATAAAACGGGTTTGTCCTCGCGCGCATAAACAACCCTGATGATCGCATTTCAAGAAGGTAAAGAATTGCTTAAACAAGGTTGATCGGGTAGCATGCTCAGCACGTGCACTGTCTAACAAAAGAAAGAGCATTCATGATAGTAGGCCTACATTATTATACTGAAACAATTTCATTACTTCAGATTTCATTCAACCAGTATTTAACAGTAGATCTATTTAGCCCAACAATGTCAAAGAAGCGAAATGACAAATTTAACATTGAGCAAAGGATGGCATTAATAGAATACGTTAAAAAACGAAAAAGTATTATCGAGGACAAAAAATGTGATACTAAGACAACCAGCAAGAGACAGGCTGCATGGGAAGACGTCAGTCAAGAGATGGGCGCCCTTTTTCCAGAGCGTCCAAAATGTACCGGAAGAGAGTTCAAAGAGCTATGGAGAAGGATGAAGACAAACGCAAAGGCAGCAGCCCGAAACGTCAAGATTGACATAACAGAAACCGGAGGTGGCAAAGCAGTCACCGGGAGATGTCGGAGATGAGATTCTGGCTATCCTCAATGTCATCGTAGACGATCTGGCGCAGTACCACAACACATGTGACGATGTTGCGAGTTTGACCACAGTCAATAACGATGGCGAGCAGTCTTTCGGCGATGTGCAATGTCCGTCCCCTGCAGCTTCAACAAGCGATGCAAACGTTTCAAAGACGTGGGTTAAGTAAATAGTGACAGGGCCTAATTCGCTTCCAGATGCTGCGACTGCTGCTACTGCTACTGCTGCTGCTGCTGCTGCTGGTGCTAATACTGTTGATGATGATGATGATGATGATGATGATGGTGATCATCGTGGTGATGTTGGGTGAAAATGACGCCAAGAATCTTATATAAAATTTCAAAGAAAACGCTTCCTTTTTATTAATTTAATAAGTTCATTGGGTTTTGAAATTCCAGATGAAGAAACATAATTGTCAGATCTTTCGCAAGGGGCCAAATCTACCAGGTACGTGCCCAGGCATCTTGGAGGATATAACAATAAAACTATTGCAAACTATACTGCACTCAGCGAAGTGCTGACTCAAGCACTATTATGCTCTTTGCTATAGCCAAAACGCGGTTTGGGTATATAATGTGATCCTGTGACTTAGATATTTGACATATGACCTCTATGTTAGACACGCCCGCACGCCCGCACGTCCGCACGCACGCACGCACGCACGCACACACGCACACACGCACGCACAACAGTTCTTCTGTTAATGATCTGCGACAATTCTTCTTATATCCACAGAAATCTCACAAATGTAAACGAAGCAGTGGCCTATCTGAAAAATAACAAAAATGATAAATAGATATTACTAACATAAAACGATAACAAAACGATGAATCGGAAAAGGTCACCGGTATTATTTTACATTTTTCATGATCAATACTGCAACATAATTTTTATAATTCTGTTGCAGTATTTATTATGTAACAAAATATTTCAGATTTTCTGACTTTGCCTGTTGTCTTTTACAAGATAATTCTGAGAAAGCCAACCGTCGCTTTCCCGTTTTTTCAGAGTTTTCCTAAGATTTAATTTTGATTAACTTTGATCAAAATCGGGTTAGCAGTTTTGGAAATATTCACAGATCTGGAATATGTGTATCCGAATCATTGTGAACCTAGATTGATAGTCAATCGATAACAACCAAAATCGCTGGTTGTTATGGATCATATTGCTAGTTAACACGTTTCTCCATTATGTGCGATATAATGCAAGCATTGTCGTCTACATCACAGTGAAAGCTACCATTTATCTTCCATTTAATTTTCAGCAAAAATAATAGTTCATCAACGGAATCGCAAGGTGTATCGCACGTGCTAAAAAAGACAGATGTAGCCCTGGAGTTTCTCAAAGAAGAACACGATGAGAAGCTGAAATTAATTGCTTTACAACAGGAGGCTGCAAGAGGCCAAAAAGCTGGGTACGATGTCAAAAGCGCTGCGGGCGAAGCCAAAAGAGCTGCATACGAAACCAAAGGAGATTATTACCATGAGAAACGTATGAAGCTGTGTATGGATTTGTAATCGTAAAACATAAATTATTAAAGAAAACATTGCAATTAATTACTCACTGTAAATGTTGTCTTATGAAACGCTGACGAGAAATGTCACCTCGCACGTTGGCCTCTAAACGGTTTGCTTCCAATTGTGGTTGTAGATACACTGCTGCAGCAGACTCATCATCATCTGGTAGTGGGTCATTCAATTATGCAGACAAGCTGTAGCAACCACAATAGACATACTGACCTGCAACTAAATTATTAAAAATATGATGCTGCTCTTAAATACATGCCGTGGTGGTGGTGGTGGTGGTGGTGGTGGTGGTGGTGGTTGTGGTGTTGGTGTTGTTGGTGGTGGTGGTAGTAGTGGTGGTAGTGATAGTGGTGGTTGTGTTTGTGGTGGTGGTGGTGGTGGTGGTGGTGGTAGTAGTGGTGGTGGTGGTGGTGGTGGTGGTGGTGGTGGTGGTGGTGGTGGTGGTATTGGTGGTGGTGGTGGTGGTGGTGGTGGTGTTGGTGGTGGTGGGGTTGGGTGGGGGTGGTGTGGGGTGATGTGGTGGTGGTGCTGGTGGTCTACTTAGCTTAAGCGTTATATTTGCTTACCGAACATCGAAGGCTGTTTCTGTCTCCAACACAGTGGAAGCGTTTTTTCCATATTCCAAACGCTCTTTAAATGGTGCCTCTCGTTCTTCTTTGAGCCTGGTTGTACCGTCGCTCCGCTTCAGTTGCAGGCTGGCGTATGGGTGTTAGCATGTAGGTGCTGCATGTGTAAGCCGGATCTCCAACTAAAATGCCACGGATTTCCCCTCCTTCAAATTTCCTGAAAAGACACGATTCTTGGAATATTCTAGAATCGTGTGCAGAGCCGTACCATCTGGATACAACATTTGTAAATTGTAACTTGTGGTTACAAACCAGGTGACAGTTTAGGCTGTAGTACCTCTTTCTGTTCATAAATCGCATAGCGGCAATGCCCCCGGGGTTGGCAATTGCCACATGAGTCCCGTCAATCGCACCAATGACCCCAGGAAATCCGGCTATGTTGCTGAATCCTTGCATCACTGCTTGTGAAGCATTTTGATTGTCCGGGAATCTGATGAAGCGGTCTTTCCTGGCATTAATTGCGTCTGTCACACGACGGACAACTCTACAGCACGATGCTTGGAACACACCGCAAGTATCACCAACTACTGTCTGGAACGATCCGCATGCATAGAACCGGAGAGCAATTGTCAGCTGTTCCAGGGGCAGGAGGGCGCGGTTCCTTTATGTGGGATGTTCAATGCCATCTCTGATCATTTCAAGAAATCCGCGGAAAGATTCCTTGGAAAGTCTATACCGCCTAACGAATTTAACATCGCTATACTCTTCCAATGGATTAGTCCGGTCACGAAATACTCGCAAATGCCTAATGCGCATCACTTCCCTCTCTTCTTCCATCTCTTCCACTGCAAACTAAAAAATCTGCAATGCGTCCACGTCGACTACACTACTAAATGCTAGCAGATATTGTGATAACGAGGAATGCAATGCCAGCATGCATTGCGCATGTACAAGAAATAAACACCCCACCCTTGGGGTATATAAGTTCTCTTTGGTTACCCTCACCCCGCAAGGGGAAGAGGGTATTGTAATCGATACTGTTTGTCTGTGCGTGCGTGCGTGTGTGCGCGCGCGTGCGCGCGCGTGCGTGCGTGCGTCAGCGACATATCTCTGGAACCAGTTAACATATCTTAGTGAAATTTGGTATATAGGTCTACTTCAATACCTCACTGATAGATATGCAGATGTGCCTTTTCTAAGATTTGCCGTGATCCTGATAAAAATATCTGGAATCGGATCCCGATTCGGATCAAATTATTAAAAATGCATGCATTTCTCCTACACTACTGCTCCGATTTATTTCAAATTTTAACAAAGCAAAGATCCAGGACTACACTAGGGTTTCCACAGTACGGCCATGATCCGAATGAAACTAATTATCCGGATTCTGATCCGGATTCGGATCGAATTATTAATAATACAGTATAAAATGTCTATAAGGGACACACACCATGGGGACAGACAAAAGTGTCCTTTATGAGCAGGTGTCCTTTATACAGATGGTCAAATGCATTGTTTTCTGGTTTTGGGGGGTTGACTAAGGTGTCCTTTATATAGAGGTGTCCCTTAGAGCAGGGGGCGGGGTGGGGGGGGGGTAGGGGAGGGGGTCCAAAATTTCAAGGGAGCTAACTCCTGAAAATCTGTTTCCACTACGACACTAGCTGGTAAGCAAAAAAAATTGACAGCCATGGCGGGGGTGTTGTGGAGGGGGGGGGGTTACTTGCCCCCCACCTCATCGCCCTCGAGTGCAAGCCCTTCCCCTCCCTACCCTATTAAAGCTGCCACTGAGTCTAGCTAACATCAGTACATACTTAATCCCAATTTCATGGTAACTATACTCTTAACATGTTGGAAATTTTGAAACAAATTTAACCGGGGGGGGGGGGGGGTGAATGTGGGGTTGCTGTTGCATAGGCAGCAACAGTGCCCAGTCAAATTAGTTTCATAATTTTCAACAGAATATTTATTAAATGGTAAAGACATACACATCGTACAACTGACCGATTATTCCAGATTCATGACCGAGTATTTCTGTCAATTATGATTGTGACCTCAGCCTACATGTTGTAGATATGGGATTGTCTTCTGGGGGGTCATGACCCCGGGGACATCTTATATTTGCAGTCCAAGACCCCCAGCGAAGAATATGACAAGACCCCCAGCGAAGAATATGACTATATTTTTGAATACCAGACGAGCTAGGGAACGGATAACACAATGAGCGAAAATGTATTAGCGCGATCTAGTGTGTGCATCAAGTCGATGCAAAACTGACACGAAAATATAGCTGATACAATAAGTGAAATTGGAATATGAAATTGGAATAGAATAGACTAAGACTTAGGGCAGTGAGCTGATGGAATCTATCGGTGATTGAAAGATGAAAGCTGTTGCTGCAGGCGCGGCATAACCTTTAATAGTATTCAACAGAAGTTATGACCAATAGTTTTCTAAATATTCAAGCAAGAGCGTCGGTAGGATGCTACGCACAGAGTGTACGTAGCACAGACTGAATGACTCATAAAATGACGTAGTAAACGTGGCGACGACCGACTTACAATAAGGTGACCGGGTTTCTATATTTCTATAGAGGCGACCCACGATACCAGATACGACACCAGATGTTGGTGAATCAGATGTGGTACATGGTCACTACGTCATGACACCCTTCTGAAATGCAGGCGTAGGCCTAATAAGCAAGGGGCTGGACGTGGTCATGATAGCGTCTGGCGCCAAGAAGATTAGAAAACCAGACAAAAATTGTCGAAACAATATCCATCGCTGTCAAGTTTGGGGGAGGTTATCGGATAGAATTCCACACTCATGAGTCAATTAGGCCGCCTTAACTTGTTCGATGTTCTTTTCCTAAGAGAGAAAAATCGGAGTTTGATTAGTCAGGATGACGTCACAATCAATGAGCATCGAATCAAACTCTGGAAAGAAGAACCCAAACGAACATGGTAAAGAGCTCCAAAGAAGTATAAGATATGACTTTAACTTTTTAGAAGGATCTTGGTTCCGAAAATTATTGCGCTTAGGAAAACCTAGCCTCGAGTCCGTATAGTTCTGTGGAACTGAATTTGTCGAAATTCAAACAAGTTCTTGGTGAATGGTTTTAAGTAGCCAAGAATGGTTTTTGACGAAAATGATTTAGAGAATCGTGAAACGCAACTTTGTAATGATAGAATAACCAGTATTCGTATTGTATGAAAATCAGTTATTTCTATAGACGCGAGTGACAGTAAAAGTTACTCAAAGTATCTGGTGGTAGTATAAGCCACCCATAATTGATAGAGATTGGTGGTAGTATAAGCCACTCATATTTACTTAGAGTTTTATTTAACAGGTTGTTTTCTATCGTGACAGCATAAGTCACACATATCCGTAGCCATATTAGACAGTCAAACTTAAGAGAATAAATTATCACTTCGATATTCTCGAAGCAAGAGTTTGGGTTGTGTATTGTCCAGTCTGGAAGCGACGGAAGACCACCATCCCGAGCCACCATCTTCTACCCGAGTCAGATCAGGCCCAGATTATCGAGTATAAATATCGTCACCATTACCTTAGACGAGGCGAGCAGATAATCGTGCTACTGCATCTTTGATAAGAGGTTGTCGCAGCAACCGTTACATCATATTCTTATCAGAGGTGTGGTAGATATATTTCTAAATTAGACCCGAAGATCGAAAATCTTCAGTGGCTTCGCCGTGCCAGGATTTATATATCCCAGGATTGGACACTGTGTGAACCGTGAGTACAATATATCAAAGTAACGACTGAGATAGACTGCCCAGAATGGCCCAACCACAAAACCCTACCAACCCGGGACTACCGCCAACCGACCGACAATTGAGACCCGAAACAGTGGCAGCCATGCGGGAAATGGGGGCGGCAATGGCGGGAGCCATAGTACAAGGCGGGGACCGACGTGAGACCGAGAGAATATACAGGCGAGAAATCCGGGACGCTATAGAACGCATCCAACCCTGTGACGGAGTGGTACCGGAAGAGGTACGAGAGTTTTTGGACACCACAAGGAGGGCGTGGGCGGCCAACGAGGGGCGACTTGAAGGCGTACCTGTCTACGTCGTTACCCGAGCAGCCCGGGGACCATTAGCACGGGCACTGGACGGATTCCTTGCGGGGAAGGCGAGGGAGGACGTCACCTTCGAAGAGTTGCGGCAATACGTCACACTAAATTTTATATCCGCAAATGAAGGAGAGCGGATCAAATTCGATTTGGAGGGGACACAGCAACGCCGAAACGAGACAGTGGTCACGTTTAACAGACGGTATTTGGAGGCAAGCGTGCGCGCCTACCCTGAGGCGAACGCAGATAATCGCCGCACCGTCCTGGGCATTTATTTACGTGCCCTGAACGATAAAAACTTAAGCAAATGCATCGTCCGGAAAAGGACGACGACATTGGCGCGGGCCATCGAAATTGCCGAGGAGGAGGAGACCTGCAACGACCTGCTACGGGCAATGAAAATTGACGGCGGCAGGCGTGAAGAGCGGATGGAGATAGATATGTTGGAGCCAGCGGAGGAAAAAGAGGTGTGGAAAGTAGTGAGGGGGTTAAAAAGCCAAATGGCGCAGCAGGCTAAAATGATCGAGCAGCTGTGCGGGTTGGTACAGGATTTGCAAGCAGTACAAGAACGACCTAAACCGGCAGCCCAACGCGCTGCACCCACGCGAAAAACAGCAACCCCGCCACCCAAGCAACTTAATCCGGGAGCGGGACGCAGATCGCCGAGAAGCGCCGCAAACATTACCTGCTACAATTGTGGACAAATCGGTCACTATAAAAGTGACTGCCGTCAGGCAGTGCAACCAACCGCACGACGACTACAACCGCGACCACAGCCCCGACCGCAACGACCACCCATGACATGTTTCACATGTGGCCGAGAAGGACATACGGCCCAGAATTGTTTTGGGACGTATATGAGCCGGCAGGCGACTTCTGCCGTAACAATAAAATGTTTTGGGTGTGGCAAAGACGGCCACTACATAAGAGACTGTCCGCTGCGGAATGGTCCTGCCGGGACCCAACAAAAGAGTCCGGCTAACCGCAGGGCGATCAAGCGTCCCCGCACTGACGAAATGGAAATCGACGAGGTGAACGATCATCGACGTCGCACGACACCCAGTGACTGTTCACGTAACAATCGAATGGACATGAACAATGCTCGACGTAACCAGTACGAATATATTGATCGTGATGGTTTTATTTTAACTAGTGAAAATACCGATGCATATGGCCGTCATTCAAACGGTAGCGAAAAGGATGCGTCGGATGACAGGCACAGTTACGCCGAAGTGGTTAATGGACGAAGGAGCCCGGGAAACGACGACGGAGAGAGCCGTTGGTGAGATCACCGACCGAGCGGTTCTTAATCCGTCTAAAAATGGATAAAGACGGTCCATCGGATCAGGGTGAGTACCTGCATGCCTTAGTGGATACTGGTGCTAGCACATCCTTGATTCGTAAGGATATATGGCGTAGCATGCTGAATGCTAGGCCATTGATAAGAGCAAGAACGCTCTTAGCTGTAAATGGTTCCCCGATAAAGTTGTTGGGGGAAACACAAGTAAAATTCAAGAACGCCCGACCCATCCCTAGTACGATTGTGGCCAGAATGAGGCATGAATGTTTACTTGGAGCGGATGCTTTGCACCTGGGAAATGCAAAGATTGACTATCGGGCCAAAATTGTAGTATGGTTTGGCCAGATATATCCCTTTGAATATCCGCATAGAGAACAGACAAATTATGTCTATGCAAGCTGTAAGGAAACGACCGGATATAAAAATATCGACAAAGTCATGGCGGACTTTGCAGATATTTTTGATACGGCTCGTCCAAACACGTTAGGACTGGTCCCCAAAGTGAGGTGTACAGTACCAACAGGAGATGCTTATCCTATAAGGCAAAAAGCCTACCGTCTACCGTTGGCCAAGCAGTATATAGTCAAGAATCAAGTGGCTGAAATGCTGGCAGCGGGCGTCATAAGACCGTCGTCATCGCCATGGGCGTCGCCCATTACGTTGGTCCCTAAAAAGGACGGGGGGACTAGATTTTGTGTCGACTACAGAAAGTTGAATTCTGTGTGCAAGAAGGATAGTTATCCACTGCCAAACATAGCCGATATTTTTGATTCGATGTGCGGCGCGACGATATTTTCGACTATGGACTTGAAGTCTGGCTATTGGCAGATACCAATGGACAGCCAAGACATAGAGAAAACAGCGTTCGTTTGTAGTGAAGGCTTGTTCGACTTTGTTCGGATGCCGTTCGGTTTTGCGAACTCAGGTGCCGTATTTCAGAGGGCAATGAACGATATTTTCCGAGAATTCGTGGGAAAATATCTGCATGTTTTCGTCGACGATATAGTCATATATTCGAGAAATCCGGCTGAGCATGCACAGCATTTGCGTAAGGTTATGCGTAGGATTCGAGAATACAATTTACAGGTTAAGAAAAAGAAATGCGAATTTGCCCGTAAGTCTGTGGACTTGTTAGGGTATCACATTTCTGCACAAGGAGTAGCTCCTCAGGTACAAAAGGTCAACGTCATAAGGGAAATGTCACCACCCCGTGACGTGGGAGAGGTGAGAAGTTTCCTGGGCGCTACAGGGTATTACCGTTCTTGTGTGCAAGGCTATTCCGAAATCGCTAAGCCTTTGATAGAATTGACTAAGAAATATAAACGTTTTGAGTGGGGTCAGGAGGAACAACAAGCGTTTAAGAAATTGCAAAACTTGCTGTGTAGTGAGACGGTTCTCACATACCCGAATTTGAATGCTCCGTATAGATTGTATACTGATGCGTCTAGCTATGCGATAGGTGCGATACTGGTACAGGTAGATGACAAGGGTATTGAGCGGGTGATTCAGTATGTTAGCTCTACTCTTAAAGACAGTCAGTTGAATTGGCCTGTGATAGAAAAGGAAGCTTATGCGGTAATATATGCGCTAAAGAAGCTTAGACCTTATCTATTTGGCACGCAGTTTACCGTGTATACCGACCACAAACCCCTAAAGAGTTTGTTTGTGGGCGAAGTTAAAAACACGAAAGTGCAGCGCTGGGCGGTACTGATTGCCGAGTACGGATGTAAGATTGAATACATCCAAGGCTCGAAGAATATTCGAGCGGACATGTTGTCCAGGTTACGTCGACCGGTGGAAGTCGCAACGTTGGACACGGGCGACTTTGTAATACCAGACGTCGACGAGGGAGTGTTACCTCACGTCCCTCTGGAAGCATTCGGCATACCATATGACGAATTGTGTGCCGAGCAGACCAAGGAATACCCGGAGTTGTTCAAAAACACCCCGGAGGAGTATATGGTCAAGAATGGCATTTTGTATTCTTTAATTACGCCTTCAGCGTTGGACGCTGAGTACCCCAGAATTGTCTTACCTACCCTGTTCTGTGAGAAAGTGCTCCGGATGGCTCATGAACGAGCTGGTCACCAAGGTCTACAGAAGACCATCGGTATGGTAAGAGATTCTTTTGTATGGACGTCTTTAAGAAAAGACATAATTCGTATGCTTGAAACATGTCCGAAGTGCCAGGTCAACCGACCTGTCACTACCCGACCCAGGTATAGTGAAATGCCCATGGCCAATTATCCGGGTCAGATAATTGGAATGGATTTGATCGGTCCATTATTAGAATCGAATAAGGGTAACGTGTATATCATGACGGTGATCGATCACTGCTCTGCTTGGGCAGAAGCATATCCGATTGCAGCGAAGACATCTCAAAATGTGGAAGAAAAGTTCTTCAACGAGTATGTCGCGTGTCATGGCGTCCCTGAGATTGTAATAACCGACCAGGGTAAAGAATTTTGTTCCCATTCTCTGGAGGAGCGGTTTAAGGAACACGGTATCGACCATAGACGGTCTAGCCCATACCATCCGCAGACCAATGGACGTACCGAGAGATTCAACTGCACTCTTAAGGAGTTGATCCAGAAAGGGGTGAACAATGCCTCGAGGGCGTGGGAGGACGAGTTGGGTGCGGCTTTGACAGCGTACCGCAGTACTCGTCATTCAACGACCGGGTATACACCATTTTATTTGACTTATGGGCGACGGGCGAGATTGCCGAAAGCCGTTCCAATCGATGCGTCGCAGGACCTTGGTGAGAGGCTGACGTATCTCAACAACGCCTTGCTGCGTGCTCGTGAGGGGACAGCTAGATCTCGAGAGGTTCACCGGGAACAAATTAATAAGCGTGCGAACGCTGGTGAGTTTAAAGTGGGGGACTCGGTGGTCGTCAAAGCTGAAGAGAGGATGAAATTGACCTCTCGCAGCGACCCCGAGTATGAGATCTTCAAAATTAACGGACCTGTGGCCCATGTCCGCCATCAAAGGTCCGGGAGAATGCGTGTGCTTAATATATGTAAGCTGCGCGTAGTCGACTCGGAAATGTGCTGGGACGGGGTGCGACCACGCCCCATTCGTAACCCTACCAAGGGGACGAAAGCTAGCCATCACCCCAGGGCGATGTTGCCCGAGCCAGAACCTATGGTCACCGACGCTGAGACGACACCCCAGGCTCGTAAGAAGCGGCCAGCTTCGGATATGGAGCCAGAGGTGCGTACAGGGGGTAAGAGGGTTGACCGGAAAAGGGTGCAACCCAGTACGAATCGCAGTCGAAACCATGAGTCACCAAGTGACGTCATCGGAACTCCTAGGCCCATGGTGATTGACGCTCCAGAGGCGGCACCAGAGCTGCTCTCTGAACCAATGGAGATGCTTCCATCGCATCCTTATATGCTGCGCAAGCGCAGACATATACCAGATGACGATTATGACAGCAAGCAACTCAGGTTAGACTTGAAGCGAAAGCAAGGGTATGGGCGGGAGAACGAATCCGGTAACAAGCGACTCCGAATTGGCGTAATAGACTCCGCCCTTTACGATGACGTGCTATACGCTGATTTCGTCAGTCGTGTAAATGCCGTTATTCAGCGGCACTACCGCCGATAGTGTGTATTGTATCGCTATACTGTAACATCGCAAATAGCCAGTACGTAAAATATCATAACAATTAAGACTAAATTTGTTCGCAGATACTAAAATGTATTCGTTTAAATTGTGTATAATGGCGTTGTGGTTTAGCATGGTTTCAAGTATATGCAAGGACTCGAGTATACACCGCCTGCCGAATGGCGTCATGATAACTAAGCCGGAGACTGTGTCAGTGATACGGGCCGAGTGTGCCAGGGACAACTACGGGTCGACAAGACCCACGTGCCCTGTATTGTGAGTGTATTGACAAATGCGACTGATAGCAACTGTAATATTCGACTAACGAAGTCAAACGTAACCATTAGTAAATTATTTGCCAACGAGAAAATCGGAGTAGTGTTGCAAACGTTCGGCGAAACGGTGGAAATCCATTGCGACGGACGGACCGATGTAGGGTGAGTAATGGTGTGTATGCATTGATGTCTAGAGAATGCGGGTATAGTGGGAGGTGCTGGCGATTCGAGCCTGTGGCGTCTTATAGTCGGACGTACACTCGAATAGGCCTAGCCATTGAAATGCCCCATTTGGATGTGTCTGGCATTCTAAATCAATCCATGATAGTTGACCATTTAAAGCTACAACCGTGGAACCATTTACAAAAGTCTAAGTACGTGCCGCTAGCACCGTTATCCATGATCGACCCAGTGATGGTCGATGGCATTGGGGTACATTCTTTCGTATCATATTCAATGGGTTCCTTCGTAGTTGTGTTAGTAATTGTGCTTATATTATATAAATGTGGCGTGTTATCACGCATGTGGAATGCGCTTAAATGCAAGCCACGTGCGGCCCATAAATGCAAGCCACGTGCGGCCCATAGTAGTGAACCGCATATCATCACACCAACTATTCAGACCCAGCAGCCCCGGAGAACTGCAGCTCTACCGGAGCCGCTGCGGATGGCAGCCGGGTCGTCGCCTAATGCTGACGCCAGGACTGAGATCGACCCGATGGCTGCCGAATGGATAGAGATGGAGACGTACGTTGACGTGGTGGATCCTAACGTGAGCATAAACCGCTTGGAGGTATCACCATGACATTTTGGCACTAACTTTATATGTTTCTACTGGAACAATAATTGGTGAATATTAATAATTGTGGCGCGAACTTTGTCATGATACCGTACTGTGTACTGTTTTATTAATAGGAAAAATTCACATGATCTGTAATGGTATTTGCACTGTAGGATTAAGGTTTTGAACTATAATGTTGTGTCGTGTGACGACGAATCATTACGACACGCGAAAAATGTGTCGCTGATGACCATGTTGTCGCTGCTGGCAGTAGCGGCAGTTTATATTAATACATTATGTAATATATATTCACTTGTTTTAAACTGTACCGATTGCTCGCTTTTATTGTTAAGTTACGCGTGGATCGAGGTTATCGACCACGGTTTAATGATGTTATTAATGTGTTTCCGGGGGAAGTCTTTTGCTACCCGGACATGTATGTTTGTATAATTATCAACCATACACTAACGAACACTACTAATGTATTTCCGAGCATTCCGCTACTCGGACAAGTATTGGTGTATAATATATTGCCCTGTATTATTAATTTCTTGACCAATTGGATGAATATCAGGTGGTATCCGTTCAGGCTGCTGGTATTGGTTTGGGTTGTTGATAGTCCACAACGAGTTAGTTGACACTCTCTTTTAAGGCCTTAAGAGAGATGGTCAAATAACTTTGGTTAAGGGGCGTATGTAGATATGGGATTGTCTTCTGGGGGGTCATGACCCCGGGGACATCTTATATTTGCAGTCCAAGACCCCCAGCGAAGAATATGACAAGACCCCCAGCGAAGAATATGACTATATTTTTGAATACCAGACGAGCTAGGGAACGGATAACACAATGAGCGAAAATGTATTAGCGCGATCTAGTGTGTGCATCAAGTCGATGCAAAACTGACACGAAAATATAGCTGATACAATAAGTGAAATTGGAATATGAAATTGGAATAGAATAGACTAAGACTTAGGGCAGTGAGCTGATGGAATCTATCGGTGATTGAAAGATGAAAGCTGTTTCTGCAGGCGCGGCATAACCTTTAATAGTATTCAACAGAAGTTATGACCAATAGTTTTCTAAATATTCAAGCAAGAGCGTCGGTAGGATGCTACGCACAGAGTGTACGTAGCACAGACTGAATGACTCATAAAATGACGTAGTAAACGTGGCGACGACCGACTTACAATAAGGTGACCGGGTTTCTATATTTCTATAGAGGCGACCCACGATACCAGATACGACACCAGATGTTGGTGAATCAGATGTGGTACATGGTCACTACGTCATGACACCCTTCTGAAATGCAGGCGTAGGCCTAATAAGCAAGGGGCTGGACGTGGTCATGATAGCGTCTGGCGCCAAGAAGATTAGAAAACCAGACAAAAATTGTCGAAACAATATCCATCGCTGTCAAGTTTGGGGGAGGTTATCGGATAGAATTCCACACTCATGAGTCAATTAGGCCGCTTTAACTTTGTTCGATGTTCTTTTCCTAAGAGAGAAAAATCGGAGTTTGATTAGTCAGGATGACGTCACAATCAATGAGCATCGAATCAAACTCTGGAAAGAAGAACCCAAACGAACATGGTAAAGAGCTCCAAAGAAGTATAAGATATGACTTTAACTTTTTAGAAGGATCTTGGTTCCGAAAATTATTGCGCTTAGGAAAACCTAGCCTCGAGTCCGTATAGTTCTGTGGAACTGAATTTGTCGAAATTCAAACAAGTTCTTGGTGAATGGTTTTAAGTAGCCAAGAATGGCTTTTGACGAAAATGATTTAGAGAATCGTGAAACGCAACTTTGTAATGATAGAATAACCAGTATTCGTATTGTATGAAAATCAGTTATTTCTATAGACGCGAGTGACAGTAAAAGTTACTCAAAGTATCTGGTGGTAGTATAAGTCACCCATAATTGATAGAGATTGGTGGTAGTATAAGCCACTCATATTTACTTAGAGTTTTATTTAACAGGTTGTTTTCTATCGTGACAGCATAAGTCACACATATCCGTAGCCATATTAGACAGTCAAACTTAAGAGAATAAATTATCACTTCGATATTCTCGAAGCAAGAGTTTGGGTTGTGTATTGTCCAGTCTGGAAGCGACGGAAGACCACCGTCCCGAGCCACCATCTTCTACCCGAGTCAGATCAGGCCCAGATTATCGAGTATAAATATCGTCACCATTACCTTAGACGAGGCGAGCAGATAATCGTGCTACTGCATCTTTGATAAGAGGGTGTCGCAGCAACCGTTACATCATATTCTTATCAGAGGTGTGGTAGATATATTTCTAAATTAGACCCGAAGATCGAAAATCTTCAATGTGACGTAATCGATTATGACGTTATATACTTGACTTACAAATCGGATTCATCAATTATTCGATGGTAATATTGCAATTCATTACGTCATTATTTCTGCTATGCCTTAGGCTTAAGATGAACGTTAGCTATCCAATATAGGACCCATAATGACCTATGATGTATGGTTGCTATCCTACCTATAGACTCGCCAGTGAAAACACGGCCTTAGACACTATATTTATTGATATTTTGATATAAAACCCCCGTACAATTTCTCGGAAAACTTACCCGTTTACTCACGAAGATAACATAAGATGCTCAGTTCACACACTCGTGGAGACTCAAATCGTGTTCTCAACCCTACGCGCTGTCCGTCGTCTGCTATTCAGGCGTATCCCTGCTCGTACTCACAAGGCTCACAAGTCTTATGGGAAGTCGACGTGACCCGGCGTCTATTTTAGCCGTGGAAACTGGAATTTTTCTAAACGACAGCAGAGTAACGGATTGACATTGACCTGGGTGAAACTGACACTATTTATTGACCGGGCTGATAAGTAGTCGTTTCATAGCCCCACGCCACGACAACAGCTATTTAAGTAGGACGGACTTACATAGGTGACGCTTATTTCACGTAATTGGCGAATTACGTCTGATTAAATTCAGTATGATTTAACTGAAAATCATTGATACATACGGCAATTTCTCGACTCCTTTAAATTTCTCTAAATATAATCAGAGACATATAATCGTCTGCTGTTCGCAGTCAAATTTCATCTTTTCCCCGTTAGGGTCACCAAGTCCTCCTGAGGTCAGTCACGGGACTGCCCGGCGCTGCGTTTAGCGCGTTTATTTCTGCCACAAGATTTGAATACAGCGTTCTAGCTCGTATCGATCCTACCACAATCAGGAACGCGTGTGCCTACATGATTTGGAATCGATTAAATTCAGAACAATTTGACTGAAAATCGTTGATACCTACGGCAGTTACGACTGCTTCAAATTTCTCTAAATATAATCAGCTATTCGCAGTCAAATTTCATCTTTTTTCCTTACAGTCAACAAGTTCTAATAATTATATAGACTACAAGTACGCATATATGTACTGATGCAAGGCATCAATGGCAAATAGCGTGGCCGGAGATTATTATAATTCAGGTTGAGTTTCAAATTAATTTTTATATATAATATACAATTTGCAGTAGCACAACAGGTTGTCCACCAAAGACAGTGACTATATCTAGACCTTGGACCCCTGCATAGAACAAAAAATAAATTATACATGTAAAATGGCACGGCACTATATAATATAGGAAGACGTGAGCTTCAAGTTAAGTTCAATGTACTATAAAGATATAGCCATTAGACATGTGGTAAATTGACAATGTGTTTGCAGGACAGAGAGAAATGTGTTTATCTTGTTATATTAACATTCAATGTTGCATAGGCTCTGGCTATCAATTACAGTTTCGTACCTTGTAGTGCTGATGGTGGTTGCGATTGTAACAATGATAATTTCTTGATAGTGCCATATCTTTAAGATGGTTGTAATGGCATCGGCCTTGGATAGGATTAGCTATGGGCTATAGGAAGAAGCAGATTATATTTTGGGGCAGTCCGTCCATCTTTCCGTCCATCTTGTTGACCATTTGCGTAAATTCTGAGGTTTTTTGTTTGATAATTCAGATTCTATCTGGAGCTAAATTATAGGATATATAGAAAGATTTTCACATTATTGCAAGAAATATTTGATGATAGGATCGTGCAATATCAAGTGAATTCTAGATGGTATTATGTTCGAAAGCCCGGTTACAAACCGAGTACAGAGATTCTGATGCCGAATATATAGTAAATTACTAGCATTTGAAAACTACAAGTTGCTACTAAATTGCGTATTTCGAAATCACTTCATAGGATAATTTTTTCAACTCTATACTTTATTAGCGCATTCATACATATCTATGTAAACATATCCATCGAATTCTGGAGCCAAACCTATTACAAGCAATATGCCAGGACCTATCGACATCGATCCAATTGTGGCTAATGTGAACCAACTATCTTTGAATTGGGGCATATTGCGAATAAGTAACTACATGGACATACTCGGTAATTATGATATTATTTGATGGTAGAATCGTGTAATATTTCGTACAGCACTACTACATAATTATGCATATTGAGTTCTGCATGGCTAAATGTTCGAAAACTGGTTACAAACAGAGTACATAGATATCAGTACGTAAATTATTGGCATCTGACAACTTTTGGTCGCTACTAAGTTGCATATTATAAAATTACTTTACGGGGGAATATTTTTTAAATCGATATTATATTAGCATATTTATATATCTACCTGACATTTTGGGGCCAAACTTATTACAGACAGTAGGCTACAGAAACCATGGATCTGCCAAAACTTGTGCAAAGTTTTGCCATGGAATTGTGTGCTACGAAATTACTTCATGGTAGACATTTTTAAACTTGATACTTTATTGGCGTAATCTACCTTGATTTCGCTAAAGAGTTTGACACCAGAGACTACTGAGCAAATTCCACAGCTGTGGAATTAGTGGCGACACTCTGGGATGGATACAGGCATTCCTAAGCAACAGAAAGCAGCAAGTATCCATCATTGGTTCTTGTTCCAATCAGACTCTGGTGTTAAGCGGAATTTCACAGGCCAGCGTGCTTGGACCAGTACTTTTCATCTGCTCCATTAATGACATGCCATGAGTAGTAGAAAGCATGATAAAGGTCTTTGTAGATGACACTAAGCTGTTCACGCCGGTTAACTCCAGAGATAACCATGATGCTCTCCAAAAAGACTCGAGTAGCTGAAAAAACTGGTCAGGTACATGACAGCTCAGTTTTAATGCAACTAAATGCAAAGTTATGCACCTAGGCCGATCTAACGATAAATTCCAATACAGCATGCAGGAAAGTGACCAGCCAGTTGTACTCGAGGAGACCGCATGTGAGAAGGGCCTAGGAGTGTATGTAGACAATTGTCTAAACTTCAACCAGCATGCAGAAAAGGCAGCCAATAAGGCCAACAAATTAGTTGGCCTGATTAGACGATTATTTGACTACATAGATCCTGGCACATTTTCCCTGTTGTATAAGGGCCTAGTCCGACCACACTTAGAATATGGCAATGTTGTCTGGACCCCCTTCTACAAGAAAGACATCCAACTACTGGAAAATGTTCAGTGTAGAGCCACGAAATCTGTTCCAGGACTGAAGTAAATGCCATACCAAGAGCGCCTCAAATCACTCACACTGCCGAGCCTAGTGTACAGACGTCTACGGGGTGACCTAATAGAAATGTCTACATGACGTGTACAACGTAGACCATGAAGCCATTCTACCACTCGACAAAGGCGACAGGACAAGAGGTCACAGCTTCAAAGTGCAGAAACAACATTTCAACACAGACACCAGGAAGCGTTTTTTCACTATTAGAGCGACTAACCACTGGAACAGTCTACCAGAGTCAGTAGTGACGGCTCCGTCCATCAACTCATTCAGGGCAAGGATAGACAGACACTACGGTGAGGCCACCGATCATGCCTGGCCGCACCAACATACCAGTTCAACAGGTGCAGGATCCAGCCGTCAATAAAGGTAGTGAAGACCTGCTACAGGCTGCATAGCCTAACAAGCAGACGAGGACTATGTAACTATGTAACTATATACTGATCTGAAGATGGAACAGTTCACTAACCACGATGATGAGCCCTTGCACCCATTCTCAGGAGAGCCCAGGCCATTACTAACACCAATTAATACAGCAGAGGTTAGGAACGTACTTAAAGCCCTGAGAAATGGACGTGCATCTGTACCTGATGGCATGAGTAATGAACTATTCAAATATGCAAGTGACAGTATCTCAAAACCGATCAAGCACATAATCAATTCAGATTTTATGCACCACCTTCCCATCGACGCTTTAGGCCATGGCATCCTTATCGTGCTACCCAAGCCCAAGAAGCCACCTGCACCCCCCCCCCCCCAGCCAATCTGCGGCCCATTGTCCTCCTTAACAGCATATGGAAAGTCCTATCCATTGTTACTCGATGCCGCATCCGAGACAAGATCGATGACTTCACCAGATCAGGCCAAAGTGACTTCAAACGTGGACGCAGCTGCGCAGACAATGTATGGGCTCAATGCATACTTGTGTCAGTAGTCGTGTCCAAACGCTGGGATTTCCACAAAATGGGTATTGACATGGCACGGGTCTTCAACACAATTAAACGCTCAAAGATCCTAGATGTACTACGCCAGGCCAGTTGCAATGAAGATGAGCTACGACTAGTGAGACTACTGCTTGCAGACACAAAGCTCAGAGTACGAGTCAAGTCAGTTAAGTCTGTAGAGTTTGAGACATCAATCGGCTCCCCACAGGGAGATGGTCTATCTATGCTCTTCATCTGTTACATGGCTGCTGCATTGAAATCCGTGCAGGAAAATCCACAAGACCAACACACCCCCCCCCCCCAGTGTCAATACTGGGCATACCACTAGAGATGGAGTATGCGGAAGGGTCCAATTTAGATAATGACATTGAGCTGTCAATACCGGTTGTGACCTCGCCCGCATTAACCACCGCCGTACATCGCTTTCTCATGCTTCGAATTAGGCAACTGATGTCACGAAGATGAATCGCATCCCATTCCTGGAGCAGTGCAGCTTCCAGCTCCTGCACGTTGTGAAGATGTGGATGGTTCTCACGCACCATACGGCCAAGAATGTCCCACACGTGTTCGATAGGAGACAGGTCCGGTGATCGCGCTGGCCAGTCCAACACCGGAACGTTGGTAGCTTCAAGGAAATCACTGGTGACCCTAGCTGAATGAGGACGGCCGTTGTCATGCTGAAGCATAGTCTGCATGATGCTGCATAAAAGGAATGACAACAGGGGCGACAACTTCTTCACAGTAACGTTGAGCCGTTAAATTTCAGCGTATCACAATAAGATCTGCTTTGCCATTTTCATGGATTCCAGCCCACACCATGACACTGCCGCCACCGAATCTGTCGTGCTGAATGATGTTGGCTGCATCATACCATTCTCATAAACGTTGCCAAACCCGTTGCCTACCATCCGCCACATCCACACAGAACCTCGACTCATAACTGAAAAAAACGTGGCTCCATTGTTGAGCACGCCATCGCTGTTGTGCATGCACTAGTGCCGGTAGCGGTGTGCAAATTATGGGACAGCCGCGACGCAGTCTCAAACCTATGACGTCGTGATGACGTCACTAAGTAGCGGTCTTCTCGTGGTGTTGTTGCTCTCGGTCTGCCAGATCGTGGTCGGTCATTAACATGTCCAGTTTCCTGCTCACGTTGGCTGAGATGGGAAATGGTTGAGGCGTGAGCATTAAAATGTCGAGCAACAGCGCGAACGCTCTGCCCAGCAGCGAGTCTTCCCATTGCTTCATGGCGCTGATTTTCGGGTAGCCCTGGGCGGCGGCCCATGTTCGGCAGGGTAAACTTTTAAGCGTTTTCTGTGAACGTTCGTTATCTGCTTTTGCAATATGGTGAATTTTTGTCTTCGCTACCCACCTCCCCCCCCCCACCCCCACCCCCATCCAATGTGGGCCAGTGCATGAAAAATGTATTTTCACATGCAGTAAGCGTGCGGCCGAGAAATGCAAGAAATGATTTGCATTTCTTCATGATCCGCGAGACATTACATTGACGAAACATGCCTGCAAATTTGATTATAAATGGACACATGGTTCTAATACAACAAACCAAACTTCACTGTTGCTAAACCTTTTTGGCTCAGTATTATAATTATCGCTCTCGTTAGTGTTAGATCTGGTGAGAACGTGAATGACCACAACCCCTAGCGCCGGCAATGGACCTTTCCGATCGATCCCCGCGAATGCCCTGACTATCAATTTCCTGAAATCTATACAGGTAAGGCGTTGGATATTTTGCAACTAATTTGACTGGCTGCTGTTGCTGTCAACGGCAGAACAGCGCCCAGTCAAATTAGTTTTAAAATATTCAACAGAATATGTATTAAATAGTAGACATGCAATTCTTACGACAACTCATAGTCCGTCTTCAATGGACCTTTCCAATTGTATCCTTCGATTATATGACGTCATATGACATCATAGCCAACTAAGTGAAGTGCATGCTGACATCATACTCATTACGTCATAAATGATTCTATTTGGCCTAGTAGGGAGCATCCGTAGGCAATGGACCTCTCCAGTTTATCTACCCATTATCTGACATCATATGATGTCATATCAACTACGTTACTGCATAATTAATGACATCATAAATGGCACAGATAAGTTCCTCAAGAACACACAATTGGCGATGAACTAGGTATTGTTGTACGAAGTATATGGCTTTACTGTTTAATAAACATGCTGTTTAATATTTTGAAACTAATTTACCTGGGCGGCCGTGTGGGTGGAGCTTAGCTAGAGGTGGGCGGGACCTAGCTGAAACTGGAAAGGTCCATTATGCGTTCATGACGTACTTGTCTAAGTCATTCATGACATCATAATGACGTCATTGATTATGATGTCATTCTACACATCACGTCGTTGACTACGACGTCATGTTGAAGATTTCTGATGTCTATCCTGTTCCTATGCTACGTATACGTTTTTATGCGGTATACTTGACTATGAAGTCTCTTCGGTTTTGGGTAAGGTTTGTATGTAAGGTTGCTGCGACAACCCACCTTACCGAGAACGAAAGAAATAGATATCGGCTCGCCTCGTTTGTAAATGAACTTTAACGATACTTGTATTCGATATCCGGGCCTAATCTGACTGACTACTAGAACTTGCAGGTAAGCTACGGTGATCTTCCGTAGTCTCGTAGATCGTTTTATTCGCTAACTTAACTGTATAGTAAACCTACAAAGTTGGTAACTTTTACTGTTACCAGTTTACGTATTTATGATTCGCTAACTTAACTGTATAGTAAATCTACAAAGTCGGTAACTTTTACTGTTACCAGTTTACGTATTTACGATTCGCTAACTTAACTGTATAGTAAATCTATAAAGTCGATAACTTTTACTGTTACCAGTTTACGTATTTACGACGGATTAATTCAATGTTTCCTAACCTTTCAAAATGAACTAGCATTACTCCCAGCTGCTCTGGTTTATTATACTATTCAAACTAGCTCTTGCCTACTTAAAGCCATTCAGCAAGAGCGTTTCACAAGGTGCGAGGCGGACCGGACCCCGAACTAAACCTAAAGTCCCGTTTATATACCATTTTCGTTTCCATTCTCCCTCCATCTTGGTTTCGTACCGCCGGAGGTTGTTCTGATTCTCATTGGATTATGACATCACATTGACCAATCAAAACTCCCACCCTCCCGACTGGGGCGGGCGCCTTTTACCTAGTGCGTTTGGGATTCCTGTTGGATTAGCACGTCATTTCTGACGGATGACTTGCCACAAATGACCGATGCTTATTTGATAGCAAGGCTTATTGGTGAATTAGCTTGCCTTTAATTGATGCGTTTTCGATAGTAACTTTCGGTTGTGCCCTTTAGTGCCTACAGGACGCTACTATGTCCATGTCCTGTCCATTACCTATTAGTCGGCAACTTGTAGAATGCTAGAGTTAATCGGTACACTAGTTACCATTGCACCCAGCTGCCTCCGCTTATCTGGCCACGAGAATTCGTGGGAACACAGACTGCTACGTAATTAACTAAGTCCGTTTGTCATATCTACTCCCTTAATTGACTCCAACATTCCAAACTGGTGCTAATCATCAAAAGTCATACTCGATTCAGTTTCTGCGGATTGTCCCTTTCGTGGGAACACAGACCGCTACGTAATTAACTAAGTCGTTTGTCATATCTACTTCCTTAATTGACTCCAACATTCCAAACTGGTGCTAATCATCAAAAGTCATACTCGATTCAGTTTCTGCAGATTGTACCCGCGCACTAACCGATGTATCCATTGCCAGTCATCCAGTGCTGATAATATATATCTAAATAATAAGATGCTGGTTATACATCTAAATATACAGGGTGACGTAGCGCACTAGCTGATGTATACATTGCCAGTCATCCTGTGCTGATAATATATATCCAAATAATAAGATGCTATAGTTGATGCTCATGCATTCAGATGCTCATGCATTCAGATGCTCATGCATTCAATCATACACGGTGACATAGTCTCTTAGCTTACCTGGTATTCAAACATGTAATTTCACTGAGGTCTTATACTCGTAAATATAAGATGTGCGCAGGGTCATGACTCCCTACGTACAGTCCGATATCTACACATGCCCCTCAACCGAAGTTAATTAACCATCTCTCTAGGCCTACAGAGAGTGACAATTAACTCGTTGTGCACTATCAACAACCCTACACTGCCATACCAGACACCTCCAGATTATGTCACAATCATAACTACGTCATTACGTACTCCAACAACAGTAATTAAACATGTCCGGGTAACGGAATATCATGCGCAAATGACTGTCCCCGGAAACATATGAAAACAGCATAATCCTATACAAATTACAAACTTGTCCGGGTAATGGAATATCATGCGCAAATGACCATCCCCGGAAACACATTAATAGCATCATTAAATATAACGGTATAATATGCTTAATATAATAACAGCAATAACATATTGAATCCACAGTGCAAATACCATTACAAATCATGTTCAATTAATAAACAACAATATAAAGTCATTTTCCTACCATGAAGTGTTCAATATACAGCATATGAAGTTAACTCTTAAATGTCATTGGGGTGATTCCATGCGATAACCGAGATCTATGTTAGGTTCACCAATGTCACCATACAACTCCACGTCAATCCCGTGGTCGGCCGTCGGGTCGATCTCAGTCCTGGCAACATCGGTAGGCAACGACCCAGCCAACATCTCCACCATTACTGGCAGGGCTGCAGTTCCCCGCAGGGGCAGAGGATGAATCTGACGTGGCGCACTACTATGGGCCACAGGTGGCTTGCAATTAATACAAATCCACATGCATTGTAAGATGCCACATTTATACAAAATAAACACTACAACAATTATCACAACGAAGGAGCCCGTCGCATATGATACGAAAGAGCGTACTCCAATGCCATCAACCATCACTGGGTCGATCGCGGATAGCGGAGCTAGCGGCACGTACTTGGATTTTTGTAAATGGTTCCATGGTTGCATTTTCAAATGATTCACAATCATGGACTGGTTAAGAACTCTGGTCACATCCAAATGGGGCATCTCAATGGCCAGGCTAACCCGAGTGTACGTCCGACTGTAAGACGCCACAGGCTCGAATCGCCAGCCCTTCCCGCTATAACCACATTCACCAGACATTAAAGCATACACTCCATTACTCACCACACACCGGTCGGTCAGTCGTCCGTCGCAGTGTATATCTATTGTTTCGCCGAACGTTTGCAATACAACACCTATTTTCTTATGGGTAAACAATTTACTAGCGGTTACGTTGGATTCCGACAGATGAATGCTACACGTACTATCGGTAGTGTTCGTTAACAGGCTCACTATGCAGGGCATGTGGGTCTTATCGACCCTTAGCTGACCCTGACACACCCTAGGACCGGTACCGCGACACCCAGATGCAGTGAAGTACCATCCAGTCTTCGTATCAAGACCGATGCTAGTACGGCCCACCTCTACTTGCATGTAATACCCCATGGTGGCCAACGGTTCGGGCCACGAATGCAGACCGTACTCTATGTACCTACTCTCGTCGATTAACGGTAACGTCGCTATGTAGTGCAACATATTGTCGTCCCTCCATAACGGGTAAACCACCACATTCTGGTAGTACCACTGGTACGGACGTATCAGCTGGTTCCCCACTCCGACATGTTTCGATACCGATGTCAGGTCAGCGGGACTGAATAGTTCCTCGGTCAGTCTTCCTAACTCCAGAGACGCGGTCCGTCCATGGAATTGCTCGGCCGTCTTTTGGTAGTCATAGACCACATATTCGGCTGAGTCTATTATATGCCCGAGGCGCACCAGGGCGTATATTTCGTTTTGTCGTCTTTCCTGTATACGTAATACTTTGCTCATGTTGCCGGCCACCTCGACCAGACTGTCCCAGAGCTCGTTAATGCGGTCCGCGTTCATGTTAATGTCATGGAACGCCAATTTCACATGAGATGCTAACTCGTTCGCGAAATGCACTATCCTATCCACATTATTCATCACCTTTTTTACTACATCTCGGATAGCATCTATATCACAGGACGTAGCAGTTCCGAACAGGGACGAGGCAATGTCCCCTATGAAATTAAACAATCCCCGTTTCTGTCGGGTCTGGGTTCTATGTACCATCGTTTGTTGAGTTCTTAGAGCGATTCTTCACGCTCCGTATATCCTGTGTTGCAGGCCGAATATATCCTCCTTGTTTATGAAAGAAGTCCTGTTACTGAAATCAGCAACAAGGCCAATCATTTGGGCCAACCGTCCTAGAAACTCCTTCGGCAAATACGGATGGTCAATGGACACTACCACCGTCCATTCTGCCCTTATAACAGATATGGTTTCAGGTTTGGTGATCATGACACTGTTCGGTAATCGATACACGCTAGAATCCTTACATACACTAGAGATACTGGCTGCTTTATTTACCAACGCAACTAACACCTCCACTAACTGAAAGGAATACATGATGCTACACTACTGCGAGGTTCACAGGTACAATTTAGTAGACAGATGATGACTATCGGCGGCTTCGTCGCCTTATAATTGCCTCTATACGCTCGAAGAAGTCATCGTGTAGAGCACGCCCAAAGGCGCCAATCCTGACTCGCTTGTTGTTCGTTTCGACGTCAGGCACATGACTGCACTTGCGCATAAAGTAACGGGGCGTTGGCCGCATTTCCATTGGTTCCGGCACATTCTCGGGTACCTCCTCCGAGGTGTCCATCATACCAGCCGGTGGAGTCACGTGAGTTTCCATCGGTGTCTCATGGTTTCGAGTCTCACTCGTACCAGGTTGACTGATGTTATTATCAACAATCCTACCTACCTTACTCGCCCTCGGTTCATCATCAGAAGTTGGTCGCTTCCTACGAGCACTCTGACCAAGGGTTGCCTTGGGGTCGGGTTTTGGCCCTTCTTCGGACCTTGGGAGCATCATCACCCTTGGATGATGGCTATCTTTCGTACCCTTCGCAGGGTTACGAACAGGGCGTGGCCGTACCTTGTCCCAGAACATTTCTGAGTCGACTACGCGTAACTTAGATATATTCAGTACGTGCACCTTCCCAGACCTTTGATGCCGGACATGAGCCCCTGGCCCATTGATCTTAAAGATCTCATATTCGCGGTCACTGTGCGAGGTCAACTTCGTGCGTTCCTCCGCCTTTACGACCACCAAATCACCCACCTTAAACACACCAGTGTTTGCACGCTTGTCAATCTGCTCACGGTGGACCTCACGAGACCTAGCCATTTCCACATGAGCGCGCAGTAGGGCATTGTTGAGACATGTCAGTCTCTCACCCAGATCCAGCAATGCGTCTACTGGAATAGCAAACGGCAGTCTTGCCCGTCGACCATAGGTCAGATAAAATCGCGTGTATCATGTCGTGGAATGACGAGTATTGCGATACGCGGTTAACGCCGCACCCAATTCATCCTCCCACGTACGAGAAGCATTGTTAACCCCTTTCTGGATTAAGTCCTTAAGGGTCCGATTGAACCTCTCGGTACGGCCATTGGTTTGTGGGTGGTAGGGACTCGATCTTCTATGGTCGATCCCATGCTCTCTAAACCGCTCTTCTAGCGACTTAGAACAAAACTCCTTCCCCTGATCCATTATTACGATCTCAGGGACACCATGACGAGCGACGTACTCATTGAAGAACTTGTCTTCAACATTTTGAGACGTCTTAGCTGGAATCGGATACGCTTCTGCCCACGCAGAACAGTGATCGACTATCGTCATGATATACACATGACCTTTATTCGACTCCAACAGTGGACCTACCAAATCCATACCGATTATCTGACTCGGCTAAGTGGCCATGGGCATCTCACTGTACCTCGGTCGAGTCGTGACAGGTCGGTTAACCTGGCACGTCGTGCACGTCTCTAGCATACGTACCACGTCTTTCCTTAAAGACGTCCATACAAATGAATCTCTTACCATACCGATAGTCTTCTTCAGACCTTGGTGACCTGCTTGTTCATGAGCTTTCCAGTGCACTTTCTCACGGAACAGGGTAGGTAAGACAATTCTGGGGTACTCAGCGTCCAACGCTGAAAGCGTAATTAAAGAATACAGAATACCGTTCTTGACCATGTACTCCTCCGGGGTGTTCTTAAACAACTCCGGGTATTCGTTGGTTTGCTCGGTACACAACTCATCGTAGGGAATGTCAAATACCTCTAGAGGGACGTGCGGCAACACACCCTCGTCTACATCCGGTATGACAAAATCGCCTGTGTCTAGGGTGGCGATCTCCACTGGACGACGTAACCTGGACAACATGTCCGCTCGAATATTCTTCGAGCCTTGGATGTATTCAATCTTACATCTGTACTCGGCAATCAGCACCGCCCAGCGCTGCACTTTCATGTTTTTAACCTCTCCCACAAACAAACTCTTTAGGGGTTTGTGGTCAGTATACACGGTGAACTGCGCGCCAAATAGATAAGGCCTAAGCTTTTTTAATGCGTATATAACAGCATAAGCTTCCTTCTCTATTACAGGCCAGTTTAGCTGACTGTCCTTCAGGGTAGAGCTTACATACTGTATCACCCTTTCTATAGCCTTATCATCTACCTGTACCAATATCGCACCTATCGCATAGCTAGATGCATCAGTAGAAAGCTTATACGGGGCATTTAAAGTCGGATAGGTGAGAACCGTCTCACTACACAGCAAGTTTTGTAATTTTTTAAACGCTTGCTGTTCCTCCTTACCCCATTCAAAACGTTTATATTTCTTAGTCAATTCTACCAAAGGCTTAGCAATCTCGGCATAGCCTTGCACACAAGAGCAGTAAAAACCTGTAGCTCCAAGGAAATTCCCACCTCACCCACATCGCGTGGCGGTGACATTTCTCTTTTGACCTTGACCTTCTGAATCTGAGGAGCCACCCCTTGTGCCGAAACACGATACCCCAACAAGTCTACAGACTTACGGGCAAATTCGCATTTCTTTTTCTTAACCTGCAAATTATACTCTTGAATCCTACGCATAACTGTACGCAAATGCTGTGCATGTTCAGCCTGGTTTCTTGAATATACGACTACATCATCAACGAAAACATGCAAAATATTTTCCCACGAATTCTCGGAAAATATCGTTCATTGCCCTCTGAAATACGGCACCTGAGTTGCAAAAACCAAAAGGCATCCGAATAAAGTCGAACAAACCTTCACTGCAAACGAACGCTGTTTTCTCTATGTCTTGGCTGTCCATTGGTATCTGCCAATAGCCAGACTTCAAGTCCATAGTCGAAAATATCGTTGCGCCGCGCATCGAGTAAAAAATATCCGTTATATTCGGCAACAGATAACTGTCTCTACAACATACAGAATTCAACTTCCTGTAGTCAACACAAAATCTCATGTCCCCATCCTTCTTAGGGACTAACGTAATGGGCGACGCCCAGGCCGATGACGACGGTCTTATGACGCCCGCTGCCAGCATTTCAGCCACTTGATTCTTGACTACATACTGCTTGGCAAGCGGTAGACGGTAGGCTTTCTGCCTTATAGGAAATGCATCTCCTGTTGGTACCGTACACTTCAATTTGGGGACCAATCCTAAAGTGTTTGGACGAGCCGTATCAAAGTTATCCACAAAGTCCTCAAGCACTTTGTCGATAGCTTTATATCCGGTCGTTTCCTTGCAACTCTCATACACATAGTCTATTTGCTCCCTATAGGGATATCTAAAGGGATATACCTGGCCAAACCATACAACTTCTTTGGCCTGATAATCAATCTTCGCATTTCCCAAGTGCAAAGCATCTGCACCAAGCAAACACTCATGCCGCATTCTCGCTACTACCGTACTCAGAATAGGACAGGCGTTACTGAATTTTACCTGGGTCTCCCCCAAATGTTCTATTGGGGAACCATTTACTGCCAAGAGCATCTTCACTCTTTTCAATGGCCTAGCATTCAACATCCTACGCCATATATCCTTGCGATTCAAGGATGTACTAGCACCAGTATCCACTAAGGCATGCAAGTACTCACCCTGATCCGTTATACCGTTTTTATCCATTTTCAGATGGATTAGAAACCGCTCGGTCGGTGAACTCACCAACGGTCTCCTCCATCGTCGTTTGACGGACTCCTCCATCCACTAACTACCTCGGCGTAACTGTTTTGACAGGAGGATGAGTCCTGTCCGACACCGGATGAATAACGGCCATGCTAATCCATCCCTTCACCGGTCAACACGAATCCATCACGGTCCTCATATTCGTCATTACTTCTTAAACGATTGTTTATGTCCTTTCTGACATTCCGTGAACAGTCCCTCGGCGTGACAGTTCTCACCTGCTGTCTTCGGTCGACTAGGTCGATGTCCATATCGTCGGTGCGGGGACGCTTGATCGCCCGGCGGCCGGTTGGACCCTTTGGTTGGGTCCATGCAGGACCGTTCTGCGGCGGATGTTCGTACTGTGGGCAGTCTCTCACGTAGTGGCCATCTTTGCCACACTCGAAACATCTTACCGTTATTGCAGGAGTTGTCTTCCGTTTCATATACGCCCCAAAACAATTTTGTCGCGGTTGTCGGGGTCGCTGGGCAGCCTGTCTGCCGACGTTCTCCCTCGGCTGTACCGCTTGATGACAATCACTTTTGTAATGGCCGACCCGGCCACAATTATAGCAGGTAATGTGCTGCAAGTCTCGTCCCGTTCTGACTGGTCGGGGCGAGGGTGGGGCGTGTTGCTTTGCCTGCGGGGCGGTCTTCTTCGTGGGCTGGGTGGCCCCAGCCACCGGCTTCTGCTGCTGTAGCTGCATGTCACCGACCAAGCCACAGAGTCGCTCAATCATCTTGCTCTGTTGAGCAATCTGGTTTTTTAATGTTCCCACCACGCTCCAGACCTCTTTTTCCTCGTCTGGTCCTAACATATTCACCTCCATGCTTTCCTCCTGGCGCTCCTCTATTTTCATCGCCTGGAGCAGATCGTCACATGTGGCTTCTTCTTCTGCAATTTCGATCACCCGGCCCAACATTGTGGCCTTCTTCCTGATGATTCGCTTGCTCAGGGGGTGGTCAGGCAAGCCCTTCAGGTAAATACCCATCATGGTCCGACGGTTGTCGGCGTTCTCGACAGGGTATGCTGTAGCACTCATCTCTCTAAACCCCTGCTGAAGGTGATGACGGTTTTGTTCCGCCGTTGCCTCACCCCCTCTAAATCGTACTTTATACGTTCGCCTTCGTTGGCTGATATGAAGTTTACCGTGATATAATCATGGAACTCATCAAATGTGACGTTTTCTCGGACTTTGCCCATCAAGAACCCATCTATGGCCCTCGATAGCTGCCCGTGTGCCGCTCGGGTGATGACATAGGCAGGTATGCCTTCGAGTCTCCCCTCGTTTGCGACCCACGCTCTCCGGGTCTCGTCCAAAAAGGTTCGCACCTCCTCCGGCACGACACCGTCGCAGGGCTGAATTCGGTAGATCGTGTCCCTGATTTCCCGGTGGTACACCCGCTCGGCCTCCTGCTGAATACTGCTTTCCACAATGGCCCCCGCCATCGCTACTCCCATCGTCTGCATAGCGGCGATGGTCTCCGGTTGAAGCTGGGGTGCCAGTGGTACCTCCATGGGCGGCATGGCTGGGTCAGCATTCCTCTTGGGTCCCGTTGCCATTCTGTGTCTACTTATAATGAAGGTCAATAATGAGTTTTCGGAGATGGGGTTGCTCGGGGCAGACTATCTCGGTGGTGATCTTTACAGTAGAACCCTCGCAATACTCGCGATGTTGGGTGATTCTGGTGCTGTCGGCCAACTTAGCCGCGTCTAGGAATGTCTTTACATGGTCCACCACGTCGTTTAATACGATGGCTGAATTGGCGAGTGGTGTCTCTGGTTGGGCCATATACTAGTTACTCACGGTTGACTCCGGATCCTGGCTGGTGAAGCCACTGAAGATTTCTGATGTCTATCCTGTTCCTATGCTACGTATACGTTTTTATGCGGTATACTTGACTATGAAGTCTCTTCCATTTTGGGTAAGGTTTGTATGTAAGGTTGCTGCGACAACCCACCTTACCGAGAACGGAAGAAATAGATATCGGCTCGCCTCGTTTGTAGATGAACTTTAACGATACTTATATTCGATATCCGGGCCTGATCTGACTGACTACTCGAACTTGCAGGTAAGCTACGGTGATCTTCCGTAGTCTCCAGAGTCAACAACAAACTATGTGTCAAACTTTTGCCTTGTATTAATATCACAAGGTGATCGTTTTATTCGCTAACTTAACTGTATAGTAAACCTACAAAGTCGGTAACTTTTACTATTACCAGTTTACGTATTTATGATTCGCTAACTTAACTGTATAGTAAATCTACAAAGTCCATAACTTTTACTGTTACCAGTTTACGTATTTACGATTCACTAACTTAACTGTTTAGTAAATCTATAAAGTCGATAACTTTTACTGTTACCAGTTTACGTATTTACGACGGATTAATTCAACGTTTCCTAACCTTTCACAATGAACTAGCATTACTCCCAGCTGCTCTGGTTTGCTATACTATTCAAACTAGCTCTTGCCTACTTAAAGCCATTCAGCAAGAGCGTTTCACAAGGTGTGAGGCGGACCGGACCCCGAACTAAAGTTAAAGTCCCGTTTATATACCATTTTCGTTTCCATTCTCCCTCCATCTTGGTTTCGTACCGCCGGAGGTTGTTCTGATTCTCATTGGATTATGACATCACTTTGACCAATCAAAACTCCCACCCTCCCGACTGGGGCGGGCACCTTTTACCTAGCGCGTTTGGGATTCCTGTTGGATTAGCACGTCATTTCTGACGGATGACTTGCCACAAATGACGGATGCTTATTTGATAGCAAGGCTTATTGGTGAATTATCTTGCCTCTAATTGATGCGTTTTCGATAGTAACTTTCGGTTGTGCCCTTTAGTGCCTACAGGACGCTACTATGTCCATGTCCTGTCCATTACCTATTAGTCGACAACTTGTAGAATGCTAGAGTTAATCGGTACACTAGTTACTATTGCACCCAGCTGCCTCCGCTTATATGTCCACGAGAATTCGTGGGAACACAGACTGCTACGTAATTAACTACGTCCGTTTGTCATATCTACTCCCTTAATTGACTCCAACATTCCAAACTGGTGCTAATCATCAAAAGTCATACTCGATTCAGTTTCTGCGGATTGTCCCTTTCGTGGGAACACAGACCGCTACGTAATTAACTAAGTCGTTTGTCATATCTACTTCCTTAATTGACTCCAACATTCCAAACTGGTGCTAATCATCAAAAGTCATACTCGATTCAGTTTCTGCAGATTGTACCCGCGCACTAACCGACGTATACATTGCCAGTCATCCAGTGCTGATAATATATATCTAAATAATAAGATGCTGGTTATACATCTAAATATACAGGGTGACATAGCGCACTAGCTGACGTATCCATTGCCCGTCATCCGGTGCTGATAATATATATCCAAATAATAAGATGCTATAGTTGATGCTCATGCATTCAGATGCTCATGCATTCAATCATACACGGTGACATAGTCTCTTAGCTTACCTGGTGTTCAAACATGTAATTTCACTGAGGTCTTATACTCGTAAATATAAGACGTGCGCAGGGTGATGACTCCCTACGTACAGTCCGATATCTACAATGTGATGGATGGATAATGTGGAAAGGTCCATTCTAGATTCAACCAAGTGAATGCGTAGCGCCGAGCGGCCACGGAAAGAGATAATAGGCCTACACGCACATTCGTCGTAGTCGTCGTGATTTATATACATACGTTGAACCATGACTTCCCGGAATCCCCTTTTCACGATAACTATGGGGGTGAGCTGTTGAATATTTTGGAACTAATTTGACTGGGTGCTGCTGCTTATTAAATAGTAAAGCTGTTCAATTCGTACAGCTGAAGAACGTTTCAATGTTCCTCTTGGACATAGCTACGCCAATCATTACGTATTTTGACAGTGACGTCACTCTACTGGGGAGGGGGCGGTGGCGAGGGGGGTGGGGGGGGGGGTGGAATTAATTGATTATAATGCAAGGCTGTACAATATCTGACCGCTCTTGCTAAAATATGTGCTCACTTATTACAAGTGATTCGACTGCTTAGGCTACGTTATACGGCTCATAAATAAGTTAATATACTTTCAAAACATAAACAGAAATTCTGTCTTGTTTTGCAAACATTCTAATTTATTCTTTAGATGTTCTATACCATCGAGTAGGCGTACAGTCCATACATGTAAATAAGGCACCATATTTGCAAAGGAAAACACACATTCTACCTTGCTTTGAAACGTGTCAATTTATTTTTGACGTATTCTTTACCAAACGGTGTCAGGTTTCACGAAAACTTGGAGATAAAAACGCTCTAACCATTATCTTTCTGCTTTCAAAGGCTAGTCCTAGTTGTTTCACGGTCAGTACAAGAAAGATTTGTGTAGATTATGCAAACAATAATGCTGAAAGTTGTCTACATGTGTGCAGTAACGGCTTACAGCAGCAGTTTCCAAAATGAATACAAGTTGTCATATAGTTATCATATGTACATAAATGATTGAAATTTCAGCGATGTACGCGTTAGGTTTTAACGCATTTCTGTAATTCTTACCGCCTCTCAGTATTACCGTATTTCCCCTATTTATTTTTACCGTAGATTTGTAGTTCCGTATTTTGCATGCTATTTAAGCAGAATTTCTATTCCAATTAACCAAAAAAAAGAATTTACTGAGTTTTAGAGGCTATAACAATATCTGATCGTCTGCGTCAGATGTCAGTCAGTCAGTGAAGATCCAGCGGTAGAGACATATATCCCATTCCCCCATAGTGAGCGTATGCGTATGAGCGATCTAGCCAATATATATATCCTAAATCTATGGTTCCAACTAAAAATAGAGGCACGCTCTATCTATCTCTCTAGTTAGCTGTTGGAGACCACAATCCTTTACGCAAAATGGCCGCGCTTAGATGCAATATATATTAATTAAAGTGTAAATGTGCGGCCCGTAATTGCGGATCCACACGGGTAGCTCTCGCTAACCCATTAGCCGTCCTGACATCCTAAGACAGGAAGAAAAATAATAAGAAAAATAAGTTATAATAATAAGCCAAAAAGCTAGTTTATCAGGCAGCCCCAGCATAGCTGAGACAGCATGACGGTATTATGACATTATTGCACTGCGGTGTGTTGTTTACTTTACGTCGCACAGGACGTTGTTACAACACAGGAATCCGCAGTGCTCATTTTAGTGTGAAACACAGCTGGGTAAACGTGTTGCGCAGCTGTGTAGGATAACCATAGTCAGCCTGGGGACGGGATTCAATTGAACGAACATAAATAATAATAATAATAAAAGTATTTCAAAAATAAGATAATAAAAAGAATGTTCCACTCCTCGCATCACTCCCGAATCCTGCTACATCCTTGGCAGAAATGACCGCAAACATTAGGCACGAAATTTCTCCATCGTGTCTGTGTTCCATGGCTGGTGGTGGTGGGGCGCAGCGGATTTTCTTGGACTGGTGAAATTTCACTATCATATGTTGGCTGTCTAGAATTGTATATGGTTATTAAGTCTTCACCCATTTTAACTGTACTAATGTTCCTTGCTACACTTGTGGCCATTGATGATGCGATGACTGTAGGTGCGGAGGCGGTTGCTGATGTGGCTGGCGTGTGATGGCTGGTGGCGGTGCGGTGATGGTGCCGATTGTTGTTTGCAGAGGAGATGAAGCTGCAGCAGTAAAATGGAGAAGCTTGCACGATTTTTCGGCCTTCAGAAGACAGCTGGCGGTGATACGCAGTACCGGATTAATCTCCTGAGTGTGGGCGATTCTCCTCTTCCCCGAATACGGACGGTCAGGCGTGGTGCTCTTCCTAATGGCTGGATCCTGTAGTGGATGGTGCAGTGGCGATGTCGGGATGATGACGGTGGTGCTACTGATGCCGGTGGCGGTGGCGCATTGCTCTTCTTCGTCTATGATCAAGTCATCTGGAGACGGTGACGGTGGATAGTCCATGGCTGGTGGTGATGTGATTACCGGGATGGGATGACCGACGGCTGCTGGTGCTGATGATATTGGCTTTGATGCTGATGCTGGTGACTTGCGGTGACGGTGTACTACTGGCGGCTGCGGTGACTGATGTTGGTGGTACGTGCGATGCTGCCACGGCCGGTGATGATCCTGCAGGCGATGTTGATGCCTGGCTTGCACTGGCTACCGGACGGACTGGTGCTGATGATGGCGTGGAGATGGCGGCCACATGTCCAAAAGCGTGACATGCAGTGGAAACTGTGGCGGTGGTGATTGAGCGGTGCCGCGTGACTATAGCTTGACGTCATGTTGTGTTCTTGGTGCGCGCCATCCGTTCCATTGGGAGTACTATTACGGGTAGTCTTTGTTCAAAGGTTCTGGCTAACACTACCGGATCTTCACCTTCTTCTCCCGGAACTAAAGTTACTTTAAGCACACAATGTTTATTTTTAATGGTGTGTGTTACACCATAGCGCATTGCGGAAAACAAGTACTGGCAACTGGCACACAAGGCACTGAAGCAAATGGTCCCGATTGAGGTGCAGTTTCCGATCTGAGTTTCTGGTAAAAGTTCTGTGACACTGTTGTCCACTAGGCAAAAGAATGGGACAGGAAAACTTCTTCACACGTGTTGATGAGGTAGATTCTTCAGATGTGTCGGAGAGAGCCAAATCTTGCTCGAGAGACATGTTGCTCCCGCATTGTAGCAGTGTGGGTTACTTAACTTGTACTTAATAAACTAATAATTGCTGACTAATATATTCCAAGCCTTAATACATAATAATACTAAAATAATAATGTTTAGCAGAATTTTGTTTGAGACAGGAAAGTAGCCTATTGCTGTGATCTTTCCTTGTGTCCAATTTAACGGGAAGACAAAGTTTCAGAGCGAGCACTTCCCTTTTATACGGATTAGTGACGTCACGGTTGGGCGGATGACCACACCTCAAAGTTTTATAGGTGGTTTGGTCACGCCCTACAAGGAAAGTTTTGATTTTATTTTTCCCGCAGTCACATAAATATTTCCTCCCGTATAGAGGAAGTATTTTTAATTATATGAAAATTTGCCGATTAACTTCATCTCCATTCTGCTTAAAATATAAGTTCCCAATCAACGCAAAACTACTTATTCCCGTGGAAGCTCACCTTTTAATTAGCGTGAGTCGGTTTTTCAGATTGGATGCTTATAAACTTGCCTCTTCAAATTTCAGGCTGGAGTCTTCTCGGATGGGACTTTAAATTGAGGTCCCGTCATACAGTGCTCATCACTGTGTGAACGTGAGCTAGGGTTAGGTAGGCAAGCAATTTCGGCATAATCAAAGTAAACCGGATGCTGAATGGATTCGTCCTCGGATGGAACCACGCAACATACGGATTACAAAATCAAAACAAAATTGCTAGAATTAGAATCTTTCGGACTTTTCGAAGGGACTATGGAGGGATGCAACCCGGATGACTGATCGAGTTCGTCCTCGTCCTCGGACGGACGCAGTCACCATACGGGCTGCCTAATCAATCAAAATCAAACAAGTGCGCGCTGGTGCCTGCTCGGATGATGGCCAGAAGAGCAAATGGGTCCCAGGACCCGAAAGACCCCACACCCCAACCTCCCCACTCCCCCCAAAGGGGCCGGGAGGTCTCTGACCTAAAGCCCCCCCCCCCCTTGGGTACATCAGGTCATAAGACCGCACGCACCTACTCACCCCCCCCCCCCCCCCCACCCCCGACCCAGCACCTACCCCATCCCTTCACCACCCCCGTTAGGTCCAGGTTAGGCCCTCCCCATCCCCCACGCCCAAGCATGAGGAGCAACAGAAAAACCATGGACAAGAACAGCAACATGAGACAAAATCGAGAGACACCGATCAACACACACCCAGAGAGACACAAGCTAATGCACAAACAGACGTCACAATAATTCACAAGAATTCAACAGAAACCATAAAGGCCAGGCGTGAGTCTAGACCCTAGCATTGGGAACTAGCATATAAACGCCTTAAATATTACAACACACACACACACACACACACACACACACACACACACACACATTTCAGGCTGGAGTGCCTGATGGGGTGTGTGGGAGCCTGCTGACGTCAGCAGTAATTACCCCGACTCACCCTCGTCACTCCTCCACCACGCTGTGGTAGTCGCGTATTTGGGCGGCTCATTTGTTTAAAGCTTTTTGATCCAATTTACTGGAAATAGAAGTGCAAGTCACGTGGTTGATCGGAAACTTAGATGCCGTTTATGGTGCTGATGAAATAATGTTGCTGATGTATATTCTGCGTAGATGCGGGAAATGGAAATATATGTTCGAGGGTGAATCTTTTATGATATAATGTCCCCGTATTGCGCGAGATCTTTCAAATGCGTCTTTTTATTTATCTGTAGATAGGTAGTTCTCAGCCTGTGTCGATTTTGGGCTGGAACGCAGGTAAGAGATTTTTTGAAATTCTCTTTGTAATTATACTGTCTGATTTTTTATGTCACTTTATCGGCCCATGCGCTAATGATTTGTATACACGGTAGAGCAGTTGTGCTCTTAATAAAAAAATATGACAGTAAAGCTGTATGTAATCTGATGTGTTTGTTTAAACAGTCCTATTCTTGTGGTTAATCAAAGTTACTGATCCCGTCAAGACAGCTGTGTTTTCCGAGTGGGTAGGCTGCCAAGCATCCTCCTCTATGGGTAGGACTAGCCTTATCCCTACCTAGACCAGACATATTAATATATATATATATATATATATGTATATATATATATATATATATATAATATATATATATATATATATATATATATATATATATATATATATATATATATATATATATATATATATATATATATATATATATATATATATATATTACACTACAGCTCGGATATGTGAGTTCACACAGTTTTTACGATTACAATGTCGTCGTATGGAGATTGTGACTACAGTCAACTTGAGTGTCTGTGTTTCTGACATGTTGGTGATTTTGATTGATACGCATGGCTGGTTATCCGTGAATGATTCTTGCGCTGTGGTGAAATGTGACATTTTTATTGCTGCTGGTTGTGGGAGAGGTGCGGCGGTGTGGTGTCAACTTTATCGAACCTTGCTGGTATTTCGCTATGTAATGGCCGAGCCCATGTGCGGAACAGAGTTATTTTAGAGCACGGATGACCTGAAGGATGCTGTCGTAACTTTGATCAATCCATTATCGAATTCAACTTTTCGGTAGCAAAATCCTACTCATGACTGACGACAATGCTGGCATCTTACTCTATTAATAATATTAACTGTTATTACGTGGGAATGAAGTGTAGTATCTTTAGCTGTTTTCGTATGACATGTCCGGGAGGGACAGTGGGGTTGGTGGGCGTTTCTCCCATGACGCGTACTGTAGATGGCTGCGGTTAATTTCTTCTATCCGCATGATCAGTTCTCCATAACTGGATAAGAAGGTGTGTGCGGGAGAAATGGTGACTGGTGTTGTTGACGCTAGTGAACTGTTGTATGGAAATCCAGGCTGCTGTATGATGCTAAGGTTTATGCGAGATGGGCGTATTCCAGTTTTGCACGCTGGTGAATGCGGAGTCTGTTGCTATTGCGGTGAGTCGGGGTTGCGGTGAATAATATTTTCACCACATTTTGTGCAGATGGATTTGTTGCGGATATATTTATGTCTCTAACGGTGATTAATTAAAACCGGTAGATGCTGCTAAACGATGTTGTTGCCCGTGTTGAATGTCTCTGTTATGCTGAGTATAACCGCATATGTGTGTGATGTGCGCACAATGATGAATTGATGTATCCATTCCTGAAGGCAAGTGAGCTCTGTATGTAATTGACGTTCTGTCTGCGGTGTGATGTCCTGACTGCTCACGGGGGAGTATGGTGGGCCCAAAATTGAGAGCGTGGCCCTTGGACAGGGGGATGTGGTCATCTCCTATTACATGATTGTTGGAACCTTTTTGTAGTTTTTAGGTACCAGGAAAATTCGAGCCAAGAGTCTGCTGAACAGGCTGCTTCCCTGTCCACCACAGGGGTATTGTCGGTTGGTGCGGTGTGGGATGCCACCTCCTCTGTAGCAGCAGTCTCTTTTTATATCTGAAGAGGGATGGTCAACAGACGATGAGTGGAGTGTGAAATGGACTGGGCCAGTGATGTCCGAACTTGGTGTATAGATAAGCCACTCGCTCCCACGGTGCACCAACTATCTTAATTTAAATAGGTGTGTAGTGATGATGGCCAACAGCGCGTTTTTGGCATGGGATACATTTGACAGCCCATGCCTTTACACTATCGCGAATCCCAATCCAGTGGAATCTCTGTTTGATACGGGTAATGGCACTTTCCATGGCTAGATGCTCGGTGTTATCATGTAGTTGTTGTAGTATAATATTTCGATAACTGTCCAGGATTACCAGACAGTTATTAATGTAGAGAACGTTGTTGTTGAGATGACATTCTTCAAACTGTGGGTAATAATATTTAGCCGTGGTGGATAATGGTGTTACCGATTCCTTGGGAGGACGTACCCTCGCCTGAATCCACGCATATATATTTCGTGTTTGCCTGTCTGTTGCTTGGTCGTGTGGGATTTTCTCGGGGTTCCATTCTGTGCACTGCAATTTGGGGAACTTCAGAGATGGCTGTGTAGATTGTGTCATGGTTGCGGCCTCTTCGTGTTCATCTCCTTGCCCTATTCTGCTGAGGGCACTGGTACTACCATGTAATTTGCCGGGATGGTAAACAACGTTAAAGTTGTAGGCCTGCAGGGATTCTTGCCATCTCGTTACCTGACCCTCCAGATTTTTAAGGTTTCTGAGCCAGCGTAGTGAGGCATGGTCTGTACGGAGTGTAAATGGATGGCTGTATAGAAAGTGTTTGTGGTACTTGACGAAATGTATCACCGCAAGTAGTTCTCGCTTCGTGCTCGCGTATCTTTTTTCGGCTTTAGTCAATGTATGCAAACCATAACCCAACACCTGCTCCGTTCCATCCTCTGTGACCTGGCTAATGGCATAAGCTGACGCATTAGTGTCCAAGATGAAATCGAGGTTTGGATTAGGATGAGCAAGAATAGGGGCAGTTCTCAAGAGTTCCTTCAATGCCCTGAAGGAACCTTCACACTCATTTGTCCACTCGAATGGTCGATCTTTTTCGGTGATCTTATACAAGGGTGAAGCAATCTCGCTGAAGTGACGGATGTATCGACGATAGTACTGGCAAAAGCCGAGAAAACTCTGAGTTTCTGTGATTGAAGAGGGCATTGGCCACTCTGCTACTGCCTTATTTTTTTTATGGCTGAGTAGCGACTCCATCACCGGATATGATGTGTCACAGGAACTCGACGCTCTGTCTGAAGAGATTACAATTTTTTGGTTTGACTTTTAAGTTAGCCATGCAGAATCTTGATAAAACGGCATCCAAGTTGGTTAATGTTTGCTCAAATGTTGCACCAAAAACTATTACGTCGTCAATGTAACACAGACAGATTTCCCATTGCACGGTGGTTAATACCTGGTCAATGATACCCTCAAATGTTCCAGGAGCGTTGCACAAGCCATAGGGCATTTTGCAGAACTGAAAAAGACCATCCCTACATACGAATGCGGTCTTTTCCATGTCAGCTTCATTCATTGCTACTTGCCAGTAGCCACTAGCTAAATCAAGTGTACAAAACCACTTGCCTCTGGACAGAGAATCCAAGGCCTGATCTATTCGCGGTAGCGGATAGGCGTCTTTGATGCTAAGATCATTAAGGCGGTGGTAGTCTTTGCCTGCTAGTACGATGGAGCTGGCACATGGAGATGCTGAAGGTTCTATAATACCGTTCCCAACATATCGTTAACTTGTTGATGCGCTTCCACTTCCTTATGGATGGGAAGACGTCGTACCGGTTGTCATACTGGGCGATTGTTTCCCATATCAATAGAGTGTCACACAAGATGAGTTTCTCTGAGATCCATGTCTCCTGATGAGACGCTATCATGCTACTTATAAAGTAATTTCCATACTTGATGTTTTTGAGGTTGGTGTAATCCTCCTGTGGCATGTAAGTACAAATCATGTAAGTGTTCTGGTAGATCATCAGTCGGTTCTGTAGGTGTAACGTTAAGTGTTGGTGTTTCCAAAGAGATCACATCCACCAAATGGCCACAACGGACTCCAGGTTCAAGTGTTATGGGGTTTTGCTGTGCCATTGAACACACAAAATGCTATGTGTTCTTTGTTGGTGGTGTCCACGATCATGCGGGGACTTGCGCATTGTGAGGTGATCATGTAGTCGGGGTTGGGTTCCAGCATGGCGATGTGTGTTGTTTCCTAACTGTGGTGCGGTGGCCCACAAGATTTGTTCCTGTACTGGCTCAACTGTGGCGGTACTTGAAAGCATTACCGCACACGTATTGCATAACAATGATTCTGGTCCAAGAGGTATCCGTCGGCCGTGTATGTCGAGTTCTTGTTGTTTGCAGTGAATGATGGCTTCACTGGCACTAAGAAAATCAGAGCCAAGAAGGGCGTCGTTTTGGATAGAAGTGATGACAACTCACTGTATGAATTGCATCTCCTCTATTTGTATAATAAGATTAGTTACACCAGCTACGGGCACATCAGCATAATTAAATATGATGTAATTAAACATATATCATGTATAGTTACTTGAATACCCAGTAGCCATTCTTAGTTGCGGCTACTATGCTACCGAAATTGATACGTCACTATGCTCGTTATGTTTTCCACTAAGAGCCATGGCGCGAATAACAACAGCTTTTGTTCGTAATGGTTGTCTGATCATCTGGGTAGTGGTATTACTGGCGTTTATACCATTGCTGCATTATGATTCGCCACACCGGGTACTCTACAATGGAAAAATAGGAATCCTTTGTGACTTCCACGGCAATGCTCCTATCCGTAACATCGCCTTCTTCACTGCCAATACCGTCTACCCAGCGGTCATTATCCCGCTACTACATGTGATGAAGTACATCCGGGTCAGATTAGCTGGGAGAAATTTGAAAGTTCAGCAAGAGCGTAAAAATACGGATGCACGCGCGATAACCATAGTAATAATATTATTTTATATAAGTTGGATACCGGCAAATACGTACGTTTTGGTATATTATCTTCCAGAAGATCATTATGCGTATCAGGACAAGGCGTGCGTTATTACGCTGTATATCATGTTCAGTAACAGTACTTTAAACCCACTTGTATATTGTCTCGCTGCTCAGTCAGTCAGAGAAGACATTAAAACATATTTTTGTAAAAGGAAGACTAACATCATCTCATAATAGCTATTCAGGTGATATAATTTGGCACTCATATACTATGCATGGAATCTTAAAGGGATGCTAATCGCATCTCAAATGATGTATTGCAACAATAAAGTGTGGTTTATCGATTCCATATCATTCATATCCTGTCACATTCCCTTATCCGTATCACAATTATCTGCTTTGCAATATCGCGTAAATGTTGAACAGTGATCACCACCATTCTTCCTTCTCAAGCGATAATGTGTGATGGCATTCAGCCGCGGATATAAGGGGGGGGGGGGGTGGGGGGGGGGGGGTGCACTCGGCAAGGCTGTCAAAATCTTTTGCTTACCGGCTGGTGGCGGAGTGAGCGCATTTTCAAGAGTTAAGTCCTTTGAGGTTTACTGTTGCTGTGACAGTGTGTGATTGATGATAAAATAAAGGGAAACACAATTCGATCATCTCGTCTGCAAGATGGTGAATGGACGATGTTTGGTGGCCTCGACTAGGTGCTGCCCTCTAACCAGAAGATCAGATTCTGGATTAATCTCTCTCTTTTTTTCTCTCTCTCTCTCTCTCTCTCTCTCTCTCTTTCTCTCTCTCTTTCTCTCTCTCTCTCTCTCTCTCTCTCTCTCTCTCTCTCTCTCTCTCCCTCCCTCCCTCACCCTCTGCCCTCTATCTCATCTCTTCTTAACTTAACAACAAGATACAACAACTAACACATACGATAAAACACTGACTTACTAAAGCGTAAGTTGAAAGATTACTTAACACTTATAAACCAATATAAAACGAAATAATCAAACACAACATTTCTTACAAAAAGCATTTGTAAATTTTGTACAATTCATTTACACTATCTTAGATTTCGTATAAGTTAATCAAGGCATCAAATAGTGATTCGTTCTGATGTACAGCTGTCTTCTCATCAAGATTATTAGTATATGTGCATTTCCGAGTGCATAAAACGGATTCTACCACTTTCTTCTAATAGTCCAGTCCATCTAAGACACATTTTAGGTGCACCCGGGCAAAATTGCAACATAATTTCTAGCAGCAGATTTATGAGGAAGAAGTAATGTAATGACATATTACCAAAAAAATCTACCCAATTCTGACAGTGGGAAATATAAAATTGTATTTGTTATAACCCCACTCTTTTTTGCGCCGAGCTTATTACTGATTTTATGAGCGCTCACATTGACCCTACGCTAGACACTTCAGAATTTAAATCGCGTATTTTTCCTTTATTCTTCCCTGTATCATATTTCTAAACTGACACGCTTATTTAGTGGTATGTTAAGTGTAAATCTGTGCTTTATGAACATTCATTTATAAAGCAATTAGTAAAATATCTGCCGTGCTACCGGATTTCGAATTTTCTTCTTACGTGTTATGTGTAGTGTAGACCCTGCCTATTTTGTCTAGGAGAACCACAAGCGGATACTTTAAACGGTCTAGTGATATACTGAGCTTAGATTTCGTTTATTTCCTCGTGTCATTCTCCTCTTCTTCTGATATTCCGCAGTTATTAGGCGTATCGTGATCAAGTTATAAAATTATGTTATAATATAACAATCTATGATGATGTAAACTTAGCTGGGTGTGGTAGGTGATAATTCACACACCTTTGGTATATTATTCATTAACACATACAACGTTCATTCTTGCCCGACTGCGATGTATTTACATATACCAAGACATACATTTTTTCAAATAAATGTAGGCAACTTGGAGCGTACATATGTGTGCCTGATTTAAATTTATTTTTCAATTATGACATCTTAAGCAATTATATAAATTTTATATCTGTAGTTTACAGGACCTTAGCTGTTGTGAGAGCTACAAAAACAAACACCATAACCGCCGCAGTTTCAGTGCTGTACTCTACATATCATAATGTTCATGGGTTTTAGTGGGGTGGTGGTGGTGGGGTGTGGGTGCTTCAGGATATTGGTCTGTCGAGGGACCTGGGCCAATCTCAGCTCTTCAAAATGCCACCTAATTTCGGTACTCAGTATCTTATCAAACAGCCTACAAGGTACAGCCAATGCCACTGTATAATGCTGGATCCAGTGTTGCGGTTGAGTGGGAGGATTATCCTTCTTAAAAGTTTCGAAATAAATACTCAAAATGGTGATCGCTATAATTTAACGCAAAATAAATTTGCTATTGCATCACTCAAAATGCAGTCAATAGCTTCTAATATACACCTGTGCAAAAGTTAAGCACCAGCAAAAACAATAGAACGTAGAAACATGATGGTACAACTAGGCTGCCATACTTTTTGTCCCCGCGTTAGCTGACATAATTCCAAGTACGAAATGCACATGCATGCATGACTTCACGCCGCTTGATGTCCGTGCGTGGCGGGAAACAGCACACGTGTTCAGTTATGTAAAAGTCCAGTTTGAGGTGTAGAACATTACATACAGATTTAGGCGACAAGATTAGGAATTTTGTGTTCATGACCGTGGTCTATTTGTACAGAGAGAATTAGCTCTTGATTGTGAACCACTATGGCAAGACGAAGGTTAAGTGATCGTGTGAAATGGCAAATCATAGGCATGCATACCACTGGTATGTCATGCAGAGAGATTGGCAGACAGCTGAACATTAACCATACTGTAATCAGTCGTTTGATTGCAAAACATGGGCAAACTAACGAGGTGAAGGACATGCCTAGATCTGGAAGACCGAAGAAGACTACTGCCCGTGATGATCGAGCCCTAGTACGCCTTGTTAGGAGATCTCCATTCACCAACAGCAGAGTGCTCAGCCAGCAATGGGAAACGCGCAATAGAGTGTCAATGTCTACCGTCAAAAGGAGACTGTATGCTGCTGGCATGAAAGCTAGGAGACCTGTCAGACGTCCTCTCCTCACTGCACACCTCAAAGAGGAGCGTCTGAGGTGGTGCAACGAAAGAAGACACTGGAACATGAGATCCTGGAGACGGGTACACTGGTCCGATGAAAGTCGGTTCCTGCTTCATGCCACAGATGGTCGAACTCGTGTATGGAGGTCCAGACGCACGGCGTACGACCAACGTAACATCATGGAAGAAGTTCCATTTGGTGGAGGTTCCGTTATGATATGGGGGTGCATCTCATTTGATTGTAAGCTGGATCTGTTAACTGTACCTGGAACACTAAATGGACAAAGATATCAAGATTCCATACTGGATAGAGTTGTGGTCCCTCATTTTGTAAATCATGCACCTGGAACCCACCATATATTCATGGATGACAACGCCCGACCACATCGTGCTAGAGCTGTGCATGAATACCTCCGCCAGAATGCCATCGAAACCCTACCATGGCCAGGAAGGAGCCCTGACATGAACCCTATTGAGCATATCTGGGACATTCTGGGAAACATGGTGAGAAGGAGGGATCCTCCTGTGCAGAACCTACAGGAATTAACAGATGCACTCCATCTTGAATGGCAACGAATACCACAATGGCGTATCAGTCGGTTGGTGACCAGCATGAGACGTCGTGTCCAGGCCGTCATCCAGGCACAAGGTGGATATACCCGGTATTAATAATGGCAGTCTCAAACTCGTGCACAGATGTTAAACTTCGTTTTCAGACACCATTAATGACAATCTAGCCACGTGTGTCAACTGTAGGGCAATAGTTGTCAGTTGTGTCAACGTAACCATATTCAGGCCTCGTTTTCAAGTTCAAACAAAAACATACAGTGTTTCCCCACCATCATAATCAGCATTCCTCTAGTTGCATTATTACCTCTTGCACTAAGATGGATGGGTACATAAATGTTTATGCTATTGCTTTCTTCATAGCACATGAATATACCCTCGCATGTGCGTAAAAATAGGGTGGTGCTTAACTTTTGCACAGGTGTATATATTGCACATTTACGGTTTCCCAGGTGGGGGATCGGGTACGGGCTAGGTGCTGGTGGGTGGGGGAGATAACTTCCTGCAACATATCATCCTTCAGTGTTCAGAACTGGTAACAAATCATGTTTCAGGGATGAAATATCATGTTTTTCAGGGCTTAGAATTGACAGCAAAATCAACTTCCCTCACTCCCAATTGGTAAATGTCATCTTCAGGGGTTAGGTTTGGCAAAAGGTCATCTCTCGTGGCATGAAATTTGTGAAATTCCATGTTTCAATGATCAGGATTGGCAGCATATCATCCTTCAGTGTTCAGAAATGGTAACAAATCATGTTTTAGGGATGAAATATCATGTTTCCACACTAACAATTGGTAAATTATTGTCTTTCCAGGCTTATAATTGACAACAAGACCAACTTTCTTCACTCACAATTGGTAAATGTAATCTTTCAGGGATTAGGCTTGGTAAAAGATCATCTGTCAGGGCTTAGAACTTTTGAAATGCCATGTTTCAATGATCAGGATTGGCAACACATCATCCTTCAATCTTCGTAAGGCATAGATTTACACTAAATAAGTGGGCCAGTTTAAAAATAGGATATAGGGAATAATAACGGAAAAGTAAGGGATTTAAATTCTGAAGGGGCGAGTGCACCGGCAATGTGTGTACTCGTTAAATCAGTAATAAACATGGTGCAAAAGAGTGCGGGCCATAACAAATAAAATCTATATTTGCCACCAGAATTGGCTAGATTTTTATTTGGTCATATGCCATTGCTTCTTCACCATAAATCGTCTGACAGAAATTCTGTTGCAATTTTGCCGAGGTCATTTCTTAGATTGACTGGACAATTGGGTTGAATTCGGTTTCGTTATAGAGGTACTCCAATCGGAAGTATCACGTGGTTGGTTTACCTCCCGCTTTAAGCAGGAGTAATCGAGTAGAATTTGCACCGCGTGATATGAATTTGTACCATGTGATACCGTTATCAGAGTACTCCACAAACGATGACGTAAATCACTCGTGCATGAATATACTCTGTATGTAAATATGTTCTGTTGAATATTTTGAACATAATTGGATTGAAAGATATTGCTGCCTGAGGCAGCAATGTCTTCAAATCCAATTATGTTGAAAATATTCAACATTACGTTTTACTTTATTTTTTTATTGCTGGGCTCTATTGTAAGGGTTTAACGAAAGTTTTCTGATGGCATTTAAATTTGCTTTTTGTGAAAGATACTGATAAACAACAGTACATTGAATTCTGTGGTATATACTGCTTGTCTGCTCATTATGTGTGGGAAAGAGTGCATAACGGCTATATTATGATTAGTCATACACGTTGAAGATTTTGGGTGGTTGGGCGTGGCCTTCAAGAACACTTACTAAGATCTCTCGTCGATGGTCACTCCCGCTTTGCTACCAGAAACTTTAGAGGGTTGCTGCGACAACGTCGCCGGTAGTCAGGAGGGGCGAAGTAGCTGCAGTGGGCTCGCCTTGTCTGACAGATGGTGAAGTGGCGATATTTATTTCTGACTGCTGGGCCTAATCTGACTGACCTAAGATCCTGGTATCTCTCCCAGCTCAGTTAGATTCCTACTGACTAACAAATGACTGTCTTATATATATGTAAGATGAAAACTTTATTTACACTATAGATACAAGTAGTTTGAATTACAGAGCAAGATCGCTCACACAAAGAAAACACTTAGTACAATTCGATGTACCAAAATTATCAGCTAGTCCTAGTCCTATACTAACCTATCAAGCTTTGTTAGGTATAACAGCCACAGCTTCAGAACTAAGCAGCAAGATGCTTAGTCAATCAGAGGTGGTGATTGATTAACTTATTCTGAGAGAAGTACCTTCTTTTTACCCCGAATCTGGACTTTCCAATTCTCTATTCTTTTTCCCAGAATTGTACAACTTCTCTCAGAATCTATTCTTACAACTCTTCTAGGTACCCGATAAGCATACTTTGACTTGCCGAACTGTAAAGCCACCAATCAACTCCTGCTTATCTCTTCCTAGAAGTTCTGACCTGATAACTGACTGGTGCTTTTAACCAATCAGTGATTCCTCCCTCACTTGTCTGGCGCACAAATCTATTCTTTATGATTATTTACTGCAGAGTCGGATTGATCTTGATTGATTATGACGTCATTCCGACCAATCATACTCTGCCATGAAGATTGTGCCTCACATAGACAAAGCGGTGGGAACCGGTTCTGGTTTGATGTGATCTGTCAGCTAACTAACCACATTCTGGAATGTGTTGTTGTTGCATACCATATAATGAGTGGCATATAATTTACCAATAAATTTCGATTCTGTTATTAATTCCTAAAGGACGCTACAATATCCATGTCCTGTCCATTGTATACTAATGGAGAAGTCTCGAGAATCCTAGGGTGCTAGGCACACGTGCTGGATGATTCATTACCAGATGGTGTTGTTCTAGCCCACGATCAAATACTAGAGTGCTTACCTCATCAACTATGTCAGTTAGTCACATTCAATTTATTCTCATAATTCATGATCACAACACTTGCCACTAAACAGGAATTATTTCCAAAATCTACAACTATCAATAACTGCTGAATATTATAAAAGTGAATGCCAGCTAAGCAGCAACGACTTTCATCTAAATCATTCTCAAATACACATCAACCCAGAACCATAGAATCATTTTCAATTAATACACCCATTCCTAACATTATCATATTAATCTCATCTGCTGGTTATTCCATGCTATAAACAGCATCCTATTCATTTAACATTAGTACACTTCTACTACATATAAAAAGATGACCTGGCTGGCTCGACTTTCCACCGTCCTAATGATTGACACATATTTATAAATAACAGGTAGTCGACTCAGCCACGGTACACTTAGTCATCATATCTTTCCAGTTTCGAATTGTATGTTATAAATACTACTGATGCAATGCTACGGCATCTATCCTTAGCTCACCTGGACTTTTAGCTCACCTGGTATTTTCAAAACATAATTTCTTTTGGGTCTTACGTGAATTATAAGATATCCTGCGGGGTCATGACTTCCCACAAGACAATCCCATATTTACAACGTGTACTAGTAATTTGCACTATATTCTATTCTATATCTGTTGCAATATCATTTAAGTGTTATAGAAGAATGGAAGATAAGTACCCTGTGCCCTTTCATCAAAACTTCTAATATTTTAGCCAGATTTTGCAATAATTCTCTCAATTACCACCACCACCATGTGTTTATTCGGTGAGCAGACATAGGCTTCTGCCTCTCAAATCACTGGAACATTCTACCAAGTTAGGTAAAATGTAACTTCTTGGAACTAATCCGAACTGAGCTCAGTGCCAGCAGATCAAGCAATTTGGATCATCGGCACTAGAAACAAACGAAATCTGGATCGTAATAGGTATTATATAAAATAGAGTTCATAAATAACTTGCTTACTAGTGCCACCCCACCCTCCAGGGCACCTCCCAGACGCCACTCAGAATCATAAATCACTTGGTACCTAGAGCCACCACGAGGAATGAGGCGGCTCCCTGGAACCACTCTTTTTCCAATGCTAGCATTTACAGATTTTTTGAAAACCTGGGTGGCTGAAAAATTCAGACCATCCTCCGGGTTATGACCTAAAAACGGGCTGTCATGTTTTTTATTCCTACCACACCAACCCTATAATGGCAATACAAAATCAGTGTTATACATCTACGTCAGTGTGTGCATGACGTTTATGCTAGAGTGTGGGTGCCGCTGGCACCTGTTCAGCTCAGGGCCACTATAATAATAATAACAATAATAATAATAATATTAATAATAATAATAACAATAATAATAATAATAAAAATAATAATAATAATAATAATAATAATAATAATAATAATAACTTTGTCTTTATATATCTATGTGGATATATCAATGTATGGAGATATAATTTTAATACAGGAGTTCACACACAAATAGGCTTACTAATAAGCGTTCAGCTTACTAATAGTGTGTACATTTATATTTATATATATATATATATATATATATATATATATATATATATATATATATATATATATATATATATATATATATATATAATGTTTATACAGACAGGCTGGATTTTAGATTTGTTTGTTTATTTAGAGTGATTTTTAAAGGCCAATCTTCTCACTATATATATATATATATATATATATATATATATATATATATATATATATATATATATATATATATATATATATATATATATATATATATATATATATATATATATATAAATATATATATATATATATATATATATATATATATATATATATATATATATATATATATATATATATATATATATATATATATATATATATATTACACTACAGCTCGGATATGTGAGTTCACACAGTTTTTACGATTACAATGTATATATATATATAATAGATAGCATAACTATCGGCTGCAGCTCAATTCAGGTGTCTAACTCTGTCAAAGATGTGGGTGTATGGCTAGACAGTGAGCTAACCATGGAAAACCATGTAAATTACCTATATAAATTATGCTACTTGCAATTACGGAAAATAAGTAGAATCAGGAAATTCCTAACCAAAGAGGCCACCATCAAACTTGTATTAGCCACTGTAACATCTCATTTAGTCTATTGCAACAGTTTATTGGTGGGTGCCCCAAAGGTGCTCATCAATAAACTGCAGGCAATTCAAAACACTGCTGCCAAGATTATTTCTCGCTATCCCAAATATGCACGAATCTCTCCTATTTTGAAAGCTTTACACTGGTTACTGATCGAACAAAGAATTCGCTTCAAAATTCTTTGTCTGATGTACCGGTGTAGAGCGGGAACTGCTCCTTCAAACCTTTCCGAACTAACAGTGCCATACATTCCTGGACGATCACTAAGATCTGAGAACAAAAATGAATTAAAGGTTCCTCCAACCCATATGACATCCTATGGGTCTAAAGCATTTTCACACGCAGCTGCAATCGATTGGAACTTGCTTCCACTCGATGTTAAATCCTGTCCTACATTGGCCTCGTATAAGCGCAGACTGAAAACCATCCTTTTTAGCCAATGTCATCAAAACTGTTAACTTAAAATTTACGTTTTTCGTCGTTTTGTAAGCGCATAGAGCATGCCTTTCGCGTGGAGTTTGCGCCATATAAGTGTACTATTATTATTATTATAATATATATATGTATATATATATATATATATATATGTTTGAAGATTGGTAAAATATGGATGGTTCCCTATGCGTTGAATAGAAGATGATCTAAGAAGAATAGTGAATGCAGGTCATCCCGTCCCTATGGCATGGCGACAGAACCAGAAACAAGCAGTCTGTAAGCTCAGGGATGAGAAGAACTCCATCCGTAGGTATCGAAACAAGGATACCAATTTTAGGCACACATTGTACACACCCATACATAAAATATCGCAAACCATTCACAGCATCACTAAACTCGAATTCAGAGCCAAGTTCCACAATTTGGCCAAAATGTGGTCAACCCGATCCAGGCTGATAACATCAACCAGGACTTCCCATCGAAACAGGGCACACAAGCCTACTTCACAGCCCTCTTTACACCAGAATACCACATAAAACAACTCCCAGTTGAAATAGACACCCCAGCCACCATAAGCGACCCTAACCACCCGCTCACACACGCTATATTTAGGGGGAAATTCGACAGTGCCCTCCAAAATTCAAACAAGGCTCGGTGGGAGGGCTGGATGAGGTAAGATAGACACGTATTAGAGACAATCTACAGTTGCTTCACTGAAGCCACTCATTGATACATATAACTACATACTGCTTAGGCCTGATCACATCGTGTTTCCTGAGTCATGGACCACAGCCATAGTGGTATTAATCTTCAAAAACAAGGGTGGTTGTCTCGACCCTGCCGCATATAGACCAGTAGCCTTAACCTCCTTAGTAATCTGACTGATCCACAACATTCTGGCGAACAGGCTTCATGTGTATAAAAGGGAATGAGGGTGTATATAAGGGAACAACGAGGCTTCGTACTGTTCAAGCGAGGTATGTTCCAACACCCCTCCAATACTACTCGCAATGCCTTCCCCTTAATACTGCACAGTATTATTAAAGGGACATTTCACGACTTCTGCACTCCTGGCTACCTTTGTAAAATACTTACTCTGCTTTGATGCAGCAATCGCCGACAAGGTCTGTGGCCCATGGGGGCTGACAGATGCTATTCCACAGAAAATTGGTCTTACAGATGGATGCTCACTATCTCCTCTCATCTTCAATCTCTGTCTGGTACCTCTGCTGCGAACAATGGCCAGCACGAATGGACTGATTCTGGCATACGTGGACGACACCGCAATAGTGACTCGCCAATCCAGGGAATAACATCAAATAGAGGTGGACAAGTTCACCAGAAACAGCAAGCTACTGGGCCTCACACTGCATGCCGGCAAGTGTATCTCATATCAGAAAACTGATGTCGAGATCTCTTCTCTAGACATAGGCATTGATGGAAAGCCGGGAGCCACGTTCAGGGATAGTCGGCCAATCACACGATATCTGGTCACACTCATTTCACATAAGGGGCGGAAGCACATTAGCATTCACATGTTCAATACCCTACATAAAGAGTTTGAGGACATCCACAAAGCTAGGCACCTGAAACCAACACAGAATGGTAGGATCGCTCAGCACTACCTCATTCTGTTAAAGTACTTTGCTTGGATGACAAATGAGATTACGGATGAAAAAAGCAGAATGGTGACGCTGTTCATGCATTACAGAAGGTTGTTCCACACTGTGCTTCCTAATTTTTACACGCTATACATGGGCTTGCAAACACTATGTCAGGGTTTCCAACGCATTGAGCCGGTGCTGGTAGACAACATAGAAGCAATGCCCTCTGCAGCTGGCAGTGAAACATTGTTGCGATCAGTCTGACTAACCAGGGTGGCAATAGCTTTCACACAAACTCTTTGCGATGCTGCAAGCTTGGTAAACACACATTCCTCAAAGTCTAACTATAAAAGACCCGCTTTGACACGAGCTATGGGAACAGGTGTCATAAGCTCACCTCCCCTCACCTCTCCTTTAAAGAAATAGGGAATGAAACGTCTCTGCTTTGTGGGGTTGTGCGTCTGGGGTGGGTGTGGCTGGGCCTGTCGAGGCCACGCCTGGATGCACTGAAGGTGAACACCTGAAGCCATGCAACTTCATTTATTAACTCTTGGAGGAGTCCCCATTCCCCGGGAGCACAAGAGGTCAGGACATGAGTGCACATCACGTAACTGATTCCCATTGATGGAGTCTATGGCTAAACTCCACCTCCCCCTCACAAAGGAATTGGTGTTGGAGGACTGATTCCAGCAAACTGATATCATGGGACAGGGTTCATGCTGTTAAATTATAAGCCAATAAAAAATTATTTTCTTAGGGCATGTGTAAACCAGCGTGAATCCTGCCCAAGTCACCAGCTATACCCTCCATGAATGTAACAAGACTACCGCTCCTCCTACATAGCTCCGGGCCCATGGCCCACCATCACCTTCAGTGTACCTGTGGGTGGCCATCGTCAGTCCGTGCCTCCATCTGCCCTCCCCTCCCACTTCCAATCAAACAGTCTTGAACATCCTTGTAGAGACAGTTACCCATAGAGAGATAGGCTAACGAACCCTTGAGCTAGAACCAACATGGCTGGCCATTCGGTTTGCTACATGCGATACAACAGGGAGAGGTGCAGGAGGTTCACTCAGGCTTCTGACAAAGTTTCTTAAGTTCCTGACGAAGATCTTCAAGCTGCTGACGAAGTTCCTTAAGTTCCTGACGAAGTTCTTCAAGCTCCTAACGAAGTTCCTTAAGTTCCTGAAGCTTCTGACGAAGTTGCTAGCTGTAGCCGGAAAATGAAGGCTGAAACCATACAAGAAGTTTGGGTGGGTATCTGCCCTCTAATGTCGGGTGCAGTGTGTCATGGCCTTTTTCGGACACCTTTCCGGACATGGAGGCATTTAATTTGCCCTTATAGAGGTGATGTAAGGATACCTGAGACATGGAATGCTATGTGCAACTTTCGAACATGGCAGTTGATCCCACGAGCTCGCATTACGCAGATCCGCAGAAGCACCGCCTGGCGGTCATTTGACCGGGTATCTATGATGAAAACCCACTCTCCACAGCTGGGAAGTACATCGACTTTGCTATCTCGAGTCAAATCCATGAGATTAGGAGAATGATGCTCAAGTTCAAGAGAAGGATGTGGAGCTCCCGCGGGTTGTGAGGTGGAAGATTTTGCAGGGCTGCAACACACTGTACACAACCTATGTGTGCGATAAACTGGGTCATGACTCCACTGGTTTGTGGATCTACCTACTATGAGAAGATGAAGCGGTACTATGCCGTGGAGTGTGATGGGGGATTCACAGAATTTTTCTTATAACCGAATGTGGAAATTACAGTTGCGGTACCAGTCTTCTCCCTCCTCGAGAACACACACTGAACCCGGCCATGATGCAGGTCAAGTTAGGATTTTTTTTTGGGTGTACACTGAACAACTTGATGGTGTAACAATGACTTCTCTGCGACTTCAGGTCTGGCATGATGAGAATGACCAGGAACTAAAACATGCAAGCTCTATGCTGTGTGTCCTTCATATAGAGCGAGAGTACCAGCATATCCAGGCCACAGATAACCAGCGGTTAGAGTTGACTTTACAACACAGAGTTCTGGACTGCGTAGCTGTAGCAGCTCTGGTTCAGAATGGGGTTGGGAGTTGGGGTTGGGGTGGAGGTGGTGGGGTGTAGTGGTTCAGCAGGTGGGTGAGCTGGACGACTTCAAACTTGTGGTGGTTGGGACCAATGTTCTCGGAGGGGATCAAGAGTGAGCTGATTGCTATCAACAGACAACGAAGTCCTATTCCCTACTACATCTAACCAGTGGCCACGAGGGTCGGTACCACCTCGGGGGTAGGAACATCCCACCTAATCATGGCAACTAGCTCAGCTGTCGTATTGCCTGGGGAGTGTGGTGGTGCTGTACTTCGGCCATGCCAAGGTTTGTGTGTGGCACACCAGTGGTATTCAGCTTGAGCACTTGTAGAACACGATTTCTGATAACATGGCCCCACTGATGGCCACCACGACTGCAACCATCTGGTGACTCTCCCATCCTATTTGCGTTGTGGCCGTGGGATGGAGAAGTGCTGGACAAGTGCTAGTGGTGTCTCGGCTGCTTCTCGTGGTGGGTGGGTGTGTCTTCACTGGCTGGTGCCTTGATAGCAAAGCCTGGAGAACACGGATCAGTGTATTTAGACGTCGATGTGTGGGAAACTACCAGCAGAAGAATATAGATTTCTGCCTGTTGAGATATAACAGAACGATCCATAGATATGAATAGTATTGGCTAAATTGTTCCCGCCCGTGGGTGACGGGAGTCAAAGATGCATTTTCACACCAAATAAATTGCAATTGCACATGCCCGTGTATTTGCCGACTGACTGACGCAGACGATCAGCTGCATATATATGGCTTCCAAACGTGGGTAAATTCGCTTTTGGTAATTGGAAGAAGTTACTGGTTTGATTGGCGTCTATCGAGTCCTTGATTCCATGTCCAACTCCATATCTAGTTGCGTGGCTGCTCACGGCTACGCTTATATTCGGGTTGTGTCTAGAATTGCGCAATAGGCGTGGTCATTTTGCGCAAGGGATTGTGGTCTCCAACAGCTTACTAGAAAGATTGCGCGCCTCTATTTTTAGATTGGAACCATAGATTTACTGACTTTTTGAGACTATATACATAGTTGGATATGGTGGAATGGGATAGATGTCTCGCCCGCTGGATTTTCACTGACTGACAGACATCTGACTCAGACGATCAGCTATGTATATAGTCTCCAAAAGTCAGTAAATTCTTTTTTTGCTAATTGAAATAGAAATTATGCTTAAATAGCATGCAAAATACGAACTACAAAACCTCGGTAAAAATAAATAAGGGAAATACGGTAATACGGAGAGGTGGTAAGAATTGCAGAAATGCGGTAAAAACCTAACGCATACACCGCTGAAATTACAAACGTTTATGTGCATATCAATGATATGATAACTATATGATAACTTCTATTCATTTTGGAAACTGCTGTCGTAAACCGTTACTGCACACATGTAGACAGCTTTCAGCATTATTGTTTACATAATCTAGACAAATATTTTTTGTACTGACCCATCGTCCTTTTGCACGATCCTCGCCCTTCCACTACATTCCCGTATCGAGTATCGTGCTTGCACGCCTTTGATGTTTGCGCTAAGTTCACGAAGCTTCATACATATTAATGAGCTGGGGTCAGTCAACTTGCGCCAATGAGACTGTTCGATAAGAAATCAGGAAGTAGACAAATTTACACATGTGTGTAAACCAAATTAGCCATTTTTATTACCGAAAACCAATCTGCACATTTTCTGTTCCTCAGATAACTTGTTTAGAGCAAAACTATTGCAAACATTTGCAAATGTCTCTTTCCAGTCCAACAGCGTCGCGATCTCCGTTGTTTTTGTGATTGTAAATTAGGTCAGCAGACGAAGTCTCGCCTATCGCGCAACCATAGACAGCAACAGCACCCAGTCAAATTAGTTACAAAATATTTAATGGCTTACCTGTATAGATTTCAGGAAATTGATAGTCAGGGCATTCGTGGGGATCGATTGATCCAAACACTGCGAAGTGTGGGTGGAGCTTGGCTAGAGGCGAGCGGGGGCATGGCTAAAACTGGAAAGGTTCATTGCCTATAGGCGCCGCCATTTTGCGCAAGGGATTGTGGTCATTCATGTTCTCGCCAGATCTACCGCTAACGGGAGCGATGCGATATATATATATATATATATATATATATATATATATATATATATATATATATATATATATATATATATATATATATATATATATATATATATATATAAATATATATATATTAACGAGAGCGAGGTAGCTCGCCTCTATTTAGATAGGAATCGTAGATTTAGGATATTTTGTCTAGATCTCTCGTGCGTATTAAATGCATACAATCACTATTGGGGTTAATTGTACCTACCGCTGGTGGCCTGGGCTAATTGCTTACTGTACATCTGCATCAGAAATAAAATGGTATTGCGATCTGTCTCACTGTACCCACGTACATCTCTTAATCTCCACTTCAACACTCGCCCCGATCAAACTGGCCAAAATGGCTTCTGTAGTAATCTTGAGAAACAAGCACTTACATCTAACTGGTAGACCTTTTTGAAAATTTACCACTAGATTGCCTGGCTCGATAACGGAGCCTATCATATCAATGGTAAAGTGTCAAAAACAACGGTTTCTTGGTCTGCAAATGGGCATAGGATATCTCTATGATAATGGATGGATTTGATCTGTCACGCAAGCCTATGACGTCATAATTATTTACGTCATATGTAGGATGACGTCACAATCAAAATACGTGATGAATGATGTAAAGAACTTCATCGGGAACATTGAATAGTCCATCAAGTGTACGAATTTTATGTCTTTATGATTTAATCCCCGGGATTTAATCAATCAATCAATCAACCAATCAATCAATCAATCAATCAATTAATCGTCTACTGCCAGTGTCGCGATGGAGATGGGTGAGAGAATAGCATACACCATACGGTTTGCATCCAAAAGATAGTCTCATACGAATTCGCCAGTGTATCAGTATATCCAAGATGTGAAAGCTGGTTCGCTAAACCCAGATTCTTGTCTTGGTGCGGTGGTCCAGCGGAAAGATGTCTGGGTTGCTGATGCGATGCAGACTTGCAAGGATGACTGTTCGATCCCCGACTGGAGAAATGATGATCAACAAAGTAAACTAACGGGTGCACACCGTAGGCGGGGTTATCACAGAAATTGAAGTCATCGCGTTGCCAGTGCATTGAAAAACTAAGCATACATATCTACCTGCCTATACCTACCTACCAACCAACCAAGCAATCAAGCAAGCACACAATCTTTATTGACAAATCCAACATATGGACATACAGACAATCTTCAACATTCTGTTGAATATTTTGATACTAATTTGACTGGGCATTGTACGAATTGTAAGACCTTACTATTTAATCAACATTCTGTTGAAAATTTGAAGCTAATTTTCATGGGCGTTATCTGTCTTTACCATTATTAATTGCATCCTATAAAAGCTTCAGAGGTGTCAATGTCAACATGCTTAGTGAATGACGTCTCTAGCTCCATCGTGAATATTGAATAGTCCGTCACGTGTACACATTTTATGTTTTTACTTTCTAATCAACATTCTGTTGAATATTTTGAAATTAGTTTGATTGGGCACTGTTACGGCCATAAGCAGCAAAAGCACCCAGTCAAATTAGTTTCAGGATATTCAACACCTTACCCGTATAGTTACCTTGAAATTGGGATTCTGTGAAGTCGTGAATCAAAGTATATAAATTGATCCCAACACGCTGAAAGAACGGACAGCGCTTGGCTTGAAATGGATCCCACCTGTGAAATTGTCATGAACAAATTTGATCATTAAACAGTCAATACCACTTAGTAATGTGTGGTCCACCCAACATGGACCACTTGTAATAAGTGACCACATATTTTAGCAACAGCAGTCAGATAGTTAGCTTTGCCCTCCCAGTCGCATGCAGAACCAATTGCAATGCACCGATTCTGTTATGGAAAGAGGGTATAAGTTATCCAACCTGCCACTCAAGTGTTGACGTCATACTCAATTATGTCACATGTAGGCTGACGTCAGTGAAAATACGTAATGAATGACGTAGTTATGACTATTAGGAACGTTTAAGAGTCTGTAAGCTGTGCGAATTGTATGTCTTTACTATTTAATACACATTTTGTTGAATATTTTGAAACTAATTTAACTGTGCTGCTGCTATAAGCACCGACAGCATCTAGTCAAATTAGTTTTAAAATATTCAATAGCTCACCACTATAGTTACCTTGGAAATGGGATTCTGGGAAGTCACGGTTGAAAGTATTTAAATCACAATGACGACGGCTATGAATATAGGCCTATCATCATCTCTTATTGTATTTTGATTGCCTCATGACATAGCTGGTCAAACCGGCCCCTACACTGATCTTGAACAATGTCAAATTGCATGCCATGAGGGGACAGTTTTTGATATTTTACCACTGGAATGACTCTAGAGACAGTCATTCCAGATTCCAGTGGCAAATCTGCAAAAAACCAGTCTTCTCTATCCTGCAAATGAACATTAAATATCTAAATATTTTAACATTCTTCACCAAATTTAGACAATAAAGGTTTAATATATTATAACGATTAAAGCATGTATAATAATATTGTAGAGCATGAAAAATTAGACAAAATTCGCTAAAAATAATGTACGTGTGATTTTCATTAGTAATATGTTGCCCTTAATAGTCACTGGGAAAAGATTCATGCATGCAATTATTTACCACTATGTATAGACAACTGATATTCCGAATTTCCAGTCAAAACGGCTGTCAATAACATTGTAGGGTGTGGTTAGATACATATATCAGCAGACATGGTAAGTGCCAAGTTATTAATGCCTGCAATGAGATAGGTATATGAATATGCTAATGAAGTATTGAGTTAAAAGAATATTTACCATGAAGTAATTTAATTCGTTGTACGCGATTTCATACCGAAAATTGTCTGAAATTTTAGCCAATTCACAGTCTTCACTGCCCTATTGTCTGCAGCTTATGTTCGGCCCCAGATTTTCACCCACATAAACTTGAGTCTAAAAAGTATAATTTAGCCTAAATTACTTTCAGCTGTAAACAATATAATATTATATCATTGCTAGCTATATTCATAATTAAAAACAAATTCTACAATGAAATAATTCTATAGTCCGCAATTCCATACCGAAAATTGGCGTAAATTTTGGCAGATCAGTGATTTTCAGTACCATACTCTCTGCAATAAGTTCGACCCATATTCAGTTCGAAATTCATACATATTGTCAGATCAGTATATGAATACGCTAATGAAGTATCAAGCTTAAAAATGTTTACCATGAAATAATTTCGTAGTACACAA
>CM067359.1:99620721-99748221 GCA_034401795.1 Chaetoderma sp. LZ-2023a | reverse complement strand
TCCAGAAAACAGTACAGGTAAGCTGGACAATATTTTGGAACTAATTTGACTGGGTGCTGTTGCTGCCAATGGCAGCAACAGCACCGAATCAAATTAGTTTCAAAATGAATACAACAGTATATTTATTAAATAGTAAAGTCATGCAATTCATACAACAACACTTAATCCATCATCAATTAAGCAGTCGTGATGAACTTAGCTACGTTATGGATGAGGCAATTGATTTGACGTCATTCTTCACGTAGTTGATAGTGATGGATGATGGATGATACGATTGATGGATAAACTTGAATCCTCCAATGTTTAGATCATATTTAGTCTCTTGTTGCATAGTTTACTGATTAGAATAAATGGGACATCGACACAATTCATGAACAGAAATGCCACAATTTAAAATGCAATATGCAATATTATATCACTAATATACTGGGAAATTTCAGGTAAGCCTACGTTATTCCAGAGAGCGCCGTTATCTCAGACAGCATCTTATCATTCTCTGAGCATGCTGATAATTTCAGGGCAATATGTTAAATTTAAGCATTCTCATTGATTTTTTAAACCAACGTGTTTCTTAGAATTATATGCCAAGCAGAGTTTCAGAGACAATGATTGAAATGAATAATGACAAATCGATCAGAAGATTATCCCGATTTTATGGCGAAACCATCATAAGTACAAATTTTCTCAGACTCAATTCATGCAATTCCATGTGTTTAGATGGTAATTAAGCAGCGTGTCTGCTGTGCCACGAGATAAAGATTAATGGTCCTTTTGGCATAAATCAAATGTGGAACTGGACGAACTGCCCTCAGGTCAGCTGTATGATCCATCGTTCTGGTAGGATCGTTCTGTTAGGTGTTATCCCGTGAGCGCGTGATCAGGGTTGACAGTGTAATACCATACCATCACGCAGATGAGCGTCCACTCAGAGCGCACCTGTTCTGAAATCTCAGTTCATTTTCGTGAATTTATTCACTGGAAACAGTCAATTATGTTCTGATTTTCCGAACGAACCTGCACCTTTCTCCCTGGAACAGCTTTTACCAGTTATTCCATAAAATCCTTTCCATGTACATAATATTTTCACGAGCACATTGAGCGCATTTCAAATTTGCGCGTTCCCATTGATTTTCCGAGAAAATTCGTTCTTGTACTCTTTACCATTCCACACGGACAATGGCGAATTGACAGAAGATATTATTTCTCAGACTTAATCCCATGAACATCGAACATTTGCATTGCAATTTAACATCTCATCTGCCAGGAGAGTAAGATCAATGGTATTGATTGCAGAAATCATAGACTCAGCATTGTAAAACACAGTGCTCTTCTAAGATTAAATGTATGTTCTCGATGTCATACTCTACGACGAATGGATGCCTATTCACAATGGAGAAATCCAGTTTATCCATCAATCATATGACATCATAATCAACGACGTTATGTGTAAGGTGACGTTATAATCAATTACGTCATGAATGACTCGATTTAGTCTGTCTTAAATGCTTAATCGTCCATCAGGTTCTACGAATTGTACATCTTTACTATTTAATAAACATACTGTTGAATATTTTGGCAGCAACAGCACCCAGTGAAATTTGTTTCAAAATATTCACCAGCTTACTTGTAGTCTTCTGAATATTGAGATTCAGCGAGTCCGGGGATCGATCGATCCTAACACGAGCAAAGCATGTGCGGGTCCTAGCTACAGATGTGTGGGGCATAGCTAGAGATGGGCGAGGCATAGCTAGAGATGGGCGGGTCATAACTAAAACTGGCTTCCTCCATTATCAATGCTTCTTGTAACGTTGTTTTCCATCAAGCTATGCCAGGCTTACAGAAACAGGGATTGTGTTCTGACTCGAAGCATTTCCATAAATTTCAACTAACGCTATAGGTAACGAGATTACAGAAAGTAGTTCCAACTGAATGGTCGCTGTCTCGCTGTCGGTTTTTCATTACCTACCAATATACCAGGTGTGAATGTTATTTTTCTAGATAGTCTGTATTTGCTACTATTACTAATGCTAGTAGCTATGACTAATATTATCACTATTGCCAGGTTAACATACCTATGACAACTTTGAGTATGAATAATAAAGGATTTTATCATATAAACAAGCCTTCTAGCCCGTTCCATATTTTCCGATATGTGCACACATGCCATATTCAACGGAGTAGTTTCATTGGCTGTTATGTGGACAACCCATTTAAATCGACCAATTAAAATATCGATTGATGTGAGCGTGACGCGTAGGGATTACTACACGGTACTGTTTTAGTACGATTTGTTTACTACGATTTGCCATTCATGAAACGTCATCGCGTTTATCAGTCGACAGCCAAGTAACGATTGATGGCCGTGGCTCTGCGATAGTCTTAGAAGAAAAGTGCCAGATTTTGTGTTTGTCACTATATTTTGCTGCGCATTCAGTATCTGTTATCAAGTAGTGGTGCGTCACAACGGCGGTATCCATTTCACGAAATTCAACAATGAGAAAATCAGATAAAAGTCACATCAGCAACTTTTGGCAAATATTTCAAAATTACAGTTTATATGATAAATAAAATCTCAAACACGGTCACTTTTCATATCATTATTATGAACCTCGTTGAAAATTATCAATTTTGCACTCGCTAAAGCTCGTGAAATTGATAATTTTCAACTCGGTCCATAATAGTGATATGAAAAGTGACCTCGTTCCAGATTCTCTATATATCTTAGCTACAGGTACAAGAGTACCTGAATTGACGGGTCCAGTTCTACCTATGTGGAACTGGCCGAACTGCCCTCTGGTCAGTTGTATGGTCAATCGTTCTGCTATGATCAGTCTGGTAGGTTTAATCGCGTGCCCATGTGATAAGGTTTGGCAATGTAATGTAATGTCCAGTCAGGGCGAACCTGTTCTGAAATCTTCGTTCGTTCTCATGAATTTGTCAAATAGAAACAGTCAATGATGTTCCAATTTGTCGAATGAATGGCCATCTTTCACACTGGAACAGCTTTTAACCAATTCTTCCGTAAAATCATCCTCTCCTTGTAGATATATTTTCACGACTACATTTCAAAACTGAGCATTCTCATTGATTTTCAAAGAAAATTCGTTCTTGGAGTCTCTACCATTCCAGACGGGCAATGGCGAATTGACAGAAGAGATTATTTCTCAGACTTAATCCCAGGACAGGAATATCGTAGATTTGCACTGTAATTAAACATCTCATCTGCCAGGAAAGTAAGATTAATGGTTTTGATTGCATAAATCACACTTGAATGTGTCATCTAAACAGGTTTTTTCAGTGTTGCAAAGCACAGTGCTCTTCTAAGATTAATTGTATGTCCTCGATGTAATACCCTACCATGAATGGATGCCTGTGGAGGAATCCAGTTTATCCATCAATCATATGACGTCATAATCAACTACGTAGCTTGTAGGCTGGCGTCATAATCATTTACGTTATAAGTGACTCAATTTACTCCATCTTAAACGCCTAATAGTCCGTCAGGTTGCACGAATTGTATATCTTCACTATTTACCAAACATGCTGTTGAATATTTTGAAACTAATTCGACTGGGTGCTGTTGCTGCCAATAGGCAGCAACAGCGCCCAGTCAAATTAGTTTCAAAATATTCAACAGCGTATCTGTATAGTTTTCTTAAAATTTAGATTCAGAGAGCGCAGGGGTTGATCTATCCCAATTCAGGAAAATCATGCGAGGGTCTCAGCTAGAGATGGGCGCGTCATGGCTAAAACTGGATTCCTCAATTATCAGTGCTTCCCGTATATTTGTTTTCCATCAAGCTATGCCGGCTTACAGAAACAAGCGTGGTCTTCTAGCGTTTACTGGAATAGTCGCCTTGAACATGAAATTCCGGGAATTCAGACTTCGAATCGTTAAACTAGTCGAACGTATTTAGAATACTTGTTACTACATATATGTTATTATTAGTTCTCATAAACTGTCTTCATCAGCGTGGTCGACACATAGCCGCGTTTGACTGATGTAGTATAGTTCTATATATTCGCCAGTCGTTCACACGTAAGTATCTACAGAAATATGATTGCAATTTACTCTTGTCTATTAATCTTTATATCTATTTTCTGTAACATCCGGTAGCAGTGTCTGCGCATCAATTATCTTTTCTATATATTACTAATTTAAAGAGAATTGAAGACAAAATTTAATCTGATCACGTGTGAACAGCATTTAGATTAAAGGAAGAATCCAGTTTTAGCTATACCCCGCCCATCATTAGGTAAGCTCCACCTACACTTCGCCCGTGTTGTGATCCATCGATCCCTGAACTCCCCAACTATTAATTTCCAGAAAACTGTACAGGTAAGCTGTTGGATTTTTAAAAACTAATTTGACTGAGTGTTGTTACTGGCAAATGATATTGCGGCCTCTGTCAACAACTGCGCCAGTAAAATTAGTTAAAAAATATATACAACACCATGCTTATTAAATAGTAAAGACATACAATTCGTGCAACAACGCTTAGTCCATCATCCGTTACGCGTTCATGATGAACATAGCTACGCCATTCATGACTTAATTGATTATGACTTCATCCTACACGTTACATAGTTGATTATGACATCATGCGATTGACGGCTAAACTGGAATCCTCCATTGTTTAGACAATATTTACTCTCTTGTTGATAGTTTACTGATTAGCATAAATGGGACACCGACACAGTTCAGGAACAGAGATGAGAGAATTAATAATAAAAGATGCAATATTATATTGTTGATGTACCATGGGGTGGGGGAATGCGGGTAAGCCTACGTTATCCCAGACAGCATCTTATCATTCTCTCAGCACGTTGATAATTTCAGCGCAATATGTTAAAATTAAGCGTTCTCGTTGATTTTTTTAACAAATACATTTCTTAGAATTCTATGCTAAGCTGAGTTTCACAGACACGACTATTGAAACGAAGAATGACCAATCGATCAGAAGATTATTCGATTTTATGGAGAAAGCATGATAAATACAAATTTTCCCAGACTCAATTCCTGTAATTCCATGTGTTTATATGGTAATTAAGCGTGTCTGCTGCGTGATACGAGATAAAGAGTAATGATCATATTGGCATAAATCAATTGTGGACCTGGCCGAACTGCCCTCAGGTCAGTTGTCTGGTCCTTCGTTCTGGTAGGATCGTTCTGGTAGGATGTTATCCCGTGAGCTAGTGTTCAGGGTTGACAGAGTAATACCGTACCATAATGGGTATGGGCGTCCATTCAGAGCACACCTTTTCGGAAATCTCCGCTCGTTCTCGTAAAATATTTAGCTTGAAACAAACAATGACGTTCCGATTTGCTGAGCGAACGGGCACCTTTCAACTGGAACAGCTTTGCCCAATTATTCCTTAAAATACATCCTTTTCTTCCGTTCTCATTGATTTTCCTATAAAATTGTTTCTTGTATTCTTTACCATTCCAGTTGGACGATGCCGAATTGACAGAAGAGATTATTTCTCAGACTTAATCCCAGGAATATCTTACATATACTCTTTAATTAAACAACCCGTCTGCCAGGAGAGTTACTGAGTGAGATCATTGGGCTTGTTTGCATAAATCGAACTGGAGAGTGTCCTCTAAGCATATTTTTTTTTCAGAGTATCAAAACATTGTGCTCTTCTAAGATTAATTATATGTCCTTGAGGTAATACCCTACCATCGCGTGAATGGATGCACCCAGTTTATCCATCAATCACATGACGTAATAATCATTTATGTGACCTGTAGGTTGAATCATGAATTACTCGATTTAGTCCGTCTTAAATGCTTAATAGTTCGTTAGGTTGTACGAATTGTATATATTTACTATTCAATTGTATACTTTTAGAGGCTTAAATTGTGTGATTATCTTAACATGTGATGAATTCATTTCATATAAGTTAATACTAATTTTCGAATTTGTTTAATTGAAATAGAGCCACAAGTCCCTAATTCAAATTCACATCTTAAAAAATTATATTAATTTATATGGAATGAAATCGTCATATGTTAAGATTAATTTCGTTTCATTAGATCTAGGCCCACAATTTAAGCCTCTGAAAGTGTACAATTTAAACAATTTTACTTTCAGGCAGTTTGCTGTGAATATGCTTCTTTAATAAACATGCTGTTGAATATCTTTAAACTAATTTGATTTGGCGCTGTTGGCGTCATAGGCTGCAACAGCACCCAATCAAATTAGTTTCAAGATATTCAACAGCATACCTGTATAGTTCTCTGGAAATTGAGACTCATGGAGTGGAGGGATTAATCGATCAGAACACGTGCAAAACGAGGGTGGAGCTTATCTATAGATGGTCGGGGAATAAATAAAACATCCATTATCAGTGCTTTTTGTAACGTTGTTTTCCATGGCTTACAGAAACAATGATGGTGTTCTGACTGGAAATGTTCCCAGAAGTTTCAACAAACGCAATAGTTAACAAGATTACAGAAGGTAGCTCCAACTGAATGGTCGCTGTCGGTTCTTCATTACCTATCAATATACCAGGTGTGAATGTTATTTTTCTAGATAGTCGGTATTTGCTACTATTACTAATGCTAGTAGCTTTGACTAGTATTATCAATGTCAAATTAGTTACCAAAATATTCAACAGCATGTTTATTAAATAATAAAGACATACAATTCGTACAACAATGCTTGGTTCATCATAAATTTGTGATTTTGGAATGAACGTATTTCTTAAAATGTTATGCTAAGCTGAGTTTCACAGACACGACGACTGAAAAGAAGAATGACAAATCGATCAGAAGATTTTATGGAGAAAGCATCATAAGTACAAATTTTCCCAAACTCAATTCCTGTAATTCCATGTGTTTAGACTGTAATTAAGCAATGTGTCTCCTGTGTGCTACGAGATAAAGATTAATGATCCTGTTGGCATAAATCAGAAGGGGAACTGGCCGAACTGCCCTCAGGTCAGCTATAAGGTCCATCGTTCTGGAGGACATTTCTGGTAGGTTTTATCCCGTCAGCGAGTGCTCAGGGTTGACAGCGTAATACCATACCATCACGCGTATGAGCGTCCACTCAGAGCGCACCTGTTCTGAAATCTTCGTTCGTTCTCGTGAATTTGTCCACTGGAAACAGGCAATGACGTTCTGATTTGCCGAACGAACCTGCACTTTTCGCCCTGGAACAGTTTTCACCAGTTATTCCATAAAATACATCCTTTCCTTGTACATAATATTTTCACGAGCACATTTCAAACGTGCGCGTTCTCATTGATTTTCCGAGGAAATTCTTTCTTGTATTCTTTACCATTTCAGATGGGCAATGGCGAATTGACAGAAGAGATTATTTCTCAAACTGAATTCCAGGAATATCGTGCATTTGCTCTGTAATTAAACATCTCATCTGTCAGGAGAGTAAGATCAATGGTATTGATTGCATAAATCACACATGAATGCGTCTTCTAAACAGTTTTTTCAATGATGCAAAGCACAGTGCTCTTCTACGATTAATTGTATGTCCTCGATGTAATACCTACCATGAATGGATGTCTATTTATAATGAAGAAATCCAGTTTATCCATCAGTCATATGACGCCATAATCAACTACGTTATGTGTAAGCTGCCGTTATAATCAATTATGTCATGAATGACTCGAATTAGGCATCGTAAACGCTTAATAGTCCGTCAGGTGGTACGAATTGCATATGTCTACCATTTAATAAACATGTTGTTGAATATTTTGAAACTAATTTGACTAGGTGTTGTTGTTGCTGCTAACAACAGCACCCAGTCAAATTAGTTTCAAAATATTCAACAGCGTATCTGTATAATGTTCCGGAAATTGAGATTCAGCGAGCGCGGGGATCAATCGATCCTAACACGAGCAAAGCGTGTGTGGAGCTTAGCTAGAGATGGGCGGGGCGTACTAGAGATGGGCGGGGCATAGCTAGAGATGGGTGGGACATGGCTAAACTGGATTCCTCGATTATCAGTGCTTCTTGTAACTTTGTTTTCCATCAAGCTATGCCGGCTTACATAAATACGGTTTTGTGACTGGAAACATTCCCATTAGTTTCAACATTTGGTGGACTCTATCCATGAATTTGAGCCACGTATTGCGCTAAATACCATTTTGAATGGGAGTAAAAATGATTCCGCGGAGATAAACGCAGAGTTGGCGATACGTGTGCAACGTTTTATACGACAGACGGGCAGATTTTGATATCTGCCAGTCTGTCTTGCATGAGGAACACTTGTCAACAACTGTCTGCTAGTCTCCTCCAATATTTAGAAATAGTACTTTAAAATAAAATGTTACTATTAGACAAGTTGTTTTTTTACTGTCAAAATTTATTGTTATTATTATTATTGTTCATTTTATTCATGTCAATTTTTTTTATCTCTATGTCTCCCAATCGCAAGGCAAATCGTAGGTTTTGTAAAAGGCAAACTATCTCACTAGGCATCTCTCTCCCTCCCTCCCTCCCTCCCTCCCTCCCTCCCTCCCGCCCTCCTCCTCCTGCTCCTCCTCCTCCTCCTCCTACTCCTACTCCTCCTCCTCCACCTCCACCTCCTCCTCATCCTCCTCCTACTTCTCCTCCTCCTCCACTTCCTCCTCCTGCTCCTCTTCCTCTTCCTCCTGCTCCTGCTCCTGCTCCTGCTCATGCTCCTGCTCCTGCTCCTCCTCTTCCTCCTCCTCCGCCTCCTCCTGCTCCTGCTCCTCCTGCTCCTCCTCCTCCTCCTGCTCCTCATCTTCCTGCTGCTCCTGCTCCTGCTCCTCCTCCTCCTCCTGCTCCTGCTCTTCCTCTTCCTCTTCCTCTTCCTCTTCCTCTTCCTCTTCCTCTTCCTCTTCCTCTTCCTCTTCCTCTTCCTGCTCCTGCTCCTCTTCCTCTTCCTCTTCCTCTTCCTCTTCCTCTTCCTCTTCCTCTTCCTCTTCCTCCTCCTCCTCCTGCTCCTGCTCCTCCTCTTCCTGCTGCTCCTGCTCCTCCTCCTCCTGCTCCTGCTCCTCCTCCTGCTACTCCTCCTCTTCCTCTTCCTCCTGCTCCTGCTCCTCCTCCTGCTCCTGCTCCTGCTCCTGCTCATGCTCCTCTTCCTCCTCCTCCTCCTCCTGCTCCTGCTCCTCCTCCTCATCCTGCTCCTCCTCCTCTTCCTCCTGCTCCTCCTCCTCCTCCTGCTCCTCCTCTTCCTCATCCTCCTCCTGCTCCTGCTCCTCCTCCTGCTCCTCCTCCTCCTCCTTCCCCTCCTCCTCCTGCTCCTACTCCTCCTCCTCCTGCTCCTCCTCCTTCTCCTCCTCCTACTCCTCCTGCTCCTCCTATTCCTCCTCATCATCCTCCTCCTGCTCCTCCGCCTCCTCCTCATCCTCCTCTCGCTTTTTTCGACCCATTCTCTCTCACAGTATGTGTTACACGTATATATTATTGTTTTTGCTTCTGCTGAAAATTAATAATGATGTAGGGAGAGGGCGTCTCTAAGTTGACAGAATTTGTGCCCAATCCTATTGTACATATATGTTACAATAAAATACGTTTAGAAAAAGACCATGTGAATGGTCGCTGTTGGTTTTTCCTTTCCTAGCACACTTATAGATGGTCGGTATTTGGTACTCTTCTCGAATATTTGTTTTCTATCAAGTTATGCCGGCGTATCGAAAAAGGATGGGTTCCTGAGTGGAAACATTCAATAAGTTTCAACTAACTAGACTGATAATTGTTGCTGAAGATAGCAGCAGCAATTTTCCTTCAAATTATTTGCAAAAAAATGACTAGAAAATGATAATTCTACTATCTAATGTTTTGAAAACGATTTGACTGAAAATCGTTGCCGCAACAACTTTCAACCAAATTGTTCTCAAAATAATCAGCAGGATTTTCAATGTAGTAACACATTCTGAAGATATTTTTAGCAATTTGAATGACAGTCGTTGCTGACTAAAGGCTGGATTCCATAGGCGCGGAAACGGAGACAGAAACGGAAGCGGCAAAATCGATTCTATTGATTTTAATATGTGTGATTCCTTAAGCGCGGAACGGCACGCGGAACGGCACAGGCAAACGGGAACGATATTTTGACCGCTCCATGTAGCGATTCAGAAGTTGTCGGCTCGTCAACCGCGAAGGGAATTCCAAGAAATGACGCTATATCAGGGATATTCCTGCACGATTTTAGACTGCATAGGCACATGGTAATTGAAAAGACAGACGAAACGAATGCCGCCTCCTTTTATATGGAATCACACCTCGCGGCAATACCGCACACGGTAACGCTTCCGCCTACCGCTTCCGTCTCCGTTTCCGCGCTTATGGAATCCAGCCTTAAAGCGGCAACAACGCTATCAAATTCTTCAGTGTTGAGCTGCCTATATCGTTAGCTAATACATGCTTGTACAATTAGCTAGGCCTGTGCCATAAACGTAATTGAGATCCGGCGTGAAACATATTTGCATAGATGAGTAGGTCAGCAAAGCACGTGCACGAGCTGTCATGCAGTGAAGCGTTTACCTACTGACAGCAGTTTTGAACATATTTCACGTCTGATCTCGACAACGTATACCACATAGGTATACCGAATTGTATGTACATCTGTTAGCTAACCACATTGAAAGCCTGCCAATGATTATTCTGGGAATAATTGGATAAAGTTGTTGCTGATTCAGTCAACAACGACTCTCAATCGTATTGCTCGAATTATCGTCAGAATGTGTTATTACATTGATAGATCTACTGATTATTTTGAAAACAATCTGGTTGGAAGTTATTGCAGGAACGAGTTTCAGTCAAATCGTTTCTCAAAACATTAGATAGTAGAACTTGCATTTTCTGGTGATTATTTTGCAAATAGTTTGAAGGAAAGTTGTTACTGCTATCGGCAGCAACAATTTTCTGTCAAATTGCTATAAAGGTATATATCTTAGCACGTTTCACGTTTACAATAGGAAATACACATTTAGAATTGAACTACTATACGCTTACTACACGCTATAGAGGTAAATACGCTCACCTCTGAAGCCAACAGTACAATGACTATCATTAGCGTTATGTATGTATGATTACTGTATTCTGCGGCTGTAGTAGTAGAAGCATCCTACAGCTGCAATCAGTCCTTCTTCGCTTTTGCCCACTGAGTCTTGTCCTCAGCCAAAATCCGTAGCTTCCTCAGGTCCATTCTTGACTTGAGTGTACCAAGTCCTGTTTTCTTGAAGTCACCTCGTAGCACGCTTAGCAGATTTATGCAATGACGTCCTCTCCTGGCTTTGTATTTGCTGGCTCCGAATAGGGCGAATTCCAAGGCTCTGACCTGGTGTCTCTTCCGGCATCCTTAGCATATGGCCAAACATGGACCATCTTTGTAAATAAATCCCTTAATTTCTAAGAATTTCCTTAACATTTACCTAAGAGTATATCCTTACTTTAAGTGCTATGCATAAAGAGTAATAAGATAAGAATTTTCTTATAAAGTACCTTAATTTTAAGGTACCTATTCCACCATAGGTGTTCTAAAAAAAACCAGAACTAGGTATACTGACGACCCTCTCGTAGTAAAACTGTCAGAAGAACAGAAAGCGTTACGTCTGCGCATCTATCAAAGTGGCCAAATTGAAGATCGCACCAAGCTACGCCAGGAATGCAATAACATTCTGCGCCAAATTAGCGAACGCTTAAAAGAGCTTGTTATCCAACAAGTAGACGCCCTAGCATATGAAATCACTGCCACGGACGACTGCCGCAAAATGTTTCGGGCAGCCCGAGCCATGAGAGTTGCTGACCACGCACCACCACTAACTGAACACAACTCTGAAAGACACTTTATCGAGACTGACAAGGGCAAAGCCAGGGCAATTCGAGAATGATTCAAGGAACAGTTAACTGACTACGATGATGAGCCCTTGCACCCATTCTCAGGCGATCCCAGGCCATTATTAACACCAGCTAATACAGCAGATGTTGAGAAGGCACTGAAAGCCCTGAAAAACGGGCATGCATCTGGACCTGATGGCATGAGCAATGAACTATTCAAATATGCAAGTGACATTATCTCAAAACCGATCACGCATATAATCAATTCAGCTTTTATGCACCACCTTCCCATTGACGATGTAGGCCAAGGCATCCTTATCGCGCTACCCAAGCCTAAGAAGCCACCTGGCCCCCAGCCAGTCTGGGCCCATTGTGCTCCTTAACAGCATACGGAAAATCCTATCCAATGTTACTCTATGCCGTATCCGAGACAAGATCGACAACTTCACCGGATCATGCCAAAGTGGCTTCAAACGCGGACGTAGCTGCGCAGACATTGTATGGGCTCAACGCATGCTTGTGTCGGTAGTCATGTCCAAACACTGAGATTTCGACAAAATTGGCATTGACATGTCACGAGCCTTCGACACAATTAAGCGCTCAAAGATCCTAGATGTACTACGCCAGGCCAGTTGTAATGAAGATGAGCGACGACTAGTGAGAAAACTGCTTGCGGACACCAAGCTGAGAGTATGAGTCAAGTCAGTGAAGTCTGTAGAGTTTGAGACATCAATCGGCTCCCCACAGGGAGATGGTCTATCCCCTGTTCTCTTCACCTGTTAACTGGCTGCTGCATTGAAATCCGTGCGGGAAAATTCCACAAGATCAACCCCCCACCCCTAGGTGTCAATACTGGGCATGCCGCTAGAGATGGAATATGCCGACGATGTGGACATTATAGATGAGGAAAAGAAACCCCTTTGCGAACTTCTCCCAATAGCTGCAAGCAAACTAAAAATTGAGAATCTCTTTATGAATGGATCCAAAACAGAATTCACCTATATATACCCATCTACAAAGCATGAAAATGACGATCCACTCCGTGGCGGCGAACCATGGAGGAAAAGTAAAATCTTGGGCTCACTGCTTTGTAGTACTGCTGACATTGCCGCACGCTGCATCATGGGGAACATAGCTTTCCAGTCCTTCTGGAAGCTATGGATTCGTAGATCAAAGATGCCCTTGGTAAAAAGACAACGTCTATACAATGCAACCTGCGTATCCTTGATGATGTATAACTGTAACGTCTGGACAGCTCCAAAGGTAGCTCTAGACAAACTAGACGCCTGCCACCGCAAACACCTACGCATCATCACTGGACACCGATGGCCAGAGAGAATAATTTCCAACAATGCACTATACAAGATGTGTAATACGCTGCCGCTGTCTCTAAAAGATGCCCAGCAAACATTGTCCCTGTTTGGCCATGTGCTAAGGATGCCAGAAGACACACCAGTACAGAGAGCATTGGAATTCGCCTTACTCGGAGCCAGCAAATACAGAGCCAGGAGAGGACGTCATTGCATAAATCTGCTAAGCATGCTACGAGGTGACCTCAAGAAAGCAGGATTAGGTACACTCAAGTCAAGAATGGATTTGAGGAAGCTAAGGATTTTGGCTGAGGACAAGACACAGTGGGCAAAAGCGAAAAAGGACTGATTGCAGCTGTAGGTTGTTTCTACTACTACAGCCTCAATTAGTCAACAATACATTATTACAATGAATTATAACACCTTATTAGCGGCATGTGCCTCAAAGCAAACAACTTAGTAACTTTAAAGAAAATGATTATGTCTCAAAAACATTCACTTGCCCAATAAATAGTAGGGCAAACTGTTGGACTGGTAGATTTGTCTAATAGGCTGCTGAAGAAGTGTATCAACACGAAACGCGTCCAGCCCTCTGACGATGTGAAAAATTTCATTACTGTGTATTCCTGTGTATTTCTGTGTATTCCTGTGTGGTACTGTATTCCTGTATTGCTGTGAGTAAGTTATAATATTATATTGTTATTTCTGTATTGATTGTTCTTAGTTATTAAATATTAACATGTCATTAATCATTGCTACTAACCATATTCCTTCCATTTCAGCTCTGTAAGTTAACCCCTCTTGAATTAGGAAATATAAAGACAGACCATCTGTCAAGATTTGTAAAGTGTGCGCCTGTTTACATTGTTAACTGATTGACTGTCTGAGTGTATCCTACTGAGTAAGTGATGAGTTGATGGTGTCTGACTTGATTGCGTGAATACGTGATTGATTGATTGATTGTGATTGGTTGCTTGTTTGTCAGGCTGGTTGATTAATTGATTGAATGATTGAATGATTGCGTGATTAACGGGTTTATCGATTATGAGTGTTTCTGATTGATTGATAGATAGATTGATTGGTTGTTTGAGTGTGTGAGTGACAGATTGAGGGAGCGACAAATTGATTAAAATTGATTTAAATTGATTGAGATTGATTGAGATTAATTAAGATTGATTAAAATTGATTAAGACTGATTGAGATTAATTGAGATTAATCGAGATTGATCGAGATTGATTGAGATTGATTAAGATTGATTAAGATTGATTAAGATTGGTTGATTGACTGGGATTTGCCGGACTGAGAAGTGCACTATGGCCAGACCGGGCAAAGGTAGACGAAGGGATGGTGCGGGATGTGAATCGCATCACCACCCATCTGCGCAAGCCCGCCTAGTCAAAGTGTACTATATGGTGATCCAGTGCTTTCACCATATTAGTATTTTGAGCAACCACCTCAGATTGGATACTTTGCCTAATGGCTTAGGCCAGAAGGTAAGGGATCTAAGTAGGTTTCTGAAGCCGGCCATGCCAAATGAGGATATCCTCTTTGACATTTGGTCTGTGAACCCTGAGTGGGCAAAATCAATGGTGAGAACGCTGATTGGTCATTATAACTGTCAGCTAGGGTGTTTAGGTCCCAGATCCTCTCCGCCCACGACCATCCCAACCTTGACCTCGGCCTCGCTAAGTCCATTGCCATCCGCCGGGCGAAGAACAACCATGGTAGAAAGCTCAGTGGAAGCGCTATTGCAGCCTTCTATGATTTCATTAGGCCTATTGACCCACATTTCCGTTCGACTGTTGGCATAAAAAATGTTACACCAAAGCGTAAACCAGCAGTCGAACAGACATGTGTGGCTCCACCCTCCCAGGCTAGGAAGCGAGTAAGATCGCCCACTGAGGTTTCACCACCCCTTAAACGTCTAAATGACAGACCGTCCCCTTGTAATTATTCGCCCGTTAACCCACTCTTGATCCCTCTCCCTGAATCGCCACCACCACCCCCTATGTCACCGTTTCCACGTGATGATCTTGCACCTGTACCACAGCGCGTAGCTGGTGGAAGATCATCACGCAGAAAACGCGCTGAACCCGTTGTTAGTGTCATTTTGCCAGTAGACCCATAATAAGATTCCACTACCCGAATACCCATCATCCCCTATGGCGCCATTTTCACCTGATGATTTTCCATCATTACCACAGCGTGTAGCTGGTGGAAAATCATCACTTGAAAAGCCACCTGTAGCAAAGATTCCACAACCTCGTTTCACCCCATCTCCGTTTTGTAAGCCCGGAAGACCCACCCGTCCCACTGAGCTAGAGAAGAACACCTTTTGGAAATTCCGGAACGAGTCTGTAAATAGACTCAATTGGCAGCTTCCCAAAATCTTGATTGTGGGAGCATCAAATCTCAGCTGAATCAATGTAGACCCGCATCCAGACATATAGGTGGCCTGCTTCCCTGGCGCATCTATTAATGACATAAGAACTGTCATTAATCGATACACAGGGTCAGTCCATCCTGAGAAACTGATCCTTAATATAGGTATCAATGACCGGAACAGTCCACTCTCAGACACTGAGACTCGACTGAGATTGATGCTCAGCATGATAAGAAAAAAATTCCCTAAAACTATGATTTATTTCAGCCAATTAAACTTTTCAGCTACCTCGACCCCCAACCAGAAGGAAATTCTTGAGGCAATTAATCGAATTGCAGAGTCCCCTAGGTCCAATGTTACTGTCATACCACGCCTGCCAATTGCAGATTTCAGTGTGTGTCGTAACAATATACATTGGACTGAGGGGACTGCTAACACTATCTATAGCAATTGGCTAAATTTCCTTAATTTAAACTAGATTCGGGTCAAGGTAGCTGCCTCCCAGAAATTGGACTAGGCAGTAATAGTGTCAACCTAGCTGGTTCTCAGTTAAGCGAAACCGAAAAATCGCTGCTTAATTTTGGATTAACCTTTGTACCAACTCCGAAACCCAAAATTGGTTTGGATGCAGATTTAGAAAATGGCCTTATTGAAACTGCTGAATTTGGTCACCACATCAAATTGGCAGATTTTTTTCGAAACTCGAATGGCAACATTCCACCATTCATTGAGAAAACAGGCTGGGCACCAAATTTGAAACTGGTTGACCCAGCAATCGGTGAAAGTATAAAACTGTACTCAGAGCGTATTAAAAATACAACATTTCCAAATGATCAGCAAAATTTATCTTATGAGCAGCGCCATGCCCTACAAGGGTTATCTAAAAATAATGAAATTGTTATTAAACCTGCGGATAAAGGATCAGCTACTGTAATAATGGATAAAAATAACTATATCAAAGAAGCACATAGACAGCTTAGTAATCCGAAACATTACCAAAAGCTAAAGGAACCACTTTGGAAAAATAACTGTAGCAAATTTAACGAAATTCTCCAAAAAATGGTTAATAACAAGAAGATAACTGAAAAGCAATTTAAATATCTCTTTGCAAAAGATGGTTCGAAACCACATACATTTTATCTTCTTCCTAAAATCCATAAGTCTATTGACTCGTGGACCGACCCAATGACTCCACCAGGGCGACCCATTATTTCAGATTGTGGTTCGGAATCATATAGGATTAGTGACTTTCTCGACTACCATCTTCAGCCAATTGCAAACAGACATTTTAGCTATCTGAAAAACACTGAAGACTTTCTAGCCCAGGTCTCTAAGATCTCGGTCCCTCCAAATTCATTCTTAATTACGATGGACGTCGATGCTATGTACACAAACATTGATATCGAAAAGGGTCTTAATTCAATTCGTAGAACATTTGCCGACTACCCCGACACCAACAGGCCCGACAGGGAAGTAATAGCTCTATTGGAGCTGAGTCTGAAAGGCAATGACTTTGAATTTGCTGGTGAAATTGTCCAACAAATTTGTGGCTGCCCAATGGGTAAGCGTTTCAGCCCAGGTTTTGCTAACCTTTACATGGCTGAGTGGGAAAAGGAAGCACTTAATAGGTGTCCAAATCAGCCACTCATTTACCGCAGGTACCTGGATGACATTTTCATGATCTGGCAACATACTAAAGAGGCATTTAATGAATTTTTAGCCATTCTGAACAATCATGATCCGAATGTCAAACTAAAAGCTGAAATTGATGAGATGTCCGTAGATTTCCTGGATGTAACCTTATACAAAGGTATAAAGTATGAAACAACCAGTTACTTAGACTACAAGGTTTATTTTAAGCCAACCGGCTCCCATCAACTACTGCACAAGAAATCATTCCATCCACCGCATACCTTCAAGGGACTTGTAAAATCACAAATAATCCGCTTTCATAGAAATTCGAGTGATAGGAAAAACTTTGAATCATCATGTTCGGCCTTATTCGAAGCTCTCAGACCGAGAGGGTACTCTTCTCGGTTCCTCCGTAAAATAAAGTCTGAAACTTTGCGTAATTTGGAACTCATTCCGGATAATGGCAGAAATTCTCGGCCTACCAAAATTTGTCATAATCGTCCGATTGTAGGTGAAGGAGGATCTCGGAAATGTGAAAAGAAAAGGTGTAAATTGGATAGTTTTCTTCCTTCCCAGAGTACATTCACAAGCTTTCAAAACAAAAGCAAATTTCAAATTCAGTCAATTTTAGATTGTGATTCTAAAAATGTCATTTATTTCATTTCATGCAAATTGTGTCAAAAGCAGTATGTCGGCGAAACTAAAAATCCACTAAGATGGCGTGCAATTAGACACCTCTCAGATATTAGACTAGAGGAAGACACACATGTGGCTGAACATTTTAATCTTCCTGATCATTCAGTCCCTCGTGACTTTGAAATTATGCCTATCGATAAGCTACCTCTTTCTGGCACAACAGAGGAAACTGATAAACAAAGAAAACTAAGAGAATCGTTCTGGATTAAACAATTAGAAACACAATGGCCTAGGGGCATAAATTCTGACCCAGACCTCTTAGATCAAAGAGAGATTATCCCATTTACTCTCACATACAATCGGAAAAATGTTGAAATTGCCAAAATCCTAAAAGATGAATATCACAAATTACAGGACAAACTCAGACAACCTTTCAACAAACGCCCAGTAATTGCATTAAAAAAAAATTCGAATCTACGTGACATCTTAGTAAAAGCCAAACTGAAATAGGTTTTCAAAATACCACTCAGTGATTTATCATTGTGTAACAATTAGGCCATATGGCATCTCTTAAACAAAATGACTATCTCAAGGAATAAAATAGACAAGAATTTTTTCAATTTTGAAAATTCTGAGCCTGTGCGTTTGACAATATCATATACATACATACCTCTTCCATTTTCATAAGTGAACATTTTGCCCTAAAATCAGTAGCCTTCAGTAGTAAAGTGGGTTTATGCAACGTACTTAAAAGTCATCCTTAGCAAAGGATTTTCTTAACCGTTTAAGAAAAGGAATTCACTTAAGTTATGGAAGTTTTAAGCATACGCCCCCTGATGAATAATTAAAGGAAATGAAAGGAACAGGGAACTAACATGAAGGCAAGACATTGAGAAACATGGCTGTCATGTCCCATTGACTGAAGGCAAAGTAATCGTAATAGAAAGATCTATATTTCTAGCTATGCGCCTCCAATTCCTAGCTAAGCTCCACCCACGTATGCATGTTGGATTCGATTCCTAGAATCTGAATTTCAAGGTAGTTATAGAAGTAAGCTGTTGAATATTTTGAAACTAATTTGACAGCAACAACTCCCAGTCAAATTAGTTTCAAAATATTCGAACAGAATGTTTATTACATTGTAAATTCATCAGCCATACAATTCAGAGACATTTGTGATTGACATTTCAATTTTCGTGATAGAGTTACGTCATTTTCTGATTAAGACGTCAGCTAACGTGTGACATATTTAATTATGACGCCAGTTACTTGAGTGACAGATCGCATTCCTCTATTCTGCCTCAGGCAACGCCATATTCTGGAAACGATTACTGAGCAGATTTATTTAGCACACTGCTGTCTTAAAAGAAAGGAACATGGAACTAACATATGCTCTTGAATGACAGCTTTATATAATAATCAACCTATACCCACCAGTGAAAAACAGAAATAAATCCGAATAATTAGAAAAAAGCATTTTTGGCATTCTGGCAGGAACCAATTAGTGACGAAGTTGGACCCACGCGCTCTGGTGTAAGCTGAGCAAATAAATAATACCCTCAGCTATATTCGCGCTAAACTTAGCCACTGTGATCATACAGGTAAAATGCTGTTTAGTTTTAAAACAATTTGATTGAAAGCCGTTGTTTCCAGAGACAGGGTATATATTCGGTCACGCGAATATCAAAATATTCACTAGGCATCATATTGCGACCTTGGAAATCAGCAGTGTATTCTGAAATCATTTTGAGCGAAACGTGTTGCTTCCACCGGCAATACTATCCATACCGCTTACAAAATTATATTCAGGTGTGCTTTCGTTAGTGCCGCTTTCCATGTAAGCTTGTATGCATGCTCTTCTGCTAGCAGAAAGGTCAATCCAGTGCATATAGATAGAACCATTTCCATGTGAGCTTTTCAGTGCGCTGAAATTCTCTTGCTTAAAAACAAGTCGCGCAGTTCGCGACTTTTCTGCTCGCTTTTCTGCTAGCAGAAAAGTCGGTCTAGTGCATTTCCTATATATATATATATATTTCCACGGGCGCTTGTCCGTGCCGCTGACACGTGCGCTTGTTATGTATGTTGATCTTGTGCGCATGCGTGTTGCCTTATAAGCAGGTTATTTTGCATATTGCCTTTGAACGTTATGCAAATATAATAATGATGCCGTGCAACCTGCATTTTCTTTTGTATTATTTGTGCAAGAGATAAGGAACTCGTATTTGTATGATGCAGTTGATGCAGTTGACAAACCATAAAAGAGTGCACAGATTTTGGGTGCAGATATTGTTCTACCAGATCAGTTAACTGCTCCTGTTTTGAAAGTTCAGCATCAAGTACCTCTCCTTTGCACTTTTGGGACATGACAATGTAGTGTGTAGGAAAGCAAAAATTGATGAAAGATATGCAGAAATAGAGCTTCAAATTCTCTTGCCTACGCTAGGAAAACAGCCGGATTCGCTGGTAAACTCACCTGCATGGAAATATACAAACCCGCGAGCAGAAAAGCATGCAAGAACACGCGAGCATAAAAGCTCACATGGAAAGCGGGCCTTATATTCAGGTCATGCGGTATACCTGCACACACAGTTGACACACGGCGGAGTGAGAATCAGCAGATTGGTTACAAATTGTCTCCCAAGTCATTAAGCGGCCCTAGAATTAGTAAATGCCTTTGCGCAAATAATCCTGATTCATTTACATTTTCACCGATGGTACTTTATTTGATGTGGTATGAGATTACCAATAAACATCATTTGTTATTTCTCTTTACGTTCCTTTAAGATACGCAGACTATTATTGACGAATCTTCGTCCATGCGGGAATCCGCTTAACGGTCTGGTAATGTTTGTTTAGGCCGCCGATCCGATACATGACTCTGTTTGCAGTTTATGACTTTCCAGCTAACCAGACACAATAATTATTACAAGAATTCCGCGGAATTAAATGTTTCGCATGTCTCCTGTTTGTCACAGTGACATTTGACCTCAGTGTTATCATGCTGCTTCCTAACAGTATAGGTAACAATGTATCCAAGTTTAGTTCCAATAGGATTAACCAATCCTGAAAGATAAGCCGACGAGAAGTTTTGCTAAACGCAAAAACTTAACATTGAAAAAGCAGACTTCTGTTTCAAGGTCACAGTGACTTTAACCTTTGACCTTGTATCATCATGCTGCTTCCTAACAGTATAGACAACAACATAGCCTAGGTTAGTTGCAATAGGTCTAACCAACCCTGAAATATAAGCTGAGAAGTTTTGCTAAACGTAAAAACATAACGTCGACGCCCCCGTTGCCATTGTCGTCGGAAAAGTAATACCAATGTCTCGCTTCCTGCTTCGCAGGCGAGACAATGGAACTTCCAAGTTTTAGATATGTCAGCCCATCTCTAGCTAAGCTCCAACCACACTTCGCCATGTTGGGTTTGATCGATCCCCGATTTCATTAGGCCTGTTGACCCACATTTCCGTTCGACTGTTGGCACAAAAAATGTTACACCAAAGCGTAAACCAACAGTCGAACAGACATGTGTGTCTCCACCCTCCCAGGCTAGGAAGAGAGTAAGATCGCCCACTGAGGTATCACCACCCCTTAAACGTCCAAATGACAGACTGTCCCCTTGTAATTATTCGCCTGTTAACCCGCTCTTGATCCCTCTCCCTGAATCGCCACCACCACCCCCTATGTCACCGTTTCCACGTGGTGATCTTGCACCTCTACCACAGCGCGTAGCTGGTGGAAGATCATCACGCAGAAAACGCTCTGAACCCGTTGTTAGTGTCATTTCGCCAGTAGACCCATTCTTGATTCTACTACCCGAATCCCCATCATCACCTATGGCGCCATTTTCACCTGATGATTTTCCATCACTACCACAGCGTGTAGCTGGTGGAAAATCACCACGTGAAAAGCCACCTGTAGCAAAGATTCCACAACCTCGTTTCACCCCATCTCCGTTTTGTAAGCCCAGAAGACCCACCCGTCCCACTGAGCTAGAGAAGAATACCTTTTGGAAATTCCGGAACGAGTCTGTAAATAAACCCAATTGGCAGCTTCCCACTATTTGTAAAAAGATCTTGATTGTGGGAGCGTCAAATCTCAGCAGAATCAATGTAGACCTGCATCCAGACATACAGGTGGCCTGCTTCCCTGGCGCATCTATTAATGACATAAGAACTGTCATTAACCGATACACAGGGTCAGTCCATCCTGAGAAACTGATCCTTAATATAGGTATCAATTACCGGAACAGTCCACTCTCAGACACTGAGACTCGACTGAGATTGATGTTCAGCATGATAAGAAAAAAATTCCCTAAAACTATGATTTGTTTCAGCCAATTAAACTTTTCAGCTACCTCAACCCCCAACCAGAAGGAAATTCTTGAGGCAATTAATCGAATTGCAGAGTCCCCTAGGTCCAATGTTACTGTCATACCACGCCTGCCAATCGCAGATTTCAGTGTGTGGCGTGACAATATACATTGGACTGAGGGGACTGCTAACACTAGCTATAGCAATTGGCTAAATTTCCTTAATTCAAACTAGATTCGGGTCAAGGTAGCTGCCACCCAGAAATTGGACTAGGCAGTAATATTGTCAACCTAGCTGGTTCTCAGTTAAGCGAAACCGAAAAATCGCTGCTTAATTTTGGATTAACCTTTGAACCAACTCCGAAACCCAAAATTGGTTTGGATGCAGATTTAGAAAATGGCCTTATTGAAACTGCTGAATTTGGTCACGGCATCAAATTGGCAGATTTTTTTTCGAAACTCGAATAGCAACATTCCACCATTCATTGAGAAAACAGGCTGGGCACCAAATTTGAAACTGGTTGACCCAGCAGTCGGTGAAAGTATAAAACTGTACTCAGAGCGTATTAAAAATACAACATTTCCAAATGATCAGCAAAATTTATCTTATGAGCAGCGCCATGCCCTACAAGGGTTATCTAAAAATAATAAAATTGTTATTAAACCTGCGGATAAAGGATCAGCTACTGTAATAATGGATAAAAATAACTATATCAAAGAAGCACATAGACAGCTTAGTAATCCGAAACATTACCAAAAGCTAAAGGAACCACTTTGCCAAAATAACTGTAGCAAATTTAACGAAATTCTCCAAAAAATGGTTAATAACAAGAAGATAACCGAAAAGCAATTTAAATATCTCTTTGCAAAAGATGATTCGAAACCATGTATATTGTATCTTCTTCCTAAAATCCATAAGTCTATTGACTCGTGGACCGACCCAATGACTCCACCAGGGCGACCCATTATTTCAGATTGTGGTTCGGAATCATATAGGATTAGTGAATTTATCGACTACCATCTTCAGCCAATTGCAAACAGACATTTTAGCTATCTGAAAAACACTGAAGAGTTTCTAGCCCAGGTCTCTAAGATCTCGGTCCCTCCAAATTCATTCTTAATTACGATGGACGTCGATGCTATGTACACAAACATTGATATCGAAAAGGGTCTTAATTCAATTCGTAGAACATTTGCCGACTACCCCGACACCAACAGGCCCGACAGAGAAGTAATAGCTCTATTGGAGCTGAGTCTGAAAGGCAATGACGTTGAATTTGGTGGTGAAATTTTACAACAAATTTGTGGCTGCGCAATGGGTAAGCGTTTCAGCCCAGGTTTTGCTAACCTTTACATGGCTGAGTGGGAAAAGGAAGCACTCAAAATGTGTCCAAATCAGCCACTCATTTACCGCAGGTACCTGGATGACATTTTCATGATCTGGCAACATACTAAAGAGGCATTTAATGAATTTTTAGCCATTCTGAACAATCATGATCCGAATATCAAACTAAAAGCTGAAATTGATGAGATGTCTGTAGATTTCCTGGATGTAACCTTATACAAAGGTATAAAGTATGAAACAACTGTCTACTTAGACTACAAGGTTTATTTTAAGCCAACCGACTCCCATCAACTACTGCACAAGAAATCATTCCACCCACTGCATACTTTCAAGGGACTTGGAAAATCACAAATAATCCGCTTTCATAGATATTCGAGTGATAGGAAAAGCTTTGAATCATCATGTTCGACCTTATTCGAAGCTCTCAGGCCGAGAGGGTACTCTTCTCGGTTCCTACGTAAAATAAAGTCTGAAACTTTGCGTAATTTGGAACTCATTCCGGATAATGGCAGAAATTCTCGGCCTACCAAAATTTGTCATAATCGTCCGATTGTAGGTGAAGGAGGATCTCGGAAATGCGAAAAGAAAAAGTGTAAATTGGATAGTTTTCTTCCTTCCCAGAGTACATTCACAAGCTTTCAAAACAAAAGCAAATTTCAAATTCAGTCAATTTTAGATTGTGATTCTAAAAATGTCATTTATTTCATTTCATGCAAATTGTGTCAAAAGCAGTATGTTGGCGAAACTAAAAATCCACTAAGATGGCGTGCAATTAGACACCTCTCAGATATTAGACTAGAGGAAGACACACGTGTGGCTGAACATTTTAATCTTCCTGATCATTCAGTCCCTCGTGACTTTGAAATTATGCCTATCGAACAGCTACCTCTTTCTGGCACAACAGAGGAAACTGATAAACAAAGAAAACTAAGAGAATCGTTCTGGATTAAACAATTAGAAACACAATGGCCTAGGGGCATAAATTCTGACCCAGGCCTCTTAGATCAAAGAGAGATTATCCCATTTACTCTCACATACAATCGGAAAAATGTTGAAATTGCCAAAATCCTAAAAGATGAATATCACAAATTACAGGACAAACTCAGACAACCTTTCAACAAACGCCCAGTAATTGCATTTAAGAAAAATTCGAATCTACGTGACATCTTAGTAAAAGCCAAACTGAAATAGGTTTTCAAAATACCACTCAGTGATTTATCATTGTGTAACAATTAGGCCATATGGCGTCTCTAAAACAAAATGACAATCTCAAGGAATAAAATAAACAAGAATTTTTTCAATTTTGAAAATTCTGAGCCAGTGCGTTTGACAATATCATATACATACATACCTCTTCCATTTTCATAAGTGAACATTTTGCCCTGAAATCAGTAGCCTTCAGTAGTGAAGTGGGTTTATGCAACGTACTTAAAAGTCATCCTTAGCAAAGGATTTTCTTAACCGTTTAAGAAAAGGAATTCACTTAAGTTATGGAAGTTTTAAGCATACGCCCCCTGATGAATAATTAAAGGAAATGAAAGGAACAGGGAACTAACATGAAGGCAAGATATTGAGAAACATGGCTGTCATGTCCCATTGACTGAAAGCAAAGTAATCGTAATAGAAAGATCTATATTTCTAGCTATGCGCCTCCCATTCCTAGCTAAACTCCACCCACGTATGCATGTTGGATTCGACTCCCAGAATCTGAATTTCAAGGTAGTTATAGAAGTAAGCTGTTGAATATTTTGAAACTAATTTGACAGCAACAGCTCCCAGTCAAATTAGTTTCAAAATATTCGAACAGAATGTTTATTACATTGTAAATTCATCAGCCATACAATTCAGAGACATTTGTAATTGACATTTCAATTTTCGTGATAGAGTTACGTCATTTCTGATTAAGACGTCAGCTAACGTGTGACATATTTAATTATGACGCCAGTTACTTGAGTGACAGATCGCATCCCTCTATTCTGCCTCAGGCAACGCCATATTCTGGAAACGATTACTGAGCAGATTTATTCAGCACACTGCTGTCTTAAAAGAAAGGAACAGGGAACTAACATATGCTCTTGAATGACAGCTTTATATAATAATCAACCTATACCCACCAGTGAAAAACAGAAATAAATCCGAATAATTAGAAAAAAACATTTTTGGCATTCTGGCAGGAACCAATTAGTGACGAAGTTGGACCCACGCGCTCTGGTGTAAGCTGAGCGAATAAATAATACCCTCAGTTATATTCGCGCTAAACTTAGCCACTGTGATCATACAGGTAAAATATTGTTTAGTTTTAAAACAATTTGACTGAAAGCCGTTGTTTCCAGAGACAGGGTATATATTCGGTCACGCGAATGTCAAAATATTCACTAGGCATCATATTGCGACCTTGGAAATCAGCAGTGTATTCTGAAATCATTTTGAGCGAAACTTGTTGCTTCCACCGGCAATACTATCCATACCGCTTACAAAATTATATTCAGGTGCGCTTTCGTTAGTGCCGCTTTCCATGTAAGCTTGTATACGCGCTCTCCTGCTAGCAGAAAAGTCGACCCAGTGCATTTAGATAGAACCATTTCCATGTGAGCTTTTCAGTGCGCTGAAATTCTCTCGCTTAAAAACAAGTCGCGCAGTTCCCGACTTTTCTGCTCGTTTTTCTGCTAGCAGAAAAGTCGGTCTAGTGTATTTCCTATATATATATATATATTTCCACGGGCGCTCGTCCGTGCCGCTGACACGCGCGCTTGTTATGTATGTTGATCTTGCGGGCATGCGTGTTGCCTTATAAGCAGGTTATTTTGCAATATTGCCTTTGAACGTTATGCAAATATAATAATGATGCCGAGCAACCTGCATTTTCTTTTGTATTATTTGTGCAAGAAACAAGGAACTCGCATTTGTATGATGCAGTTGATGCAATTGACAAACCAAAAAAGAGTGCACAGATTTTGGGTGCAGATATTGTTCTACCAGATCAGTTAACTGCTCCTGTTTTGAAAGTTCAGCATCAAGTACCTCTCCTTTTCACTTTTGCGACATGACAGTGTAGTATGTAGGAAAGCAAAAATTGATGAAAGATATGCAGAACTAGAGCTTCAAATTCTCTTGCCTACGCTAGGAAACCAGCCGGATTCGCTGGTAAACTCACCTGCATGGAAATATACAAACCCGCGAGCAGAAAAGCATGCAAGAACACGCGAGCATAAAAGCTCACATGGAAAGCGGGCCTTATATTCAGGTCATGCGGTATACCCACACACACAGTTGACACACGGCGGAGTGAGAATCAGCAGATTGGTTACAAATTGTCTCCCAAGTCATTAAGCGGCCCTAGAATTAGTAAATGCCTTTGAGCAAATAATCCCGATTCATTTACATTTTTACCGATGGTACTTTATTTGATGTGGTATGAGATTACCAATAAACATCATTTGTTATTTCTCTTTACGTTCCTTTAAGATACGCAGACTATTATTGACGAATCTTCGTCCATGCGGGAATCCGCTTAACGGTCTGGTAATGTTTGTTTAGGCCGCCGATCCGATACGAGACTCTGTTTGCAGTTTATGACTTTCCAGCTAACCAGACACAATAATTATTACAAGAATTCCGCGGAATTAAATGTTTCGCCTGTCTCCTGTTTGTCACAGTGACATTTGACCTCAGTGTTATCATGCTGCTTCCTAACAGTATAGGTAACAATGTATCCAAGTTTAGTTCCAATAGGATTAACCAATCCTGAAAGATAAGCCGACGAGAAGTTTTGCTAAACGCAAAAACTTAACATTGAAAAAACAGACTTCTGTATCAAGGTCACAGTGACTTTAACCTTTGACCTTGTGATCGCATTATCATCATGCTGCTTCCTAACAGTATAGACAACAACATAGCCTAGGTTAGTTGCAATAGGTCTAACCAACCCTGAAATATAATCTGAGAAGTTTTGCTAAACGTAAAAACTTAACGTCGACGCCGTCGACGCCGTCGTTGCCGTTGTGGTCGGAAAAGTAATACCAATGTCTCGCTTCCTGCTTCGCAGGCGAGACAATGAACCTTTCAAGTTTTAGATATGTCAGCCCATCTCTAGCCAAGCTCCAACCACACTTCGCCGTGTTGGGATTGATCGATCCCCGAATGCCTTAACTATCACTTTCCTGAAAAATATACAGGTAAGCTGTTGAATATTTTGTAACTAATTTGACTGGGCGCTGTTGCTGCCTATGGCAGCAACAGTGACCAGTCAAATTATTTTCAAAATATTCAGCAGAATGATTTAGTCGGTCTTCAATTTTGCGTTCGTGACGTACTTATCGGCGTCATTATGACGTCATTCATTATAATAGTATTCTACACGTCACTTAGTTTATTATGACGTCATATGCTGGATTGATAGCGTGGAAAAGTCTATTATAAAACTGTCAATATAAACGTGTGCCGAATTGTGATGAGGAGATTGAAAATATTATAGATCAGAAATTACAGAACGGAGCATGTTCATTAAAAGCAGTCAAACAATCTATGTCTCTTGGGAAGAACGCGGATGATAAAACTACTACTACCATTTCCAAAACTGTTTGTCCCGATCCCGGGATAATTCACAATAAGGAAAATTGGATGGAGCTTAACTGGAGATGTGCGATCGTCCTCTAGTCATGAAAAAGTTAACCGAGATGGTAGTGAAAGGCAAATTCAAACAAATTCTACATCCCTGAAAAGGTTCTTTTCAGATTTAAAAGTGAAAAGGACCTTTTCAGGGATGCAGAATTTGTTTGAATGTGGCTTTCACTACCATCTCGGTCAACTTTTTCATGACTAGCTGACACTCGCTGGCTACGTCGCTCTGATCAGGTCTTGTGGTGTCACGTAACAGCAGTGGTTTGCAGACCGCTGGTATACGGTAGCTCTCGTCTCGGTTCATGATTGGGTGATGTTTATAAATTTCAATAGTCTCTTTAACTTTCTCTTTGATCCATTGATATCATATATATTGGCTAGATCACTCGTTCGCATACTCTCACTATGGGACTGGTTGTCGCGACTGCCGATGACTTGAGTTCAGTAAATCGCCAATGCGCCAGTCAGGGTATTTTCAGATTTTGACACGTCGATATAAGCTGTCAGTAACAGCTGTTCAGGTGATGTTTCATTTCATTTTCGCAACTTGTCAACAACTATCAGTCAAGTTTGACGTTTCTCAGTACTCTTCTTATTCTTCTGGCTACTTGCCCGGTCCAACCACCACGGTCTATAAAACCATGCCACCATACATAACGCTGTGTCTCTAATTCTTTTCAGTAATCAGAAGAGAGGCTATAAACAAAATAATTTCTAACGTTGATGGAGGATAGATATAGTATATAGGTATATGTATCCTCCATGTAAGAAGCAGACACTCATGATCTGAATTTACATATAAAATTCGGTTGGCGGTATTAATCTACAATGTATTCGACTAGGAAATGGAATTTGCAACAAAAAATACGATTCTGTTAGTAATATGATATTCTCATATAAACGAGATTGGCGAGAAAATACTGAACTCTGAAATGTTGCTTTTGAGAGGGTCATGAGCAATCTAGGCAATATATATGATATCTATGGTTTGAACAAATTGGTCTCTGTGATATTAATCGAGACGAGGGATACCGAATACCAATGAATGCCGACACGTGACTTCACAAGAATTCACCAGAGTGACGTAGCCAGCGGCTACCAGTTAATGCTGAAGAATTGAGGATCTTCTTTTCAATCTGCAAGGCCTGAACTTAAGGCAGCAACAACATCCAGTCAAATTATTTTCAAAATATTCAACAGCTTACCTGTATAGTTTTCTGGAAATTGATAGTCAAGGAGTGTTGTGATCGATCGATCCAAAAACGGGCAAATCGTGGGTGGAGCTTAGCTAGAGATGGGTGGAACATAGCTAAAACTGGATTGGTCCATTGGAAGACAAAATGCACATATTTACACCAAGCCTCTGTGGCATGGCACATCGCTGAGATATTATCCTGATATTGTCAAATTTTGTCTTGTAATTTCTTATTCAAATATTATACAGCAATTAATTAATAGATAGTGGATAGATAAATATATCTATGTCCATGCGACTGAGAACCTGTTCGTGTTGCTTACAATAGCATAATTAGATTTTAAGCTAGTAGTTTATCTACCAGTTTGACTTCAAGGATAATGTATCACACCAGATACAGGGCCGAATTTAGGACTCGGGGAGCTGTGCAAAGTGTCTGAAATTCTTACCTGGGGCCCTCAGAATTACTGTTAGGATTGCGAGAAAGCGAGGGGCCAGTTTCAACCGTAATGTTGCTGTGAGAACCTGAGGTCAAAGAGCTGTGACATTTGGCCACATCAGTCTTAAACAGTACAGCTCAGAATTAACTTTAAAAGCTTCAAACACAAGCACGATACTGTTGAATATTTTGAACATATTTGGATTAGAAGTCATTGCTGCCTAAGACAGCAATGTCTTCCAATACAATTATATTCAAAATATTCAATAGAACATTTTTACCCAGTGTTCAAAATTGTATCCTTCTGTAAACATGTTGACTTAGCTATGAGCTGTACTATAGGTGTGGCGACTACGCGCGTGTAACTTGAAGTTAAGCAAGGGCCGCAAAATTATAACAAAACTAATTTTTGCGTCACTGTGTAGGGCCCTGGAAATATGGGGGCCGTGTCCAAATGTACTTGTTGCACTGCCTTAAGCTCGGCCCAGACCAGATAGTCATCACGAACAGTGTCTCTCATAGACGGAACTGCTCCAATTAGTACATTTTGGCAATGTTTACATAATTGTTATTTAAGAAGTCGCAGATAGCAAAACGATCATCAATCACGGTCGTCGTCGTCGTCGTCGTCGTCGTCGCCGCCGCCGCCCAGTCAAATTGATTTCAAAATATTCAACAGAATGTTCATTTCATTGTAAATTCCCTAATGACATACGATTTAGACTGTCACTGTCAGACGCTTTTCTTTTCCTTGTCGTCCCTTCACCATTTGATTGTGAGTCTGTGACGTCAGTTAAAATAGTGTGTATTTGTGTATGATGCCAGATACTTAAGCAACAGTTCGGATCCCTCCATTGCATAAGGGTTACTCAGGATAATTTCGATTGCCACACGAGTTAGATATAGAATGAAGCGTACTAGTTTAACCCTTTCATGACAGAGCCGGCCAAAACCGATCTCTGCAGTGGTCTTGAGGAATGCCCATTTGCAGTCCAAGAGAATAATTCATTTGAAAATTTGCCACTGGAATAACTGGCTCCATCAATGATTCGGCTATTTCAGTAGGAAAATTTCAAAACACTCTTCTCATGTCTTGAAAATTGACACTGACTAAGCAGAATTTTCGATTTTCTTGCCAACTAAAACGGGTCACTATCCACAAGAAATGTTCATTTGGAGTCCAAAAACAAAACTATTTGTGTAAATTCCATGCGTGAATTTATAAATCAAAATCTATTGAACTGCAAATGGAGGATGGCTGTTTTAGCTATGTCCCGCCCATCTTTAGCTAACCTCTATCCACACTTCCCCCATGTCGACATCGATCGATTCCTGCACACCCGGACTATCAATTTCCAGAAAACTATACGGGTAAGCTGTAGGTTTTAAAATATTATTCACGAATGTTGGGTAAATATTGCAGCTTCCATTGACGTATGTTAACTCTTCTGGGTGATATTTATGAGGTGGGCTCCCGCCTCCCCACCCCACCACACAGACCAGCACCACCACCACCACCACCACCACCACCACCACCACCACCACCACCACCACCACCACCAACGCAGCCGCCGCCACCACCACCACCACCACCACCACCACCACCACCACCACCACCACAACCACCACCACCACCACCATCAACGCAGCCGCCGCCACCATCGCCACCACCACCATCACCACCTGGTGACCACCACCAGCCACGTGGCTACGAATGTCATCTTGCTTGTGTGATAAATCTTTAAAGGGCACCATTATCGAGACTTACCTGATAAGCAGGTATCAAAGATTGCGTCAAGATTATATTCTAAGAAAACGCATAGGTCACGTTCTGGCGGCTAGCCATAGGTAACTATAGTTAACTAGACACTTATCGAACTTGAAATAGTTAGCTAGCTAGTCAACTATAGTCGACCTATCACCCGAACTAGGTTCCACGAAATTTGCGTAAAATTCAAAATGGCGGACCACCCCACGACAGGCAGGGTTAATTGAGACTGGTACCGGTTTCCAAATTTTATGCAATAGTAATTCAATGGCGAATCGGGTAGCAACGAACTATAGTCGATTAAGCAGCGATGGATTGGGCAGAGCAACCGCGCGTGTTCAGTAAACCAGCAAACTGACGAAAGCTAGCCGTCTGAACTTGACCATGGATGTCCGTGCAAGGATGCCGTGATGAAGAACGTACATACATCATGTCCCAACAAGACATATTGTAGATATCGGATTGTCTTGTGGGGAGTCATGACCCCGATAGACGTCTTATATTTGCGAGTAAGACCTCAGTGAAATTCATATTTGAAAGTACCAGGTGAGCTAAGGAACTGAATCAGCATCGTGTTAGTTAGGTACAGGAGTAGGACGCCGCACTGGTTGACTTCGACCAGTGCTGATGATACACAGTTTCGCAGAAATAGGATAGAAACTATATCGAAACTGTAACTGGTATGGCATCCAATAAGTTAGGAATTGGAATAGATTGAAATGGAACCGACGGTTCTGGGTTGGTGAAATCTGTCAATAGTTGAAGATGAAAGTGGTTGCTGTGGGATCGGCAGGCACTTGTATAATGTTCAGCAGTCGTTTCGGCCAGTAGTTTAGTAAATAATCGAGTGAAAAGGATCGATAGGAATCGAGAGGATTATAGGTGACAGAATGACATTAGTTGTTGACGGTCGGCATTCCGACTCCCTTAAGCAAGTACAACAACACCAGCTGGCAATGAGATCATACAGCTCATGTGATTATTAACGTTCGCTTATCCATGATAGGCAAGGGACAGGACAGAGGCATTGTAGCGTCCTGTAGGAATTAATAACACAGTCGAAATTTGTATGTCAACTATATGTCAATCAGAGAAAGGCGTGCTACAACAACACATACCCCAGTGTTGTTAGTTAGCTGACAGATCGCATCAAAGCAGAACCAGCCAACACCGCTTAGAGTATGTTTTACAGTATCTCCTACGAAGAGATGCCCAGAGTTTGATTAGTCAGGATGACGTCATAATCTATGAGCATCGAGTCAAACTCTGTGGCAGCGAAACAAAAGGAATAGAGGGGGGGAAACTGTGGATTGTATACATGAGGCACTTGTCTCTTAAATGAGGGAATCTTGGTCATCAGTGATTCCAGAACAGTCGTGTTTCGTTATCGTGTCTGAAACTCTTAGCGAATATATTGGAGTAACTAAGAGTTGTAGGGGATAAGAGAATAGCATATCAGCCGAGGTTGAGAGTAATTCTTTATCAGTCAGAATAGGTTAGAAATAAGTTATTTGCGTATTGTTCAAATATATATATCACGACAGTAAAAGTCGTCATTTATTCATAGAGTTAGCTGTACAGTTAGTAGTAAATAAAATTATCACCTTGATAATCAAGGCAAAAGTTTGGCGTTGTTAAGTTACTCAAAGTACAGGGCAAACCTGTACCGTTCCTACGATCTTCTGAACCAGCAGATAGGCCCGGTTACAAATATAAATATCTTTACCCATCTGGGTGAAGAGGCGAGCCGTAACCCCGACAGTTGCATCGTCAGAAAGACAGATTGTCGCAGCAATCGTAACATCATAGTCTTCCTGAAGGTGGAACTGTCTTAGCAGTGATAAAATACGAATAGTGAAGATAGGTGGAATCGAAAATCTTCAATATGTAGACAGCTAACCGGCCCATCACATGGACAATGAATCGAACAAGCTCTGGGCTGTTAACGCTCTAACCCTTCTTGTGTCAAAAGCGCCTCAAAGCGTTTAAAATACTACTTGATATACAAATTAAACATTTTGCCATGGATAAATATTTTTCAAGATATTTTAATTTTAGAAGACTTTTTTGTAAATTTACCAATGAATTTTCTTCGCCGGCTTGACTATTAAAGGGGTAATGGTAAATAAACTTAAAATTTGTAAGTGTCTATCTGCAGGCTGAGAGAAGTGTATTTTTGAAAATTTACCACTGGAATGACTGGCTCGGTTACCGAGCCAGTCATTCTAGTGGTAAATATTCAAAAATACTCTTCTCTAGGCCTTTTAAATAGGCATGTCTGAGGACCACTACAGAGTTGTTTTTTACCATTAAAGGGTTAAGTTGGGGTTAAGAGGGGGGTTAATCTCTAAATTTGGTCACTGGCCAAGAGATTATTTTAGAAAATTGACCACTGGAATGGCAGGCTCTGTTTAGGTGATTAAATTATTATTCAACACCTACTGTCTATCGTTTATTTTTTGGATAATCATAATATATAATATCTGAAGAAGATATTTAAAGATAATATTTGGTGAGATATGTAGGGTCTATATTTTTGGATAAAATATCAGCATGCCGGACTTAGCATGCTGCCTGTAATAGATCAATCCACTTTTAGCTATTCTCCGCCCATTTCTAGCTAAGCTCCGCCCATGATTTGCGTTTGTTGAGATCGATTTATATACTTTGAATCCTGATTTCCCAGAATCCTAATTTCATGCAGTTAACCTGTTGAATATTTTGAAATATGGCCTATGGCAGCAACAGCGCCCAGTCAACTTAGTTTCAAAATATTCAACAAAATGTTTATTAAATGGTAAATACATACAATTCATACAACGGATGGACTATTTCAGGTTCAGGTATTTTTACCCATTATGATTGTGACGTCAGCCTAGATGTGACGTAATTGATTATGACGTCTTATACTTGCCTGACAGATCGGATGCATCCATTACCACAGATGAGCAATTCTGGAGATATTATTTTATGGTCTGTTCTATGATCCAATTCCGAGGATGTTGATATCAATAATTTATAATCATAATACTTCCGTCAGGTATAACAGGAAGGACACCAATACCTAACATAGGCTTGTCCCGGAGCGTTAGCCTGATCAAACACAATCAGAGCATTAACCTTAAAAAACGCAGGTTATTGGACCGCCACTGGGCCAATATCGGGTCGTATTGGCCCAGTACCGGCCCAGTAAGGCGCGTTGTAACATGGGCGAACATTCAATAATAATGGACATTTTATGGTTCTGAATGAGAAAAGCCTGTCGCGGCCTTTTGCCATGATTTCCGGTAATTCTGTTAAAATTTTTACAGCTATCATATAATCTTACACGATTAATTTTTTTTTTAATGGGGCTGCTATAAAAGGGTTTTATTTTTATCTTTGCGAGTAAAGCTACTCTGTTTGTCTTTATTTCACACCAGTTAAAACGCCATTGCCCTTTTCCCGTAACGGGAAGAGAGAATTGCGATCGATTCTGTCCGCGTGTCTGTCGGTGTGTCGGTCTGTGTGCCCGGAGTTGTAAAAAATAAATAAAGCAACCCGGATTCGGATCGGATCAAATTCTAGATCTGTGGAACTACTGTTCCGATTTTGGTTCACATCTTAAAATATGAAAGGGTATACGCTAAGATTCGCCAACTGTGGGTGTGATGCGAAAACATTCGGAAAATTCGAAAAAATGCGGATAATCCGAAAAAGTCCGGAATATCCGAAAACTATTTAAGTCTTTACAATGTGACACAAACGGGAAGGCGAAGGTCTGCACTCTGATTGCCCTTGTTTCTGTTGTTAATATTTACAAAAGTGAAATATGTCAATAAGGCCGTGTTCACACTAGAGAGTTAATCCCTAGTAACGCCATGCTGAAGCATAGCGTTACTCCGGACTAACACCCTAGTGTAAACTCGTCCTAAGATTTGAACTGGTACACTTTGGCATATATGGTCCTTGTTTGGTAGCTATGGCGTTTGCCTGCTGAATTTCTGCAAACTACATGTTCCATGGTCCTTATAACTGAATGTGCTGAATATTTTATAAACCATTTGACTCAAAGTTGTTGGTGACTAAGCCACCAACAAATTTCAGTCGAATTGTTTTCAAAATATTCAGCAAGTCTAGAGTTACTGCCCATTGAAATTATCACCCGCTGGCATGCAGCAGTCGAACAATTAAAGAACAAATGTGCAGAGATGGGCAACAGTTCCATGTGGGTTACTGGTTGCGTGATGTTAGGACCTTGCACTGAACGTTTGCTATAAAACCTACCACGATAAGGCACGATATAACGCTATAAAAGCAATAAGAAGACAGCTTTACGTTTGGGTGATGTAAACAAATACATTATTCTCATTCGCGTGGCAGATGTTTGCTTAATTACGTAGTAAACTCAAGGAATTACACGGATTTATGGTTGTGTGGCTTTAGTAGAGTAATTTTCATGGAATCCGTGACCATTATGTTCCTACATTTTTTCCTTGTTTATCTGCGTGCCTTGGAATATTTAGAAATGATTTAGCTCCTATGTCTCTCTGAAATATGGGGGCTACCTCCTCTAGAGCATGAAGTCCAAAATGGCTGCTATTATATGTTCTTCAACATTTCCGCAAATATAGTTTATATATTCCTAACACCGCAAACGCAATTCGCAATTTTATTGCGATAGCGTTGGATGACAGCGCGAAAAACGTTCAATCTATACGCCTCATCCTGGAGTAGAAATTTAACTAATGTATCACATATTTAAATAACGAAGATATATATTTTTAATCTGAGCACAGAACTCCATCCATATGTCAAGAGCCACGCAGAAGTATGGCTTCCAAGGCATAGACTGGGCAAACAGACAACTTTATGTATGTGCTAAAATTAGTCCATCAGGAAGATTTCTAAGAACTGCAATAAAGTCTGGAAGGTGTCGTTCATTTTTGTCGTTGTCATCCATGGCAGCATGATCTTTATTGCAAATTTGAACTTATGCTAGCTTCGAGTTCTCAGGGTATGAGTTCTTTAAACAGAGTGTCAACAAGCTTATGTAGCTCCACCCTGATTTCAACGTCTGTGTAGGCTTCCAGCAAGTCATCAGGATGCATCATTTACTGGCACAGTTTGGCAACAGATGCATGGATTTTCTTGGACATAGGAGAGGCATTCAGCATCGTATCTAGAGTGTGATCAAGTGCTCAGCGTCGTGCTCTAGCTGAGTTAGCGCCCCTCCCCCCCCCCCCATATTTCAGAGGGGCATATGAGCTTTTGTAAATATTCCAAGGCACATAGATCACCAAGAAAAAAAAATGGTAGGAGCATAATGGTCACGGATTCCATGAAAATGGCTATTTAGCACATTGCGTTTTAAATCTAGCTTGTCACAAAATAATTTACTATCTGATTATGCTCCTGGAAACAGGAAGATCAAGTTCTTCCCATAATTTTACATAGGTATAGTTAGCTTTGCAATGGAGGATTTCAGTTTATCCATCAACCATATGACGTCATAATCAACTATGTGACGTGTAGGATAACGTTATCATCAATTACGTCATGAGCTAAGTTCGTCACGAATGCATAATTGATGACGGACTAAGCGTTGTTGCACGAATTGTACATCTTTACTATTTAATATACAAGCTGTTGAATATTTTGAAACTAATTCGACTGAGCGTTGTTGCTGTAATAGGAAGCAGCACCCAGTCAAATTATTCTCAAAATTTTTAACAGCTTACCTGGATAGTTTTCTGGAAATTGATAGTTGGAGAGTTCAGGGATCGATCGATCCCAACACTGGCGAAGTGTGGGTGGAGCTTAGCTAAAGCCGGGCGGGGCATAGCTATAAAATGATTCCTCCATACCAGAGATAATGGGTAATGAAGATAGATACCAATACCTATGTAAATGCATGCGAAGAAGTCGATCTGACTGTTGCCAGGAGTAAAATCAGATAGTAAATTAATTAAATAATTATTTTTTTACTAACAAATTATAAGACAAATAGAATAAGAGATAAATAAAATAAAGAGAACGTGAAACTTGAAACAATATTTGACTGCGTCAGGAGAAAGTTGAAGCGCAGTGCTCTGCGTGACCCTGTCACAGGAGGTTGTCGCGGAATATGTGGTTTCTGTACCAATAGTTGCGAGCGGACATTCATTCAAATGATGGGATAATGTTATAACATGGATAACACCGTGTAAAACCGAGATCTATGTGGCACTTTCGTGTGAGATATACACAGGCCCGAACTTAGGACTCATGAAAAATGCATGAAATTCTTATCAGGGACCCTCTGAATGTTCAGTCGTTAGGATCGCGAGAAAGGTCGGCCCAGTTTCAAACGTAATGCCGCTGGGGTGAGGTCATAGGGCTGTGGGATTTGACAACATAAATCTTATACAGTACATTTAAGAAATAACTTTAAAAATATTGTTGAATATTTTGAACATAAGTGGATTGGAAGACATTGCTGCCCAAGGCATCAATGTCGTCCAATCCAATTATGTTCAAAATATTCAACAGAACATTATTTTACACCGTGTTCGAAATTGCTTTCTTTTGTAAACGTGTTACCTGATTTATAGGTGTGGCATCTATGCATGTAACCTGAAGTTACACAGGCATCCCAAACGTTAAAGGATAACTAATTTCATCTCTTGATAGCTATTCAGGTGATCATATATGCCACTCATAAACTCTGCATGTAATTTTAAGCTTTTTATCATGCAGCTAAATAAAAGATACTCAGGCTTGAGTAGCTAAATGTTGGTACATTTCTGCACCCTATGATGGCTGCCACAATTTACTTTTCAACTAATCGGAACAATTCTAATGTGTCTGCCTCAGTATATACGCACAGTCATAGAGGTGCCATCTATAGTTTGACAATGTAGTGTAAAAGCTACCACAGAGGTAAGTTGTTGAATATTTTGAAACTAATTTGACTGGAAGTTGTTGCTGCCTTCGACAACAAGATGAGTATTATATAACAAATACTGTAATGCATTGGCGCTTACATGACATCACACACTATCGCTTGAGGAGACAAAATGTCGGCGATCACTATTCAACATTTACCCGATATTACAAAGCAGATAATTGTGATACGGATAATGGAACGCGACAGGATATGACTGACATGGAATCTATAAGCCATACTCTATCGGTACAATACAACATTTGAGACGAGATTAGCATCGATTTAAGTCAAAATTAACCGTTGTGTCACTTGGGGTGTGTAGGGTTAGGGGATGAGGGGGACGGGGTGGGGGAGGCTGTGCAAATTCACTTGTTGCGCTGCCTTAGGTTCGGACCTGGATTTATGCAAACAACCCCATTGATCTCATACGCTTGTCAGATGAGTTGTAAGCACACAATATTCCTGCCATTATGTATACAAGAAAATCTCTTCTGTCGATTCGCGATCGTCCGTCTGACACAGGGTAATGACTATTAAGGATAACTCTTCTCAGAAAATCAATTAGATTGCGTAATTTTGGAATGTGTTCCTGGTAAAATATTAAAGATTGAATGCAATCTGTATTAGCACATTGAATCCAATTGTAACTAACAAAATATTGTATTGCATATTTTTAGATTCGGAACACATCGCTCAAGCTGGTTCGTGTTGTTGTTTTTGTTGATGTTGTTGTTGATGATGTTGTTGTTGTTGTTGGTGTTGTTGTTGCTGCTGCTGCTGCGGTTGTTGTTGCTGTTGCGGTGGTTGTTGTTGCTGTTATTATTGTTGTCGTTGTCGTTGCTGTTGTTGACAGTCCTTGTCCTTGTCGTTGTCGTTGTTGTCTTCGTCGTTGTTGTCCTCGTCGTTGTCGTTGTCGCTGTTGTTGTCATTATCGTCGTCGTTCTCGTTGTCGTTGTTCTTGTCATTGTTGTTGTCATTGTCGTCGTCGTTCTCGTTGTCGTTGTTCTTGTCGTTGTTGGTGTCATTGTTGTTGCCGTTGTTGTTGTCGTTGTCGTTGTTGTTGGTTGGGTGTGTGGACATTTTGTTTCTTTTTACTATTTCTCATTCTGGCCCACCGTTAAATTTTAAAATCTCTACTCTAATTATAACGGATATTAATCAAATTTGAGCGGGGTATTCTAGCGGTAGTAAATTATGACGATATGATTTTCTATTCACCTCATTATAGGATTTAGAAGGGCGCCCGTCCTCAACAACTTTCCGTCGACTTGTTTTCAAAATATTAAGCTGTCGCTTATGGCGGAAACAGCGTGCAGTCAAATTAGTTTCAAAATATTCAACAGCATGTTTATTAAATAGTAGAGACTTATAATTCGTACAGCGTGTTGGAGTTTTAAGAGTTAAAGATTGAATATAGAATCATTTATGACGTAATGATTATGACGTCATCCTAAACGCCGCTTAGCTGATTATGACGTCATATGACCTCAGATTGATCGATGAATACTCTGGAAAGGTGAGTTTTCTAACTCCTCTACTGAGGAATAAGGTTACATTGTCTATACCATGTAGGCGTACATGCTACAACTGGAGAGATGGAGAGATCACCAACCATTATAAAGATGACATCTAGTCCTAAATCATTCAACCATGATGTTCCGGTGTATTGAAAAGCAACTACACATCGATTAAATTTAATTACAAATTTTAGTATACTAAAACTATATTGATGAGAAAGTGTTTCTGCCTCATTTAGCAACAGCTTCTATTAAAACATGTTTAAATGTTAGCTATGCCCCACCCATCCTAGTTAAGCTCCACCCACGCTTCGCCCGTATTGGGATCGATCGATACCCTCATGCCCTGGCTATCAATGTCCAGAAAACTATACAGGTAAGTTGTTGAACATTTTGAAACTAATTTGAGTGGATGCGGTTGCCGCCTGTGGCAGCAACAGCGCCCAGTCCAATTCGTTTCAAAATATTCAGCATAATGTTTATTAAATAGTAAAGCCATACAATTCGTACAGCATGTCGTACTATTACTCGTTTAAGACGGACTAAATCGAGTCATGCATGATGTCATGATTATGACGCCGTCATACACGTCACGTAGGAGATTGTAGCATCATATGATTGGTGGATAAACTGGAATGGTCCATTCTGGGAGATGTAAGCGCTTAGCAATAATACGTAGGAGAGATGGTTTAAATACTAGCATCCCTGAAGCTTGTAGTACAATGCGTTTCTAAAAAGATTTGTCGTGTTCCAAGGAAACTCTGTTTCTGTGTCATCATAAAAGTCAGTGAGAGTATCGACATGGTCGAAAATATAGATCCATATGGCATATGGGTACAGACCAGCCGATAACGCAGGCTACTGGGCCGATATTGGTCCAGAACCGTCCCAATAAGCTGCGTTAATCGATTTAGCTACACCCACCCAATGCTATGAATACATAAAGTTAAGCAAAACAAAAAACAACTTAATTGTATAATGCTAAAAATAAATAACCAGTGTAAAATATTGTCCAAAATTAAGATCAGCAATCACAGTAGAATTTCAATTGTGGGACTCTTTAACCCTTTAACACTCAGATTTGTTCAATGAAATTTCAATTCTTTCATAGAAAATGTCTATTGGCAGACCAAGAGAATACTATTTTGGGGAATTTACCACTGGAATGACTGGCTCGGTTATCGAGCCAGTCATTTCAGTGGTAAATCTTCAAAAATAGTATTCTCTTGATCTGCACATGGACATTTCTCAAGACCATTGCAGAAGCCGTTTTTGGCTGATATGAATGGTAAAGGGTTAGTGATTTTCTAAGAATGTATCTTGCCAGGGGAATTCCACCCCAACCCCACTCCACCCCCACCCCCACACCAACGCTGAATTCTGTCCTGTGGAAAGCAAGGTCACCAAAAACAGCTGCTGGTCGCGGTTTCTTGATTGAGCGCACATTTCTTTTTAGGTTCATAGTAGTTTATCATCTTAATGTTAGAGATGTAGCCTGGAGGTAATCCATTATGTGCCTTGTGGAATTAATCCACGAGTTGTTCGATTGTAACTACCGGACATGTCCACTTCTGTAAAGTCTTATATATAATCTCTTCTATCTCTCCATTCCAATTCTGAGCACGTCCATATTGATAATTTTATAATCATAATTATTGTGTCTGGGATATCAGAAAAGACATGAACTGCCAACAGAGTATGTTATTAGAGCGACGGCCTGGGCAAACATAACCAGACCATTAAGTGGATGTTCACACGAGCGAACATTCGTCAATAATGGCTTGCGTATTTTCACTAGCGATAGTCGCTGCTTTTCCACTCAGAATCCAGGTAATCGTTTAGGGCTAATGATTTGTCATTCATTATTACTTTCTTTAAAATAATTCTATAAGCAATGTTGATGTACGATTTTGCTAAAAGATCTCTTCAGTAATGCTGTATTTGAAATTGACAGCATGGTTCCTTCTGTTAACTAGCCTAATCTTTGATATCTTGTCACGTGTTTATTTCCCGCTCTCCCACCCTTCAAGAAGACTGGATGGTTCCAGTTTCTCAGTCAATCACATGATGTCATAATCAACTATGTGACGTGTATGATGGCGTTATAATCAATTACGTCATGAATGACGTAACTAAGTTCGTCACGAATGCTTAATTGATGATGATTTAAGCGTTGTCATACGAATTGTATCTCTTTACTATTTAATAAACATGCTGTTGAATAATTTGAAACTAAATTGCTGTCATCATCATCGTCATCATCGTTGTCAGTGTTACAATACTATTGTAGCTATCGCATCGTCCCAATATATTGTAGCACTACAATGTCCACCAATTGTATTAGACGAGGTGGACATTGTAGGGCCTCCAAATCCGGATATGACGTCATCGGCCATATCCAGCAATCGTAGCATAGCAAAGTGGTCAGCAAATTAAAACTGGAGATAGCAATCTGAGTCAATAAATAGCAGAGCTCTTTGTAGCACAGCACACACAACCATGGATGGAATCAAACAACATTGTCTCATCCCAAGGACAAAACATTGTGTCCGGAGATGTTTCCGACAGAATACTGTGTAATCAACCGTGATTACAAGCTGTCTAGAGTGCTTGTAAAGACAGGTATTTTAGACGTCGCTCCAGGCCATTAATTCATCCCACTATCAGGATTGTCTACTTGCTTTGCGCTGTTGTTTTTAATGCTAAAAGGGCTCGTCATAGTTTTCGGCTTTATCGTTAAAATTTCTTGTCATCTTCATTACTTTCGTTGTAATAATCTTCAAAACTGTCATTGGTGATCGAAGTGTTAAACCACCAACTCAGAATTCGCCGCCGTTGTCGTCGTCGCCGTCGTCATCGTAGTAGTAGTAGTAGTAGTAGTAGTAGTAGTAGTAGTAGTAGTAGTAGTAGTAGTAGTAGTAGTAGTAGTAGTAGTAGTAGTAATTGTAGTAGTAGTAGTAGTAGTAGTAGTAGTAGTAGTAGTAGTAGTAGTAGTAGTAGTAGTAGTAGTAGTAGTAGTAGAAGTAGTAGTAGTAGTAGTAGTAGTAGTAGTAGTTGTAGTGGTCGTGGTCGTCGTCGTCGTCGTCGTCGTCGTCGTCGTCGTCGTCTTCAGTGGTGACGGTACTGACGACGGATAATTACCATGACAATTACACTCTATTTAAGATAGGATTAATTGTTCTTCTTCTCTCTTATATGCATAAGTGAACGGTACAGTATAAAGCAGAAATAGCTCAGAACATACTGCGCGGAACATGTGAACATAATTGATTGGAAGACATTGCTGCCTAACAGAATATTTCCTACATTGCGTTCAAAATTCTACTAATTAAACATTTTTCTAATTTTGTTTTTGGAAACAATTAAATTTATTTCTGAGCCGTACTGTAGAATATATTCATTAGAATACATAGTAGATGTGTTAACCTTTTAACCCTCGAATTCGTTCACAAAAATTTTAATTTTCTCATAGAAAATGTCCATTCGCAGACCAAGAGAAGAGTATTTTTGAAAATTTACCACTGGAATGGCTGGCTCGGTTATCGAGCCAGTCATTTCAGTGGTACATTTTCAAAAATACTCTTCTCTTGGTCTGCAAATGGACATTTCTCAAGACCACTGGAGAGGCCGTTTTGGTTTATGTGAAGGTTATAGGGTTAATTATATAGTTAGGAAATACTTAGTATATGATTCAACATTAGAAAATGATATTGTGTCATCAATTTAATTAAATCTGCTAGAATGAAGATCCCAGTAGGAAAGTTTCCGAGAGACAGTGACAAGCAGCTAATAGCCATAAAGATGTACTATCGTTCAAGAGAAAAACCGGATATCCGGTGTACGAGTACCGAGTCAAGGCTCTGTAAGTTAGACAATATGTTGACTATTCAATATAGTTGGTCACACATAATAGCGTGGCCTAAAATTCCCCGACATAGTTTTTTTCTTTCCTGATTATTCATAGATAAGTTCTTTTTAGGTATTTTCAAGTGAGTGTGAAGTTCTCATCCTTGGGCAAATTGAGATATTCAAGATGGCCGCCAGATACATAGGGAATTATTAGTTTCCCTTAATAAATTCTCCATTGAGAACTCATACACGGTATAAAATGTAAAGATTTCTTTGTGTCAGGATTGATATTAACCCAAATACAGCTATCCATTAATTCCAAACACGTGTGAATTAAAACAAGAGGCCCAAGTGGCCTGTATCGCTCACCTGCAAATATTGGCCACTGACACAACCGATCAAAACGCGATGACCACTGGAAAAATGTATCAATCAAATTTCTGTGAAGAAGGTTTAGACAAGTTTTATTAAAGTTGGCCCAGTGGGTAATAATTTGTCTTTCTATGATTTTCTCAGGAATTTGCAGAAAATACCAAATGTCCACCAAAAAAGCTAAATTTTGATTGATTCATGGTGGGCATGTTGTTTTGACATGTCTCTATGGAGTACACTCTAATGGCCTTTAGTCTCTAATCATATCTCCAAAATTTTGTCCCGCCCCGTCCAGCGGTTCGGGAGAAGTTGTTTTCGCGAAAACTAGGTCACCCAAGATGGCCGCAGAACCATTTGTCCAGTCAGGTTCCTTGGAACAAACTTGGTACAGCTCTTACCCGAACTGATATTTCATGAGTTTGAAATCAATCCCCCAAACGGATTTGGAGACGATTTTTAGACGTTTATGAAAATTGGCCTAATCCAAAATGGTCACCAGCCAAATTGGCTGATCGGCTTTGTTTGGAAAAACATGGATCTCTATGCCGTAAGACCGCTTCCTGCCAATATACTTGAAATCAGCCCCGTGGTTCTCGAAAAGACATTTTAAATTTCGCATTGCTTTAGTATGGAAGCTTTTGGTGGGAAAACGATCCAAGGTGGCCAACAAACCGTTTATCCGGCAGATTCGAAAGTGGTAAATTTAAAATCGGAATACCCAAAAACATATATAAACCTAATTTCGGCCTCAAAATCCCTCAAATAAAAAAATCCAATATGGCCGCAAAAGCACGCTACATCTTGATTGGCCCACGGTCACCATGTTTTTTTGATGGATCAACTTCACTTGAACAAACTTTTATGGCCCTTCATCTCTAATTATATCGGCCATATTTTGGCCCGATTCATTTATCGGTTCTGGAGAAGAAGTTGTTTTCGCGGAAACTAGGTCATCCAAGATGGCCACCGAACTATTTGCCCAATCAAGTTCGCTTGAACAAACTTGGTTCAGCTCTTCCCCATGATCATATTTCATGAATTTTGAATCGATGCTCCACGCGGTTTCGGAGAAGATTTTTAAAGATATTTTAACAAATTGGTCAAAATCAAAGATGGCCGCTGGCCAAATTGGAATTTCTTGAATCTCTATGCCCTAAGGATTTTTTCTGCCATATATAATTGAAATCGGCCCCCGGTTTTTCGAGAAAAAGACATTTTAATTTTCCCATTGCTTTAGAATGGGAGATTTTGGCAGGGAAATGACCCAAGATGGCCACCAAACCGTTTATCCGACAGTTTCAAAAACGGCAAATTTGAGATCAGAATACACAAAAATATATATAAAACCAATTTCAGCCTCAGAATCCATCAAATAAAAAAAAATCAAATATAGCGGCCAATCAATATTTTTATTGGTTCACGGTGGCCATGTTTTTTATGGATCAACTCTTGAACAACTTTAGTGGCCCTTAGTCCATAATCATAGCTTCCAAGTTTTGGCCCGATCCGTTGAGCGGTTCTGGAGAAGAAGTTGTTTTCACGAAAACTAGGTCAATCAAGATGGCCGCCGAACTTGTTGGCCAGTCAAGTTCCCCTGAACAAACTTGGTTCAGCTCTTGCCATAGATGACATTTCATGCGTTCTGAATCGATCCACCAAGCGGATTCGGAAAAGAAGAGTTTTAAAGACGTTTCTAAAAATTGGTCAAAATCGGCTTCGTTTGAACAAACTTGGATCCCTATGGCCTAAGGACCTAAGGATGCTTACTGCCAAATATAATTCAAATCGACTTAGTGGTTCTTGAGAAGATATCATTTAAATCAAAGATGCCTGGATGACGGATGGACGACGGATGACGGACAACGAACGGACAATGGACGGACACACGATGGACGGTCCCCATGGCCTAAGCTCACTTGGCCTTTCAGGCCAGGTGAGCTAATAATAACTAATCAAATATTTTTGCTAACTCAGCGATTAAAAGAATACACATAATCATGTAATACAGCACGAATATAGCACTAGCATTATTACACTCTATTCATTCACAACCATGGCTCACTTTTTAAAATATCACAGGCACTACATACTCTAACTCCCAATAAATGTCGATTAAAGCACTGTCTTGCTCGCGCGTAGTATGGATTCAACAGGCGGGATAATTGTAACTCATATTAACATTCATCATCTACATCCGCTGCCTAGAGACATTCTCTAGTTTTCTCTTTGAAGCAGTCGTGTCCTCTTTGCCGTGCACAACACACAGTGCTATGTTGGCATTATGATATCCACATATTTTAGTTTCACATGGCACAGGAACATCTGATCATTTTCGGAATCTCTGCAGGGTGGATGTGGTGGGTGCGAGGTGGGGGCAAGCACGACATTTTCTGCGACAATTATTGGTGCCATCGTGTTAGAACACACTTCTCTCATCCATCCATGTTTGAGCGGATCTAAATGTGGATAATATTCGTCCGCAGCTTGCTCCAATTGGCGACATGCAAGTGTGTCTACTCCCAGCCACGTTTCCCTAAATTCGTCATTTGTCGGCAGAAGGGTTTGGCGCATTACCAATGCTGTGTGACACTTCTGTTAACCACATCTCTTGTTGAGCCACTGTCATGGAGTCACATTAAGCATACCCATAATGGAACAACATTAATTGTGTTGATTGTGGAATGACATCTTGAAGTGAAGTGTTTATGTCACTAGCCTTATTGAGAGTGCAAGTATTTGATCTCAGTGCCTTCAAAACGAAGCCCTTCTAAATGCCATGGCACTGTCTCACAGCCTGTAGCATAGCGTGCGGCTAATAGATTGCTCATAGCATGGTTCTTTTCAACACTATTATTTGTGTCAATTATGGATCTTCCTCTAACTGGAGAAACTACCATAACATGGCTATTGATATGCCACCGTGGAACACGAAATGGAATGGTATGCTACCATCAGAAGGCTAGAGGCTCGAACAGATCAGAAAAATTCTTTAGCCAACATTCTAAAAGCTCTAATATTTTCTGGAAACTTTTTCCACTTAGCATTTTCAATTCAGCACCAAAATGCCACATTTAATTCCTTTGCAATACCACTCCTATTAAAGACCGTATTCATTCACGTTAGCTCATCAAGAGATGCATGCCACCTATTCGGAGGTAGAACTTTCTGAACATAGTCTAGCTTTACCACAGCGCGTGTGCTAGTATTTTAGCGATTTGCTAGTCAGCTGTGAATATGGCTTACGCTTTTCCTGTGTCTTCAGTATAGCCATCATGAATGTCGTTGGATCTGCAGGTGTTTTATCTATCACTGGTACGTAGACAACCTTTGATTTGGGTTCCCGTGTGTGGCTTTGTTCTCGGCACAACTTTGTCTTATACCCATTACATTCCGGGCATTCCTCAGAATCATGCATGTCTTTGAAGAACTGAAAGTCATGCTCTTTGGCGCTATCAAAGGAAACAGTATGGTATATTGAAACGTTTGCAAAAACAGTTGCTTTAGGCAACTCTGGCATTTGAGAATTCCTTTGGCTAACATAATGAATACGACTGATATTATCTTCGTCATCAAGTGGCGGCGTTAAGTCAGCATACCTTAGTCGGGATAGTATCATCATCATTACTGTCTAGGATTGTGGATGGTTGAGTTATAATCATTGCCATTGAGTGAGTTGACTATTTGCCATATGGTGAATGATTATCTGCATCAAAGTTGTCAATGATTGTTTGAACCAACCACGTTTCTTAACTTATTATTCGATGCTCACTTGGGTCTCAGCCGACTGCTGCAAACCTTTAAAACAGAGAACTTGATCGTAACTGCATGTGATGCCATAGTTGTATGTCTAGCTAAGTATCATTTCTGAATTCCTGTGCAATACTCCTAAATCTACTTGAAGGTCAGTTGTTTGACTTCTTATTATACTGGTAATTATATTTCCGATGAATAAAGCTGGCAAAGTTGTGCATAGTCTGGGTGATATCAAAGCTAATAATATTTGTAATGTACTGGAAACAGACTCATCGGCTATCAGTGTATCAATATTCACTCTGTATTTTGTTTTATCCAGCGTGAGAGCCTACCAATCTTTGATCACATGCTTGACTACGTCGCGAATAATACCATCACTGTCAGCAGTAAGGTGTTATACTATCTTATGTAAAGTTGTTGTCTTATTCAGAAAGACTATACTATTAACATAGCCTGGGGACAAAAGACCAATTATCTTCCCAGCGAAGCGACTATACAGATTGTCAATCAACAATGACTGGTTCAGCACAACTCGCCATGGTATTGGTATTCTTGGAACAGTTCTATCGAATTCCATATTCGCATTTTGTCATCTGATGATGCATTTATCACATGTTCTATTGCTAGATCACTTGGGTATTTAAATTGCGAGGTAGAAGGAGTCTCTCTTAGAGAGTACTGGGTGCATTATATTGGCAAAGAATATACTCATGTAATCCTTGTGATATCGCAGGAAGATTCTCTTATTTCACTTTCTACGTCGATCCTTACGTCATTTCACATTTTCCAAAGTATCTATCTATCATCTGATGTCATGTGACGTCATAATCAGCTAAGCGGTGTGTAGGATCACGTCATGATCATTACATCATAAATGATTCTATTTGGCCCGGCTTTAACTCTTAATAGTCCGACACGTTGTACGAATTATATGTCTCTACTATTTAATAAATATTGCCATTGTATATTTTGATACTAATTTGACTGGAGCGCCCTGCATAGTTTTCTGGAAATTGATAGTGAGGGAGTACAGAGATCGATCGAGCCCAACATGAGCGAGGTGTGGGTATAGCCTAGCTAGAGGTGGGCGGGGCATAGCAAAACATGGAAAGGTCCATTGTCCAGTCATCATTACAATCATTATATTTTTATATATTGTTTTGTGTGTATAGTTTCTTATCATACATTGATGTTGTTCGCCTACATGATAGTCCAGCTTCCACCTATCGGATACCTTGGGCTCTTTTCAATGTCACATTGTTCAACACAGTAAATATACTAGTAAAGAAAGCAAATTACATTTGAGAACGACCTAACTTTTGTGTGGTCGAATACCTGTATCCTGCCATATAAGAGGAAGCTGTGTGCTTCGACACACAGTACTTATGATAATAAATTATAAGAGCATCATCGTCATCATCATCATCATCATCATCATCATCATCATATATCCAATGCATGATATTTGTCACATTGAATGTTATTGACAGAGCTGATTGCACTTTTCCATCAATATCACAGAAATTTGTCGATTCATCAAAGCGAAAACTGATGCAAAACGCTTGAGATTCTTTGTTTTATTCTGCCATTAAAGGAGGCATTGGCTATTTTCTACTCTATAGAAAAAGTAAGAGCAATTATCTTTCGAGAGTGCAATCCTACTAAAGGGCGACGATATATGAAAGATTAGACATTTTTGCCAGTTATGGCGGCCATCGTGACTATTTCAAATTGTCCAAGAGTGTGAACTCCACACCCACTTGGAATGATTTATATACATCCCAAGCATGGATAATCAACAGAGAGAAAAGCTGTATCACAGAATTTTAAGTTAGGTAAACAATTCAATTTTCACTGCCGGACTATTAGTTGATGTGAATGTTAACATTAATGAGATCATCACTTACGGCCTACCTAATATTAATTCCGAAGCTGTTGCTGTAAAATTGTGCTGAACCTGATAGAACAGCTTATTATTTGCATAGCATACACACACCTTTGTGTATATTTTCTTTTACATAGAATTCAGCAGTAACATAGTCCACATGCCTTGATCATTAGTGAAATCCATGCAGGAATATATAGTGCGAACATGGGTGCATAATAAGATCTCAGAAATGTGCTTAGCATCGAGGTAGAAAGAGTAAGAGGATAGAAGACTTTAAAAGAGCTTTTTCAAGTTAGCCCCAGATTTAGAAATTGAATTACAGTAACGTTATCAATGGCGAATTCGCTAACATAAAAGAGGTGTTTTTTTCAAGCTGGCTAGTTGTACGTCTTTTAGATCGCAACATACATGGAAAATAATGTATACACAGACATGGCTATGGAATGCTATTCAAATTAGAGATAAACCTCTCCTTAGTCGAAGTGTAAATCATCTTCATATTTCTTAACCTAAAAACTGCTGCAGTTGGTGGTGATGTCGATAGCATCATCACTGATGGTGTTTCAATAAGATAATAACTATGTCCAACACATTGCACATGTCGGACATTGCAGTGCTATAGTATACGGGTGGTGTGTGTGTGTGGGGGGGGGGGGGTTGGGTGGTGGGGGTAGAGGGTGGGGGAGGGGATGCATAACGTCTTAATCATAGCAAACCACGAGGCCAATATTGAAACTGATATACAGTACCGAGCGAATGGACCTTTCCACTTTATCCATCCATCATGTGACGTCATATTCAACTACACCACGTGTAGAATGGTATCACAATCAATGGCGTCACGGACGCATAATTGAAGACGGACTATGCATTGTTGTACGGATTTTATGTCATTATTATTGAATAAATATTTGTTAAATATTTTGAAACTAATTTGACTGGACGCTGTTATTGCCATAGGCAGCAACAGCACCCAGTCAAATTAGTTACAAATATTCAGCAGCTTACCTGTATAGCTTTAAGGAAATTAATAGTCAGAACGTTCGGTGATCGATCGATCCCAACACGACGAAGCATGGTTGGAGCTTAGCTAGAGGTGGGCGGGGCATAGCTAAAAATAGAAAGGTCCATTGCAAGTGAAAATCTGCAAATCCAACCACTAATTAATATCGATGTAGGATAGTCACTGGTGTAGGCACTACATTTGGCCCAAAGTTGCTCCTGATATGGGTGCACATTTTTGCAAACGTTCAATTATTAAACAGCAGAATCAAATAGTTTATCCATCACAATGACATCCATAATTTTAATAATATTAAAATAATATAAATTCCATTTTAGTGTCTGTGCCATGTCACTATTACTCTCTGCAACAACCCAGGCATGTGGACGTCAAAGATAGCCCAGCAAAGAATAAGAATTCTAAGATTTAATGCTAAAATTGATGTTTATATTTTTACTAAATTCATAACAAATTTACTGATCTGAAAGCATAGTGTTCCAATATACGGCTATGACGTTGCCATCCATGTCCACGACTCATAGCATATCAATGTCGCCAGTAAACTAATGCCAGAGAACACCAATCCGATTCATTAAACAGCAGAGATCTATGTAATACGAACAACCATGGATGGAATCAAACAGCATAGTCTGATTCCAAGAACGTTGCTAACTAATAGCGCAACACCACACATGGTGTCAGGAGATGCGTTCGGAAGAATACTGTGTAATCAACTGTAATTACAAGCCATCGAGAGTGTGTGTAACGACAAGTATTTTAGACATTGCTCCAGGCCACTATACCAACCCACTATCAGGATTGTCTCCTTGTATTATTCTGTAGCCTTTTAATGCTAACTGGACGGGACATAGCCATCGCCTTTATCATTAGAACGTCTGCCATATTTTTACTGCCAGTGTAATAATGTTTCTCCACAATTGTTTCTCCTAAAATCTGTAATTTTTGATCGAATTTCTTTTCAAAACACTCAGTCGGAATGATCTCGCCATAGTCAATCACCATCAGTCGTCGTCCTCTTCATCGTAGTTGTTGTCATCATCGTCGCCGTTGTCATCGTCATCATCGATTGTTAGACTGGGATGACAATATACGGTATATAAGATAGGATTAATGTTGGTGGTTGAGGGAACTGGATTCGCCATGCTTGATGGGGATAGCTACCATTAATGAACGGATATGATGTCTTCATCTGTTTAGACCAAGTCTGTGGCAGCCAGGTAGTAGCTTAGAAAAAGTGTACTGTGTAGAAAATATAAGCTATTCACGGGAATATTTCTTAGGTTAGTCAATCATACCATTAAGACGTGCTTAAAAATGAGTCATTACCGGAAAACAATAATGTGTTAACAATTTAATAATGGCTGCTAGACTGAAGATCCCGGTAGAAAAAATTCAGAGAGACAGTGATACACAGATAATAGCCATAAAGATGTACCATTGACCAAGAGAAAACTTGATATCTGGTGTAGGAGTACAGAGTCATATTGGTGTACGACAGCAGCCTCAGGGGCCGTGGCAATCTACTAGCCTAAACTACTAGCGTGTCACATCAGCATTTGCAGGAGGTTTTCATGATAACAACCTGTCATAGTTAATTCATATCAAATTGAGCATCGCAATAAATGACAACACACTTGTGTCGATCATTCTCCATAGAGAGCACATGCTGTTTTATAGTGTCGAGGGATGTGTTTCTCCCTTACTACATTGAAACGCGATTTCTTATACCATTTCACTCTCCCAACATTTGCCAGGTTTCCGCTAGATTCAATTCACACAAAACATATTCCAGAGAAAATTATAGGATTCGGATTATGCTCCATTCATTTTATGTGAGATTTGGCCTCTGTCACCCAAACCACTTTCACGTCGTTACTGTCTCTTTCCTGTTTTTTCTACTTGAGTGAAACACCAAATTACAGTAAAACTCTTTACGTCTGTGCATAGTGCCACGCTATAGGGCCATAGTTTGAATCAATATGGTTCGATTGAATAAATGCGCCTATGTGTGGGTGGAGGTTAGCTAGAGATGGGCAGGGCATAGGGAAAACAGTATTCCTCTATTTTCCTGTATATTGCTTTTGTCTAAGGTGCCAACAAACTGAACAATTTAGCAACAGCATTCAGCAACATTGAGTTCATTATGCACACGCACCTTTCTGTGTATTATCCATTACAAACAAGGCATATCAGTAAATTGATGCATACTCCCCGAAGGCATACTCTGTATGGGCACGGTATAAACTATGGTCCGGACAAAAATTCTCTGTAATGTTCAGTGAACCATGAAAGGTAGGTCAAAAGCATGTTCAGTGAACCATGAAAAGTAAGTCCAGGGTAGGGCATGCTGATCTACTCTTAATAGACTGTACACATCCTCCCTAATATGAATTCCATATATCAGGTTTAGTTCCTGTATACCAAAAGCTTTTGAAACTACATCCTGGACAAAAACTTTCGGTAATATTCAATGAACGGTGAAAAGTAGATCAAAAGTAGGTCACGCTGATCTATGTCTTACACATTACATATCTTCCGCATAAGATGCTTCCACATACCAAGTTTCATGATTGTACATATAAAAGTCCTGACACTATGGCCACGACAAGCTTGTAGACTGTAATTTTCAATGAACTGTATATAGTAGGTCAAATGTAGATCAGGCTAACCTAATTTTTACCCACTGCACACCTTCTTTATTAGATGCATCCACGTACCCAGTTTCATGATCGTACATATAAAAGTCTTGAAACTATGGCCTAGACAATCTTGTAGAGGGCGAACTGACGAACAGACGAATGGACGAACGGATGGACAACGCAGTGAATATATGTTTCTCCGAAAGATGTTGGGGAGCATAAAAATGCAAGCAGTAAAATTCCCCACGTGTCGCGCTCATTAACGAAATGAATGCTGCGATATATAATGGCCTGAGTTGGAAAGAGTAAGAGGATAAAAGACTCGAAAAGATCTTTTTCTTTTTCAAGTTAGCCCCAGATTTAGAGATTGAATTACAGTAAAGTTACCAATGGCAGATTCGCTAACATATTCACTTTGCGCTGTAGCTATAGATATTAATTCAATTCTTAAGACAGCACAGGTGGGAGGATGAATGTAGTCACTGTTTACAAGCCAGCCGCCAAATAATGCACACGTTAAATCCACACCCCGATCCATTATAGCTAACAGCATATTGTGACCACCTGACCGTATCGACTATTCCCTCCTTTCGAGGCAGATTCGCAGAATATGATTCCCGGATGAGAAGTAGGGCGGACGTGTGAAAGTGTGAAAGTGGCACAGAATTACTAAAAGATTGTGCAATATGTCTTGCTTTCAGAAATTTAGTTCTGTAATTAGCAGAACAGATTTCTTCAACATCAAGTAAATGAACTGTTCATATTTATTGCATCACAATGTGTCCATCCCTTCAAGCAATAATGTGGCTTAAAGTTACTGGATGTCATTGGTTAAAAACATTACTTATTTTAAGGAATCACAAGACTGCATGTATTAGCATATGTCGTTGATGTATTCAGTGCATTTCCTGTTCTGAAAGCTGGTTTCTGAGGATCCACGGCATCGTGAAGAAGAATATGGTAATTGAGTCAGGGAGTTCAGGGATCGATCGATCAAAACACAGGAGAAGTGTGGGTGGAGCTTACCTAGAGATGGGTGGAGAGGTTTTGTTGGATGAAATACTGAATTACAATAGAGCTGTTAAAGCAATGTGCTACGCTTTGGGTTCATAAGATAAAGCGAAGATGCGAAGTTGAATAAATGTGGCTAAGTTAAATAAAACACCTGTCAATCGTTTTGAAGCACATTAACTTTCTCATCAAATTATTGAAGCTCCCACACCACCCCTACCACCAGACTCACAAATCCAACACTACTCATTATGAGACATTCTATGTAAATCACTGTCACATGTAAGATTGATTTTCTACTAACATTTTCCGCAATGGAGCGGACTGAAAAAGATCTTTCCGGCTTAGCAATCTATCATATTAAGTCATAATCAAGTACATGACGTGTAGCATGATGCCATAATCAATGACGTCATGAATGACGTAGATAGGTTTGTCACGATCACTTAATTGATGATGGACTAAGCATTGTTGTTCGAATTGTATGTCTTTACTATTTAATAAAGATGTTGTTGAACATTTTGAAACCAATTTGTCTGGGCATCAGCACCCAGCCAAATTAGTTTTTTCAAAATATTCAACAGCTTACCTGTATAGTTTTCTGGAAATTGATAGTCAGACATGTCAGGGATCGATCGATTCCAACACTAACGAAGTGATGGGCGTGGCATGGCAAAAACTCAATTCATTCATTTTCCTAGATCTTGTCTTTATCTAAGGCGCCAACAATCTGAACAATGTATCAACTGCTCTCCGCAACTCTGTCTTGATAATGTGTACCAGCACATATGTCCTTGTGGGTATTATCTTTTACATCAAATTCAAGCAGCAAAATGGTCCACGTGCCTTTCTCATTAGCGAAATGAATGCTGGGATATACAGTGGCTGGAGACATAATAAGATCAAGTTAGCTCCCGATATAGAAATTGAATTACAGTAGCTTCATCAATGGCGGATTCGCTAACATATTTACTTTGCTCTGTAACCATAGATTTTAATTCAATACTTAACACAGCACCGTGGCGACGCTGAGTATAGACCCTATTTACACATCAGCAGCCAAATAATGCCCACGTGACATCCACACCCAGATCCATCATGCGCTTGCATGATAAAGCTAACAGCATATTGTGATCACATGGCAGTATCGAATGTTTCCTCCTTTCGATGCAGATTCGCAGAACATGATGCCCGGATCCGATGTACGTACGAGTCTTGCTTTGAGATATTTAGTCTTGTAGTTACCAGCAGAAATTTCCTCAAGATCAAGTAAATGACCTTTTCCCTTTAAGTTCTCAAACAATAATTTGACGTAAATGACAATGTTTAAAAAAACTACTTATTTTAAGGAATCACCAGTCTTCATGTACTAGCATATGTGGTTGATGTTTTCAATGCATTTGTTGTTCTAAGATATGGTTTCTGGGGATCCTCGGTGTCGTGAAGAAGATGACGTGGTGATGACAGATATGTTTTGAGTCTTTTGATATTTAATGTCAACGATTAACTTTATAGCATGAGGATATACAATGAGATTGAATAGACGTGTCTCAGATAAAGGCTATTGTAGATGGTTTGAACAACATTCGCTAATTCATTCTTTCTTCAAGTTAGACGCCTCCCATATTACCCCACCACTACGATTAACCTCCACTACAAAATACAACGTCATCGTGTATTACAAGAGATAGGGTAAGGTTCATTTTATGACGGCTTTATTTTATTGGCTTTCTGAAAATAATTTGCCTGAGCATTGCTTTTATCTATATATAAACCACAGATTGTACACATGTTGACGATATTGTATTTATCGCTTAAACCCTAAGCAATGCTCTTTTTGAAAAAAGTTGTTTCCATTAAATGTTGCTGAATATGTTAGCAGCGGTTTTCAGTAACACTATTTTCACAATACACGTGTTTCTCCTAACACATTATAGCTTTCAAGCATTCAGCTGTAAAACGGTCCACGTGCATTGGCCTTTGAGGATGCGAATGATTGCATATATACGGTTGGTGTATAATACGACCTCAGAAAATTACTTTTGGGAGCATAGTAGTTTATAATGTTAGTGGTGTATCCCTGAGCTATAAATTGTTCTGCGAATTGTTTTATTGTAATTACCGAACATACTCACTTCTGTAAATCATGATCTATAATCTCTTCTATCTCTTTCCCCAATTCTGAGCACGTTTATATTGTTAATTTTATAATCATAATTATTGGGTTTGGGGTAGCAGGAAAGACATGAACTGCAAACAGAGCCTAGTATCAGAGCGACGACCTAAACAAACAGAACCAAACCATTAAGCGGACGTCCACATGAGTGAACATTCGTAAATAATTGTGTAGCTTAATTAATCACGAGACATAGTTCCTGCCTTTTTCTTGCAAAATTCAAGTAATCTTTCACGGCTAATGTAACAAGCTTTATCTGGTGTTCATTCTTAAAACAATGTCGGTGTAAGACTTTGCTATATATGGCCTGTTATTGCAATAACTTTCAGCAAACCCGTTACTGAAAAGGGCAACATGCTTCCCGTCAATCAATGAGACTGAAATCTTGTCATGTGATTATTTTCCTTTTTCTCACATTTTTCAGGAAGATTTCATGTTTGCAAATTTGCTGTCGAACCGCTTATAAATACGTTAACTTGTTTCCAGAACAAAAATATAAAGAAGGTAGTTGGTATTACTTTTAACACGATGTAGAATGTTCTGTTGTATATTTTGAACATGATTGGATTGGAAGATATTACTGCAGCAATGTCTTCCAAACCAATTATGTTCAAAATATTCACCAATACGTTTTATGTTGATTTGGAAACATGATAAGTTATTTCTGAGTGGTACTGTACTTTAGAAATGGTGAATAAATCTTCGTGTATGCTGTATAAAGTTCTTCCATGACTTATTGGTAGCCATTATATATCATATACTACGACTATAGCATATCATCCAGGTATCTATGGGCGGCAAAACAAAGGGTATGGGGTAGGGCCGTAAACACTTCCACGACCCCCACCGACCCCCACACTACAACAGGTAATTTGATTGGGGACATCAAATGTGATGCAGCCCTCTCCACCTCCTCCCGCCCCCCTCCCCCACCCCGCCCCAGACAACAGGGATATCGCTATCCAATAATTGATACAATTCAGATGCTATGTTAATAATGAAGAGTCAACAGTCAATATATATCATCATTACTTATATAAATAAACCGCTTCTTTCATTCTTGAAAGTTCGGAGTGTTCCACTGATTGTTTCAATACATGAATCTTTGTTTCAACGTGTATCCACCTACCAAAGTGAATGTTCGCCCGGGTGTATCAATGTAATCAATGTTATTACTATAATGAACATGAATACAAGCACTAGCAACCAGATTTGATCACACAAATAAAGAGATCCGAGCTGTCACTCAAATATCTGATGTCATAATCAAATACATCACATGCCAGCTGGAGTTAAGTAAATCGCAATTGCGCATAACCGGATATTCACTGCCTGTCTGACGCAGACGATCAGCTGGATATATAGACTTAAAATGGCTTTTGCTAATAGCAAGAGAAATTGAATCGGAGCGAATTTATATATAATTTTATTCAGAAATTAAATTTTATTGTCAATATTAATCTGACAGTTTATGCGGCTACGCAATAGGTTTAGTAAAAAGCATTATTTCGGAGAATATACATCCGGGGAGAAAATACTGAACTCTGAAATGCTGCTTTTCAGAATGTCATGAGCGATCCAGCCAGTATATATGATATCTATGATAGATAGTCTGGAAATGATGTGTTAGATCGTCAACTACGGAACTATAGTGCATGAGTTGAGCATATCCATGTTAACACAGTTAAGAGTGTGAGCTTATGATAAATTATCTTTGCTTAAATGGAGGAACAAATCTCATGAAAAGCTAAGCCTGATTTCGTATTGATTAACACTTTGATGGTCAAGCTGACCAAATCCGGAATCTGTGGTGGTCTTGAGTAATGTACATTTGCAGGCCAAGAGGGACTATTTTAGACAATTTTCCACTGAAATTGCTGGCTCGATAATCAAGCCAGCCATTCCAGTGGTAAATGTTCAAAAATGATCTTTCCTAAATGGACATTCCTCAAGACAAATATTTTGATTCTCTTGACTAAATATGAGCATTAAATCGTTAACTTATATTGTTGAAGGTAGAATGTACGTGCAATCTTAATGTGGCTGTGTGATTGTACATTTAAAAATACAATTCACGTTCCTACTGCTGTTGGTGGTCGGTGTAATGTCATCATCATCATCATCATCATCATCATCATCATCATCATCATCATCATCATCAATGTTGGTTTTTCCATAAGATTATACTAATCACATTGTCCCTATATATTCGGGCACTACAATACCCAACAATTCTTTTACATAATGTATACATACACCTGGTAGGGCTCCGCTATCCGGTTATAACGTCATCATTCTTGTCTAAGCTCAGAAATCATAACATATTCATGTGGTCAGGAAATTAAAGCCAGAGAACAACAATCTGATTCAATGATATCACAGATTTATGTAATACAAGCAACCATGGATAGAATCAAACAGCATAGTCTGATCTCAAGCTTAAGGACGTTGGTGAATAATAGCACAAACCACATATGGTGTCAGGAGATGCTTTCGGCAGAATACTGTGTAATTAACAGCGATTACAAGCTGTCTAGAGCGCTTGTAAAAACAGGTAGTTTTAGACGCCGGTCCAGGCCATTAAACCATCCACTATCAGGATTGTCTACTTGTATTATTCTATAGCTTTGAATACTAACTGGGCTGATCATGGTCATCGTCATTGTCGTTAGAATTTCTGTCATTGTCGTTAATGCCAGTGTAATAATGTTTCTCCTCAATTGCTCGTCGTCATTTTTGATCAAATTTTGTATCACTAACGCTGCCATCATCGTCTTCGTTGTCGTTGTAGTCGCTGTCGTCGTTATCTTCGTCGTTGTCGTCATCCTTGTCGTCGTAGTCGTCGTCGTCGTCGTCGTCTTCGTTGTCGTCATCGTCGTTCTGTCAATTGTTAGCTGACATGACGATATATACTGTATATAAAATAGGATTAATGTTGGTGGCTGAGGTAACTGGCCATGCTTCATTAGGAGAGCTACCATTAACCGAATGGATATGAAAATATTCATCTGTTTTAGATCATGTTTGTGGCAGGTGAATAGGAGCCTAGAATAATGCAAAGAAAATAGAAGTGAATAATTCTTAGATTAGTCAAACATATCATTAAAATGCTTAGAATATAAGTCATGACTATAAAATAATATCGTGTCATCAATTTAATTATATCTATAGCTAGAATGAAGATCACAGTAGGAGAGATTCACAGAGATAGCGACAGGTGCTAATAGTCATCAAGATGTACCATTGACTAAGAAGAAACGGGATATCCGGTGTAGGAGTGCAGAGTAATATATTTGTACAATAACAGCCACAGGGGCCGTTGCAATCTATTAGACTAAACCAGTATAGCGTGTCTCATCATCATTTGCAGGACGTTTTAATGATGACAGCCTGTCATAGTTAATTCATATCGGATCGAATATCAGGATAAGTGATGACACTCTTGTGTCAATCAATCTCCTTAGACAACACGCTGTTTTATAGTGTTAGGGATATTGTCTCGCCAGCTATAGTGAGATAAATCTGGATTTCTAATAACTTTTCATTTTCCTATCATTTGCCATGTGTCTAGTAGATGCTATCGTCTGAAAACACATTACAGAGAAAATTATAGGATTCGAATTCCGCTCCTTTCATTTTATGAGAGATTGGGCCTCTGGCGCCCAAGCCGCTTTCACCTCGTGTACTGCCTCTTTCCGGTTTTCCTACAGTATTGGTCCAGAACCGGGCCAGTAAGCTGCGTTATTAGGGTTAGCTCCATCGACTCAATGCTATGAATAGATAATGCTTATTCCGGCTTGAGTAAAATAAATAGCAACTTAATTGTGTATTGATAAAAATAAACATCCAGTGTAAGATATTGTCCAAAACAAAGATCTACAATCATAGTGGGATTTAAACGGCGGAAAGCTTTAGTTATTTCTTAAGCATGGCGTTCGCTAGGGTGGGGGACAAATCATTTTCCCCAGCTGATTACGATTTTGCTAATAGACATGCCACGGAAACAGAAGCATTATTTTGTCCGTTAGTCACTGGTCCCTGACGGAGCACATATTTCATTTGGGTTCATAGTAGCTTTTATTGTTAATGATGTAGCGGGGAACTAATCCATTCTGTGCCTTGTTGATACGGAATTATTCTACAAATTGTTTGATTGTGATTACCGGACATGTCCACTTCTGTAAAGTCTTATCTATAATCCCGTCTCTCTCCTCATCACAATTCTGAGCACATTTATATTGATAATTTTATAATCATAATTCTTGTGTCTGGGATAGCAGAAAAACATGAACCTCAAACAGAGCCTTGTATCGCAGCAGCGGCCCGAACAAACATAACCAGACCATTACACGGACGTCCACATAAGTGAACATTTGCCAATAATGGCTTGTGTATCTTACATAATCATCATGCCTTTTCGCTCAGAATTCAGAAAATCGTACAGAATATATTCTCCTTCATTATTCATTCTGCAAACAGTGTTAAGGTAAGATGTTGCTATCTAAGACTTCTTACTGTAATGCTGCATTTGATATAGGCTACATGCTTACTTCCCTCAATTAGCCTAGAAATTTTGCCTTGTGTTTATTTCCTTTTTTCACTTTTCAGGAAGAATTTATGCGTGTTTTCTCAAAGGGATTCTTCATTAGAAATGGTGAAATTGTGAATATATCATGGCATAAGTCATATAATTCTTTTTTTTATCACTTATTGCTGTACCACGGATATATCATAGATCGATGGGCGGCCGAACAAAGGCAGGAATCGGACAGTGGCGAGTCCCCAAGTACATTCAATGTGTGGGTCACATTAACCGAAGGGATATGATACGTCTTCTTCTCTCTTATATGTGTAAGCGAAATGTAGGTCTCCATCTGTTTTAGATAATGGACATTTCCCGTTTATCCATCAATCATATGACGTCACAAACAACTAAGTGGCGTGTAAGATGATGTTATACTCATTACGCCATGAATGATGCGATTTTGTCTGGCTTAAACGCTTAATACACTTAATTGTGTTAATTGTATGTCATTACTATTTAATAAACATTCTGTCGAATATTTTGTACCCAGTCAAATTAGTTTCAAAATATTCAACTGATTGCCTGTATAGTTTTCTGGAAATTGATAGTCGCAGAGTTCAGGGATCGATCGATCACAACATATGCGAAGTGTGGGTGGAACTTAGCTAAAGATGAGTGGGCGGTTTTGTTGAGTGAAATACTGAATTACAGTAAAGCTCTTTACGCCTATGCAATGTCCCGCGCCATGGGTTCATAGTATAAAGCAATGAGGCGAGGTTGAATAGATGTGTATAAGTTATAAAAACCCTGTCAATCGTTTTGAAGCACATTCACTTTCTCATCAAATTATCGAAGCTTGTACACCACCGTCACCAACACCCTCACCAATCCAAAAAGGGTCATTATGAGACATTCTATGTAAATCACTGTCGCACATAAGATTGATTGTCTACTAACCTTTTCTGCGATGGAGCGGATTGCAATAGATCTTTCTAGCTTATCCATCTATCATATTACGTCATAATCAACTATACAACGTGTAGGATGATGCCATAATCAATGACGCCGTAGATAAGTTCGGCACGATAGCTTAATTGATGATGGTATAAGCAATTGTTGTTTGAATTGTATACCTTTACCATTTAATAAAAGATGCTGTTGAATATTGTGAAACTAATTTGTCTGGGCAACAACACTAAGTCAGATTATTTTTTCAAAATATTCACCAGATTACCTGTATAGTTTTCTGGAAATTGATAGTCAAGCAGGTCAGGGATCGATCAAATCCCAACACAAACGAAGTGTTCATAATGCATACAACATTATTGCATACCAGCACACGTGTCCTTGTGTGTATTATCTTTAACATAAAATTCAAGCAGCAAAATGGTCCACGTGCCTTGCTCATTAGTGAAATAAATGCTGGGATATATAGTGACTGGGGATATAATAAGATCTATAAAATTCACTTAAAGCTGATGTGGAAAGAATTAGAGGATGAACGACTTTAGGTGACGGTTTTCAAGTTAGCTCCAGATATAGAAATTGAATTACAGTAGCTTCATCAAAGGCGGATTCGCTAACATATTTACTTTGCACTGTAACTATAGATATTAATTCAATTCTTAACACAGAACATTGGCGACGCTGAATGTAGGACCTATTCACATGGCAACAGCCAAATAATGCCCATGTTTCATCCACACCAAGATCCATCATGTGTTTGCATGATAAAGGTAACAGCATATTGTGACCACATGACCGGTACGAGACAGATTCGCAAAAACATGAAACCCGGATGCGATGTCGGTGGAGGTGTCAAAGTGGCACAGAATTACATAAATGGGCAAGAAGTCTTGCTTTGAGGTATTTACTTCTGGAGTCAGCAGCACAGATTTCCGCAACAGCAGGTAATTGAACTTTCCAAATTTATTACATCAAAATGTGTAAGTCTCTTCAAGTTTTCAAACAATAATGTGACATAGCATGAATTAATGTCAACTATTTATTTTAAGGAATCGCCAGTCTGCATGTACTAGCGTATGTGGTTGATGTTTTCAGCGCATTTGTTATTCTGAAATATGGTTTCTGAGCATCCTCGGTGTCGTGAGGAAGAATATGTGTGGTGATGTCAGATATGTTTTGGGATTTTTTATATTTAATTCAACGATTGACTTTATATTATGAAGATATACAGCGAGATTGAATAGACGAGATTGAATAGACGTATCTCTGATAAAAACTTTTGTTGATGGTTTGAACGACATTCGCTTATTCACCCTTTCTCCAAGTAAGATACCTCCTAATTTGGCCCAACCACTATGACCAACCGCCATTACAAAATATAACGCCATCATGTACTACAAAAGAAAGTAAGACTGATATTATGAATGCTTTATTTCCTTGGCTTTCTGACAGTAATTTGCCTGAGCATTGCCTTTATCTATATATTGACCACTTAACAGATGGTAGACATATTGATTATATAGAATCGCTTACACCCTAAGCAATGCCCTTTTGAAAAACTATGTCTCCATTAAACATTGCTGGGCAAGTTAGGGACAGTTTTCACAATACACGTGTGTCTCCTCACACATAATATCTTTCAAGCATTCAACAGTAAAATGGTCCACATGCTTTGCCCTTTGACGATGCGAATTATTACATATGTAATATTAGTTTATAATACGACCTCAGAAAATTTCTTTTGGGATCATAGAAGCTTATCATGTTAGTGATGTTCCCGGGGCTAATCCATTTCGTGACATGCAATGCAGACAAAGAATTGTTCTATGAATTGTTTTATTGTAATTACCGAACATGCCCACTTCTGTAGATTATTATCTATAATCTCTTATATCTCTTCCTCCCAATTCTGAGCACGTTTATATTGATAATTTTATAATCATAATTATTGTGTCTGGGATATCAGAAAAGACATGAAACTGCAAACAGAGCCTAGTATAAAAGTGACTGGCCTGAACAAACATAACTAGGCCATTAAGCGGACGTCCACATGAGTGAACAATCGTCAAAAATCGCTTGTGTATTTTAAATGCATTAACATATTTTCAAAAACGGCAAAGGGTCAAAACATCTTCAAAGCACAAAAGCTTCTTAAACTCACAGACATAGGCAAGTCACAGATGATCAACATTTCCAGAGCCTTTCATCACAAAATCCTACCTAAATCTATAACCTACAGCTTTGCAACCAACATCGAAATCCACACATATAACACTAGGAACAAACATGATCTCCACATTAGATACACACGACCAGACACAGGGAAACGTAGAATTTCAGTTGGTGTTGTCAAAGCGTGGAATAGTATAGCCAAACACACACGCGAAAAAATACTAACACTAAAATCATACAAAGACATAATTAAAACTAGCATACAATACATATTAGATCTGGAAAACACAATGCCAAGATAACTAAGATCACACACTCCTGTATCATTGCCATAGTTACTATCATAACAACCACCCTCTACTACTACTACTACTACTACTACTACTACTACTACTACTACTACTACTACTACTACTACTACTACTACTACTACTACTACTACTACTACTAATACTACTACTACTACTACTACTACTACTACTACTACTACTACTACTATCACCACTACTACTACTACTACTACTACTACTACTACTACTACTACTACTACTACTACTACTACTACTACACCATAATGCACTATTACAGCTATCGTGACTACTACTTCCGTCAATCTGACGCACCTCAACAAGTGCTACTACTAAATAGCAACCTATGGGTTGAGCTGAGGTAATTAGCATGCATGCCCCCATCCCCCTACCTTCCCCCTCTCCACCCCCCCCCCCTTCCAAATATAAATCTCTAATCTTAATAAGTAAAAGGAAAACATAGATGTATTGTATCATTTGTTCTTTTTTCTATGTCTACTTAGCTCAGTACCGTATCTGTACATTCACACGTATGTCTCACATTCTATGCTAAGCTGTGTGTATAATTGTGTATGTATGTTTAATGTGTCCGCCACCACTATAGGCAATGCCTTCAGCGGACAACCTGTATTGAAAGTATGTAAATTGGTATCCAAGAAGCAAATAAATAATATTGAATCTTGAATCTTGAATTAATCACGAAACATAGTCACTGTTTCTTTTCTTGCAGAATTCAGGGAATCTTTCACGGCTAATGTAACGAGCTTTATTTGGTGTTCATATTGAAACCAATTTCGAGGTAACACGTTGCTATATATGGCCTGTCATCGCAATAACTTTCAGTAAAACTGTTTCTGAAAAAGGCAACATTCTTCCTGTCATCAAAAGCCTATATGTTGAAATCGTGTTTTGAAACCATGAGTTTATTTTCCTTTTTGCACATTTTTCAAGAAGATTTCATGTATTCGCATGTTTGTTAGAATACAGTTTATAAACATGCTAACATGGTTGCAGAACAAAAATATAAAGATATTAGTTAGTATTTCTTTAGCACGATGTAGGAAATGTTTTGTTGAATATTTTGAGCATAATGAGCCTTTCCGGTTTTAGCTATGCCCCGCCCATCTCTAGCTAAGCTCCACCTACACCTTGCTCGTGTTGGGATTGATCGATCTATGAACACCCTGACTATCAATTTCCAAAAAACTACACAGGTAAGCTGTTGAATATTTTGAAACTAATTTTACTGGGTGCTGTTGCTACCTAAAGCAGCAACAGTGCCCAGTCAAATTAGTTTCAAAATGTTCAACAGCATGTTTATTAAATAGCAAAGAATTACAAAGACATACAATTTTTACAACGTGTCGGACTCTTTGAGATTTGATGAATGGTCTATATGGAACCCTTTGTGACGTAATGATTGTGACGTCATCATATACGCGCTGAGCTGATTATGACGCCATACGTGGTCAGATGATGGATGGATACTCTGGAAAGGAGAATTGGATTGGAATACCAATACGTTTTATGTTGATTTTGGAACATGTTAAGTTATTTCTGAACAGTACTGTATATTAGAAATGGTGAATATATTTTCGTGTGTGCTGCATAAAGTTCTTACATGACTTATTGGAAGACATTATATACTAAAAATAGATTAGCAAGCAGGTATCCAAGGGTGCCATCCCTTACCGCCACACCAAGTAATTTCTTTGGGGACATCATATATTATGCATCCCTCCACAACAACAAGGATACCTTTAGCTAATAATCGATACAATTCAGATGTTATGTTAATAATGACGTGTCACCTATCAACATATATCATCATTACTTATATAAATAAACCTCTCCTGTCATTCTTGAAATATCGGAGTGTTTCACTGATTGGTTCAATACATCCATTTGTGTCTCACCATGTACTTAAACGAATGTATGTTCCTGTGTACCAATGCAATTAGAGTTATTTCTAAATCAACATTTATACAAGCACACAAACCAGATATCAAGCAACCAATTACGTGGGTAGGCAAAGAAGAATAGATTGCAATGACAATCATTTACTTGGAAACTACTCCCCTAATAACGCAGATTACTGGGCCCATACTGGACCAAGACCAGGCCAATTCATCACGGTATTATTATCTCCGTACTGACTCAGTATCATCCATAATCAGGGATGGCAGCTTCTGCAAACTACATCTACACATATTTCCGAAAATGTTGGTCCCAATCCCAGGATGATTCATAATAAAAAAGTAGTATTTACCTCTCCGGGGTGTAGAAATTGTTTGAGTGTAGCTTTCGTAACCATCTACGTCACGTATTCAGACTAACTTACTGTCGCTGACCATCAAGCAAATATGAGCCGAGACGAGGGCTACCGTATACCAGCAATCTACCAGTCCATGCTGTCACGTGACTCCACAAGAACTGACCAGAGTGACGTTGCCAGCGACCGTCATTTAGGGCTGAACAAGTGACCGATATAGTCACGAAGTCACTTAAACAATTTTACATCCAGGAGAGCTCGAGGTAACTAACATTTCTTTATTACACATCTACACATGTCATATGTGGAAATGCTCAAACTGTTTTCGATCATTTCTTTCTCCAAATGGCATCTGTAACTTATTGAAGTGGATGAGTATTTCCAGGACGATACGTTCCAGTATGTACACACGGAACATCATCAACTATTTCTTGAGAAGGATTCACCGAAATGAACAGTGATTTCTGAGCAGGTGACCGAGTGGACGTCCATTCACACGATAGTCGTACCTTACACTGTCAACCACGTGCACGTGTGATAACACATTCGTCACCGATGTACTACAAAACTAACTAAAGGACAGTTCCACGCCTCAAATCACTCATAACGAGTCTTAATTCATTTAGCCCTTTAATGATGAAAGTTCGCCAACTTGAAAGAAACCCATTTCAGTAAATATACCACTGGGTTTTACAAACGGGGGTTTGTGTTGGCCTGTAACGGGATTGGCCAAGATAACTACAGATGTTGTTTGACCGTATTCACCATTAAAAGAAAAATCCCAATTTTGTATTATTCGCTGTCAACTTGACAGTCAATAGAGGATTATTTTGACAATTTATTACTGAAATGGCAGGTGCAGTTAACAAGCCAATCATTCATTTTAAAGATACCTTTCTCTGGGCCTGCAAATGGATATTGCTTAAACCACTGCAGGAACCATTATTTACAGGTTTAACCCACATGTGTCTCGGGAGATCGAGAAAGAAGTGTGTGCATTGAGTGGTCATAGTCGTAGTAATTGGGGGATAGGGAGAATTTAATAATGAAAGGACACAAGAGCTACGCTGTTCATATAAGATAATACTATTTCTGGTAAATTGGGATGTTATAAATCATATAGTCTTCTTAAAACGTTACCAGCAAAATTAATCCTCATAACATTCAGCATAAAATTTAAATGGGTTGTACACAAAATGAGGACCAGAATTTGTTTACGTTGTGTAGATGCTGCTATCATATGATAGTTTAGTTTCAAAATGTTTAATAGTTACATTGAAATTGAGATTGTGGGACTTTAGGTTCAAAGAGTTAAACTGCCTATTTATGCCTCCTTTAAATCGCAATACCTGTGGCGCGTAATATATGCACAGTGTGGCTATCGGATGCTATAGAATAGAGTAGTGTTGGGAATTGGTTCTATTTTTCGGATCGATGATTGGTTTTATATACTAACTGATGATAAATTAATGAGTGATCATAACTGGTTCTCTTTTTTATCCATTTTGAATGCAGTAATTATAGCATGTTCAAGGATAACTACCCCTTTCAAACAAAGCCGCAGGTATGACAGATTCTTAACAATTTAAGAAATGATCTGTTGAATATTTTGAAACTAATTTAACTGGAAGCTGTTTCTGCCTTAGGTATGGTTGCTTTGAAATTAACATACTAATTCAGTGCTGAAAGAATTAATGTCTTAGACTAAGGAATAATACCATATAGTTCTAACAATTAACCCTTTAATGACAAAATTTGTTAAAAAAATTTAAATATTTACTTATTGAATGTCCATTTGCAGGCCAAGAGAAGACTATTTTTGAAAATTTACCACTGGAATGACTGGCTCGGTTATCGAGCCAGTCATTCCAGGGGTAAATTTTCAAAAATCCTTTTCTCTTGGCCTGCAAATGGACAATTCTCAAGATCCATGCAGAGGCCGGTCTTGGCCGGTTCTTCCTGAAAGGGTTAAATTTAAATTCTTTTCCAAAAAGTATGTTTTCTAGCTTGACCATAGTTTATGACATATTAATGCTCAGACATGATATTTTGTTAATAATTACATTTATTAAAACTAAAAATTGTGTTTTGAAAATGGTCGCCAAAATGAGTTGCCGATCAACTTGAAACTTGGCCAAACGCTAGGTTTGGGATCAATTTTAAATTGGATCTATCCAATGGTTTTCGAGCATTCGAGGTTTGTGCTGATGGTGCCCTACAAAAGTAAATGTATGGTATGACTATGTAGAATATCGCAATAAAATCATTACATGTCGGAACCTGTGTTCAATAATTCCAGAAAGAGTAATTTTCATCTGTTTCCGTGGTTCACCAATATACAGTGCCATGCTTACCAAATCAGAGACTACGACAGTCTAGTAAAATATCATCTTCCATAAGGAGTGGGTAGCAGAATAAGAATCATCCCATCTTAATGAAAACCCGGTCCATGATGACCCTAGTTTATGCAACCTACAGAGATGATATAATAAACTATGCTATTCACACTCTGATTATGGAATCATTACCAGGATTCAGTTTGCTATAGAGCACGTAGATTTATAGCTACTTCGGGAAATGAGGTCTAGTTAACATTGTAAGTTAACCCATAACCGTTTCAATGTTTGCCAAGATTCTGATGCGTCTAATCTGCTCAAAATAGATTAGAGAGGAAAATATAGGATTCGAATACTGGTCCATTCAATCCAGGTACAGACCACAATGCACACATTCAAGTGTCGCTTCTTTCCTGCATTCCTACGTTAGTGAACTATCAGATCACAGTACAGCACTTTCATATCAACGCGATGTGTAACAATTATATGTCGGGTTGGTCATGTGACCAGCTTGAATACACAAGCTAAAACAATTGTTACCAGTTTTGATGCACATTCATTAATTCATTTTCTCCCCCAATTAATACCATCACCACCACCATCACCACCACCACCACCACCACCACCACCACCACCACCACCACCACCACCACCAACACCACCAACACCACCACGACCACCACAACCGCCAACAGCCTCCACTCCAAAACGAGATGTTAAGCTGCATTCCATGTAAATCACTGTAAGACAATTAGTATTGATTCTACGCAAACATTCTCCTCTTCGTTTGCGAAAGAGCTGATTGTAATTTCCATGGCTATTGCTTTTCTCTAAGACAGAAACAATATTTGCTGAAATTATTTTCAAAATAGCCTATAAACGACACGCTGTCTCAAACAACTTTCCAAGTTGTTGAATATTTGGAAGCTCATCTGACCATCATCAACTGTTTCCCTAGAACGAATTCATAGAAACGATGTGGGATTTCTGAGTATGTGGGATCTGAATGAGTGGACAGCCGTGCGATGGTAGGACGTTATTTTGTCAACCATGTGCACCCATGCTAACATATACCGGAACAATGTACTGCAAAACTCACACAAGAAGTGACCCAGATGGTCACGAAAACTACACTTAAACAATTTCCACATCCATGAGAGGTAACTGATATTTCCTTTATTATTATAGAGGACAGTTCCACCTATGATTTATGCTAACAGGACCATTAACATTGCTCTTGGAGCAGACATAGTCCATAACGGACCTTTCCAGTTTTAGCTGTGACACCCCCGCACCCCCACACGCATCTCTAAATAAGGTCCACCCAAACTTGGCCAGTGTTTGGCTCGATCGATCTCTGAATTGCCAGGCTATCAATTGCCACAAAACTATACAGGAAAGCTGTTTACAATTTTGTAACGAATTTGACTGGGCGCTGTTGCTTTCAAAATATTCAACAGCATGTTTATTTATTATTAAATGGTAAAGACATAAAATTCGTACAAACAACGCTTAGTCCGTCATCAATTAATCATTCGAGATGAACTTATCTACGTCATTTATGCGTAATTGAATCATGACGTCAGTATACACATCAAGCAGTGGATTATAACGTCATATGATTGATGGATAAACTGGAATCCTAAAAAAGTACACGCTAAGCACATGATTTACACGAATTGAGTCTGGGAAAAGTTGTACCTTTGAGGTTTTCTTCATAAAATCGAAAGTATCTTCTGGTCGATACGCCATTCTCTATATGAGTTTCATACATGTGAGGCTCAGCTTAGTATTGACTTACGTTTATTCCAATGTCAATGAGAGTACTTAAATTAAAAATATATCCCTAACAATATCCACACGCTGCTATATCCATTGGTGTCTGTGTTTAATATACATGATTACTGTATTACACGGCTGTAGTGGTAGAAACATCCTACAGCTGCAATCAGTCCTTCTTCGCGTTTGACCACTGTGACTTGTCCTCAGGTAAAAGCTTTAGCTTCCTCAGGCCCATTCTTGATCTGAGTGTGCCGAGTCCTGCTTTCTCTCGGTCAGCTCGGAGTACACATAACAGATTTATACGATGACGTCCTCTCCTAGACATATATGGCTCCCATTAGCGTAAATTCCAAGGCTCTCTGTGCTGATGTGTCTTCTGGCATCCTTGTGTTAACATAGCCCTACTTTTATTTCATAATAAGTATATAGCAATGTAATATCATTCAGTATAAATGTCACAATCGCTGGTCCCGATTTATGTCTGTGACCCATTGATGCGGATGTTCCTGTGTGTAGCGTAGTGGGAATGTCACGCACAAACACTGGAATGCAACAGGAGGCTTTACCCAAACGTTTTTTAACCCCTTCGTGACGAAACCTGCCAAAACCAGCCTCTGTAGTAGTTTTGAGTAATGTCCATTTACAGGGCAAGAGAAAACGATTTTTGAAATTTTACCACTGAAATGACTGGCTCGGTAACAGAGCCAGTCATTACAGTGGTAAATTTTCAAAAATAGTCATCTCATGCCCTGCAAATGGACATTCAATAAGTAAATATTTAAATTCTTCGAAGAAATTTAGTCACTAAAGGATTAAATAGACATGTACACGGTGAACAGCTTTAACTCCCTACATATGCCTCATGTACAGAGATGACTATCAGAGGCGATTAATATAAACTTGTCATTTGACGAACAGTATATCCCGGTCATATTTCTGAATCTGGAACCAGATAGCAAAGTCTAGCGCACATTCGACTGTCGAACTATCACCATCGGTGCTCCTCGTCCTCATCATCGTTGTCGTCGCAAGCATCATCATCATCGTCACCGTTATCGTCGTCGTCGTCGTCGTCGTCGTCGTCGTCGTCGTCGTCGTCATGTCGATTGTTAGCTAACATGACGATATATACTGTATATAAAATAGGATTCATTTTGGTGGCTGAGGTAGCTGGAGTCGCCATGCTTGATTAGGAGAGCTATCATCAACCGAAGGGATATGAAAGTATTCATCTGTGTTAGATCGTCTTTGTGGCAGTTGAGTAGTAGCGTAGAGTACTGTGGAGAAAATAGAAGCTATTCACGGGAATTCGTCGTAGATTAGTCAATCATATCATTAAAATTGCTTAAAATATAAGTCCTGACTATAAAATAATATCGTGTCATCAATTTAATTATATGTGTTATGGAATGAAGATCCAGGTAGAAAAGATTCAGAGATACAGTGAAAGGCGCTAACAGCCACAAAGATGTATCATTGACTAAGAAGAAAGCAGATATCCGGGTACGGAGTCATATCTTTGTACAATAACAGCCACAGGGACACTGGCAGTCTACTAGACTACTAGGCGTGACTTATCATCATTTCCTGTCATAGTTAATTCATATCAGATTGAACATCAGAATAAGTGACGACACTCTTATGTCAATCATTCTCATTAGAGAACACGCTGTTTCATAGTGGTGGGGGATATTGTCTCGTCAGCTACAGTGAAATAAAAGCTGGATTTCTAATACCATTTCATGTTTCCAACATTTACCATGTTTCCGGTAGATGCAATCGTCTCCAAACACATTACACAGAAGATTATAGAAATCGGATTCTGCTCCATTCATTTTATGAGAGACTGGGCCTCTGGCACCCAAACCGCTTTCACGTCGTCTACTGGCTCTTTCCTGCTTTCCTACTTGAGTGAAATACCAAATTACAGTCAAACTCTTTCTGTGTCATCATAAGAGTAGTCAGCGAGCGCATCAACATGTTGGAAAATGTGGATTCATATGATACACGGTACGACTTTCCAGGTAATGAAGGTTACCAGACCAGCATTGGTCCAGAACCGGTCCCGTAAGCTGCGTTATTAGGGTTATCTCCATCGACTCAATGCTATGAATAGATAACGCTTATTCCGGCTTCAGTAAAATAAATAATAACTTAATTATGTATTGCTAAAAAAAAATATATCCAGTGTAAAATAATGTCTAATATTAAGATCAGCAATCATAGCGGGATGTCAACTGCTGAAATATGTAATCATTTCAAGCACATCGTTCGCTAGGGAATGGGGGCAAATCATTTCCTCGGCTGCTTGCCTCTCTGCTAAAAGCAATGCCACGGAAACATAAGCAGTATTTTGACTGTTAGTTGCTGCTTAGTGATTGGACACATATTTCATTTGGGTTCATAGTAGCTTATCATATTAATGATGTAGCCTGGAACTAATCCATTCCGTGCCTTGTTGACAAGGAATTATTCTACAAATTGTTTGATTGTAATTAGCGGACATGTCCACTTCTGTAAAGTCTTATCTATAATCTCTTCTCTCTCCTCATCACTAATATGAGCACATTTATATTGATAATTTTATAATCATAATTCTTGTGTCTGGGATAGCAGAAAAAACATGAACCTCAAACAGAGCCTTGTATTGCAGCAGCGGCCCGAACAAACATAACCAGACCATTACACGGACGTCCACATAAGTGAACATTCGTCAATAATGGTGTGTGTATCTTATTTAATCAACATGCCTTTTTGCTCAGATTTCAGATAATCGTACAGAATCGTTCTCGTTCATTATTCGGTTCTGTAAAACATAATCTTGAAATCATTCATTCCTCGAACAGTTTTCAGGTAAGATGTTGCTATCTAAGACGTCTTGCAGTAATACTGTATTTGAAATAGACTACATGCTTCCTTCCCTCAACTATCATAGATTACGAAATCTTGCCATGTGTTTATTTCCTCTTTTCTTACTGTTCAAGAAGAATTCACGTATGTTTTCTTATGAGAATTATTGATTAGAAATGGTGAACTTGTGAACATGTCATATAAAGTTCTTTCAGAGCGTATTGCTGTACCACGAATATATAATTGCAACGCGGTATCGATGGGCGGCAGAATAAAGGCGGCAATCGGACAGTGGTCAGTCCCCAAGTGCATTCGTTGGGGTCACGCCACAATAAACAACTGACCTTGATCTAATAATCGATAAAATGCAGATTAACCCACCTTGTGTTAACTTAACTCTTTAATGGTCAAGACCGCTAAAACGGACTATGCAGAGGTATTGAAGAATGTCCATTCTTTTATTCAAGAGAATATGATTTTTGAAAATTTACCACTGGAATGACTGGCTCAGCAACCGAGCCAGCCACTCCAGTGGTAAATTTTCAAAAATAGTCTCCCCTCAGCCGGAAAATAGACACTAGCTAAGAAAAAACTGGATTTTCTTGATCATTTTCTAAGCTGGCCAAAAACAGCCTCTGTAGTAGTCTTGAGTAATGTCTATTTGCACGACAACAGAAAGTGATATTTTAAATCTTTATTGTAAAATTTTTTATTTTCTTGAAAAATCTTGCCGTTAAACGGTTAATTGATATAAGTATAATTTTGAGCGCTTTGATGCGCGTTTGGCACAAGAGAAGTTAATAATAAAGTGTCACTAGATATCATCATTACTTATATGAATAAATCTATCCTGCCATTCTTGAATTATCTGAAAGTTCCACTGGTTGTTTAAATACATGAGTTTTTGTCTCAACAGGTACACCCCTACATAAGTGAATCCTCGCTCATGTGTATCAATTCAATCTGTGATATCGCCCACAGTAATATTAAAGCAATCATTAACAGCAAAATTTGACCCCAGTCATACAGGGATCCGATCTGCTACTCAAGTATCTGACGCCATGACCAAATACATCACATGTTAACCTGTAGCTCATAATGACGTATATCCATCATGAAAATCGAAAAGTCTGTCACAAAGATGTACGAATTGTATGGCTGTGAGTTTTCAGTTCACTATACATTCTTTTGAATATTTTGAAACAAATTTGACTTGGAGTTGTTAGTGCCATAAGGAGAAACAGCATCCTGTCAAATTAGTTTCCACATATTCAACAGGTTACCTGCAAATCTAGATTCTGGGAATTCGAGTTTCCAAGTCTCAAATGATGTTGATAGGTTGTCAGGCATAAAAAAATGGGCAGGACTCTGCTAGAAATGGGCGGGGCATAGCTAGAAATTAATCTTCTTTTGTGTCCAGTAGCAAAGAACAATGGATTGCAATGACATCATTCACTTAAACTATTTGACAGCTTCTGTAAACTACAGCTACAGGTGCCAAATACAGCTACGTCTCAGTTAATCTAAGAGAATAATTAATCTTGTTCTCATAGCCCACAGCAGAGAAATTATGTAATTACATGCTAAATACTTGAATCTGACAAAATTTCTACTTATGATGCGATCTGCATAAATCGAAATATGTTTTGATCGATTTCTCATTTTCTGTTTCAGTCGTCATGTCTGTCACAGACATGTTCGAAAATGTGACTTCATATGGCACACGTAGCTACTCAGTAATACAGGTTACCGGGCCGGTATTAGTCTGAAACTGAAACAGAGATTGAGAACTCGATCAAAGGAGTATGTTGATTTTATGGTATCACGCTAAGATTAGCAGAGAATTCTAAGAAATACGTTTATTCCAAAAGCAATGGGAGTGCTTAAATTTAAACTGCATATGTCTTACTCCATACTTAGTCACATATTCGTAATTTGTAAATCGTAGTTCGCTCGGTATTCTATATCAACTTCGGAAAGATTGAAACTGATATAGAATGCTATGAGAGAACCTCATGCAAATATGCGACTAATCATGTCATAACATATTTATATCCGACGGTACATTTGTAAGGGTTAGCAGTAGTTGAAGCTGTAACTAACATCAAAGTAGCGTAGACCTTGGTTGTCATGATGTAGGCGCTACATTTGGTTCAGGATGCGCTTGATATTGGTGCAAATTTATGCACATGTACAATTGCTAAATATGACTTTGTGGCAGAATCAGACTGTTTATCCATCACAAAGGCATCCATAATAGACTTTTCTATTTTATTTCTGCCCTGCCCATCTCTAGTTCAGCTTGATTAATCGGTCCCCGATTGATATTTATTAAATAGTAAAGACATACAATTCGTACAACAATGCATAGTCAGTCTTCAACTATGCGTTCGTGACGTACTTATCTACGTCATTCATGACGTCATAATGATGTCATCGGTTGTGATGGCATTCTATATGTTACGTAGTTTACTATGACGTCATATGAATGATGGATACAGTGGAAAGGCTCATTGTATTAATATTCAAATAATATAAATTCCATATTAGTGACTGTGCCATGTTGCCATTGCTATCTGCTATCTGGGTAGGCACATGCACGTCAAAGATAGACCAGCAACGAATGAGAACTTCAAGATTTAATGTTAAATCTGTTGTTTATATTCTTATTAAATTAATAATAAATTTACAAATCCGAAAGCATTATGTTCCAATATACCCGTATGACGTCATCATCCTTGTCCAGGAATCGTAAGACTGTGGTCAGTAACCGAATGCTAGAAAACACCAATCTGATTCGATAAAAAGCAGATATCTGTGTAATACAAACAAACATGGATGGAATCAAACAGTATAGACTGATCCCAAGGACATTGCTACTAATAGCGCATACCAAACATGGTGTCAGGAGATGCTTTCAGCAGAATACTGTGTAATTAGCCACGATTACAAGCTGTCTAGAGTGTTTGTAAAGACAGGTATTTTAGACGTCGCTCCAGGCCAATTAATTCATCCCACTATCAGGAGTATCTACTTGTATTATTCTAATTATTATTTCTAATGTTAACTGGACTCATCATGGTCATCGCCATTGTCATTAGAATTCTTGTCATAGTTTTTTACTGCCACTGTAATAATGATTATACTCAATAGTTTCTCCTCAAAATTGGCATTAGTGATCGAATTTCTTTAAACCACTATGTGGAGAAAATATAAGCTATTCACGGGAATACCAATTAGATTAGTCAATCATATCTTTAAAAATGTTTAGTATTTGAGTCATCACTAGAAAATAATATCGTGTCATCAATTTAATTATATCTGCCAGAATGAAGATCCCAGTAGGAAAGATTCAGAGAGACGGCTACAGGTGCCAATAGTCATATAGATGTACCATTTACCAGGAAAAGACAGGATATCCTGTGTAGAAGCGCGGAGAAATATCTCTGACCATAACAGCCCCAAAGGCCGTGGCAATCTACTAGACTAAACCACTATTGTGTCTCATCATGTACAGGATGTTTACTGATGACAGCCTCTCATAGTTAATCATATGAGATTGATCATCAGAATAAGCGACGTCACACTTCTGGCGATCTCCTTATAACACATGCTGTTTTACAGTGTCTAGGTATGTGTGTCTCGCTGGCTACAATGAATTGAAGCTAGATTTCTTATACCATTTAATTTTATCAATGGTTACCAAGTTTCTGGCAGATCAAATTCTCTCAAACCACATTACAGAGAAAATTGTATTGTTCGTATACTGCTCCATTCATTTTACGAGAGATTTGGCCTCTGGCACCTAAGCCACTTTCACGCCCTGTACTGCCTCTTTCCTGTTTTCCTACTTGAGTGAAATTCCAATTTACAATAGTACCCTTTATGTATATTCATTATGTTACGCTATCGGTCCATAGTATGAGTCAATACGACGCAATTGAATAGATGTGTCTAAGATAAAAAAAGGAAAAAAGGAAATTGTCAATCGTTTTGAAGCACATTTAATTTCTCAACAAATTACCGAGGTTTCCACGGCACCCTCCCCACCACCGTCCCCATCCAATTCAAAACCTGTCATTATGTAGGATTCTATGTAAATCACAGCGAAAGACACATAAGATTGATTTTATGCTAAGCTTTACTTCTTGGTTTGCAATGACTGAACGGACTGCATTTTTACTGGATATTTCGTTTGTCTAAGGCGCCAACAAGCTGAACAGGTTATCGATCTCTTACAACAACTCTGTGTTCATAATGCATACCAGCACACGTGTCTTCGTATGCAGTATCTGTTACATGAAATTCAATCAGTAAAATGGTCCATATGACTTGCTCATTAGCGAAATGAATGTTAGGATATATAGTGTGTGGGGGGGGGGGGCATAATAAGATCTCAAAAATTCACTTAAACCTGAGGTGGAAGGAGTAAGAGGAAAAAAGACTTTAAAAGAGCTTTTTCAAGTTAGCACCAGATTTAGAAAATGAATTACCGTAAAGTTAACAACGGCGAATTCGGTAACATATTCACTTTGCATGTAACTATAGATAGCAATTCAATACCTAAGACAGGACAGTGGCGATGCTGAGCGTAGGCCATATTTACTGCAGCCAAATAATCTCGACGTGAAATCCACACCCAGATCCATTATGTGCTTGCATGACAAAGCTAACAAGATGTCGTGCTTTCAAATATTTAGTTCTGGAATCATGAATCCATTTCCTCACTCAATCATATGACGTCATAATCAACTACGCGACGAATGATTCGATTAAGCCCGTCTTTAACGCTTAATAGGCCGACACGTTTTACGAATTGTATGTCTCTGCTATTTAATAAACATGCCGTTAAATATTTTGAAACTAAAAAAAATTGTCTCAAAATATTAAACAGCTTACATCTATAGTTTTCTGGAAATTGATAGTCATGAAGTTCAGAGATCGATCGATCACTACACAAGCGAGGTGTGGGTGGAGCTTAGATAGAGATGGGCGGGGCATAGCTAAAACTGAAAGGCCCATTAACAGCAGCGATTTCCTCAATATCAAGTAAAGGAACTTTTCATATTTATTACATCACAAGATGTCAGTCCCTTCATGTTCTCAAACAAAACTATCACCAGTGGTGGATCCAGGGGTAGGGGGGGTCGGACACTGCTGATGGCGGAGTGAGCCCATTCTCAAGGGTTAACCCCCTTGAAATTTTGGGTGCGCCACCCCCCCCCCCACCAAATGATCGCCTGCATCCGCCCCTGATCACTTAATAATGCCAATGATTAAAAAACTACTTATTTTAAGGAATCACTAGTCTGCATGTACTAGCGTATGTTCATGTTCATGTTCATGTTCATGTTCACTTTATCTACATCCAGGCTATTACAATAGCATATGGAGGTAGCAATATGTAATTATACTGTTCTTGGCAGTGGAGTTTGTTATACTAATTAAATCATTAAGACTAATATTATACAACAATCAAAGTCTTATTAATACTATTGTTAATATCACCATCATCATCACCACAACAATAATCTTCATTATCACCAGTACTAGTTATGTCACGTGGTAGGCGCACAGAGTGATTGGCCGAGAACCCACCGACGTCATCTCTTCAGCATACTAGGCCCCGCCCCCCTTATGCCCATACATGGAAGTACGAATGGGCTTGTCCTAATATGCTAATGAGTTGGCGTCACCGATCCCCCCTCCCAGACCAACCACCCTGCGTGCCCACATCACCATCTTCGTCATCACCATCACCATCCTCACTTACACCTTCACTATCATTATTATCATCACTATTATCATCTTGAGACTTTATCAATTGGACTGCACTCATTGTATATAGCATCATTCAGTATTTTAGCATTATGATCAATAATTTGAGCTGGTACAGTCAATGTGGTGATATGATTTTCGGGTTGAATATTCAGAACTATATTTACATGTTGTGAACAAGTTGTTGTCATATTACAGCTATGTGAATTATCCCCACTATCAAATATATCAGGTATTAGAAGACCTTCTTTATTAATATCATGGGCTATTCTGCATTATTTCCATTATCTTGAAATACATCGCAGTAAAAAATGTATTGCGTTTATAATGCAAACATGAACCATTGCGCATACAACTTTCATTGCTGGCGCGGTTTAGACTACAAGTACGCAATTCAGCACTTATATTAGGGTGTTATTAGCAGCAGAGGCAGATAGTGCTGATAGGTGGTACATGGACATAGGTACGTAGTAAGTAGTGGTAGTAGTAGCAGTAGCAGCAGCAGTAGTAGTAGCGGTAGTAGCAGCAGTAGCAATAATTGTTGTTGTTGTTGTTGTTGTTGTTGTTGTTGTTGTTGTTGTTGTTGTTGTCGTTGCTCTTGTCATTGCTGTCGTCGTTGTGATAGTAGTCATGTCTCCTCATCCCTATTACGAAAAGCCAAAGCGGGACGAGGATCCAGACATCTATCTAGCAGTAGCAGTAGCAGTGGCAGTAGTAGCAGTAGCAATGGCTGTAGCAGTAGTAATAGTAGCAGCAGTACTAGCAGTAGCAGCTTTAGTAGTATTGGTAGTAGTATGACCAGTAGTAGCAGTAGCAGTAGTAGTAGCAGCAGTAGTAATAGTAGCAGCAGTACGAGCAGTATCAGCGGCAGCAGCAGCAGCAGTAGCAGCAGCAGCAGCAGCAGCAGCAGCAGCAGCAGCAGCTGCAGCAGTATTGGCAGTAGTATGAGCAGTAGTAGCAGTAGCAGTAGTAGTAGCAGCAGTAGTAATAGTAGCAGCAGTACGAGCAGTATCAGCGGCAGCAGCAGCAGCAGTAGCAGCAGCAGCAGCAGCAGCAGCAGCAGCTGCAGCAGTATTGGCAGTAGTATGAGCAGTAGTCGCAGTAGCAGTAGTAGTAACAGCAGCAGTAGCAATAGTGGTGGTAGTTGTACTGGTATTAGTGGGAGTGGTAGTGGTATTGGTAGTGGCAGTGATAGTGGCAGTGCCATGTCAGTCGTGATGGCAATGTCAGTTAGTGGCAGTGGAAATAATGGCATATGTTTTGAGTGTTATTAATATGATAATATTGGAATTCTGCATATATACACTAAGTGGTTAAGCTTTCTTTGAGTATGATAGATATTTACATAGCTTTATTAATACGGGCTTGTTACATATCGATAGAAGACCTTTTGTTTTTTCTGGTGAATTGTTAGTAACATAGTACTCAGGAATGTATTTCTGTCGCTCATTACTGTATTTCGAGCAAGTGTAAAGGAAGTGTGATCCATCTTCTATACAATTAGTTTTCACATAGCCGTTCATTTCGTTCAATGCCCACCCATCTCCGTGTTTCAATGGCTAATTTATGATTTAGGGTTCTAAAATGGAATAAGGTGATAGCCTTCCGGTAGGGCAAAGTTTTAAGGTACTTTTCAAATTGAAAATCGGTTTTTATTTCCCTGTGAAAAGATAATCGACTTGACTCGTTTATTTCAATGTGGCATTTTTCTTTAAATTGATTTTGTAAAACAGTTCTTATTTGATGGGTTATCTGCACTGTGTTTATGTTTTCAGTGTCAAATGTAGTGATGTATCCTGTTGAGTTAAGAATTGCTTTTATTTTTTCTATTCATTTATATTTTACACATTTTTCTTCACTGTGATGTAAACATATGTGGTAATGGATGGAAGATAACTTTCCATATCCCGCATTGACAATGTTGGCCCAGAAACGAATCATATTGCACTGTATAGCGATATCTAATGGATATTTTCCTAATGCTAATCCTAATATACCATTACGTTAGGCGTGCTTTTTTTCATTTGTAAGATAGTTTTGAAAAGTTTTATCTGGCAATTTTCTAATAGATCATTTTTTTTCGAAATCCCAGATTTCTGAGGCATATAGCATAACAGATGAAACCATGGCATCGAAAATTATACATTGGAGGTCTATTGGTATATCATTTTCTATTATCTTATGTATTAATGTATACATTGCCTTGGTTCCCTGTTGAAGGTTACGTTACCAGTATACTTAAACAGGACACCTAAAAATAAGTATTCATTTGCTGTCTCTATACTTTTGCTCCACCCCACCCCCACTGGAATTGTGGTTTAATCGGGTTCCTGCGTTTCTCAAAAACTATTATTTTTGTCTTGGAATAATTAACCTTCAAATTCCATTCTTCGCAGTACGTTTGAAACACATCTAGCGATTTTTGGAGAGCATTAGGTGATTCTGCCATTATTACAGTATCGTCAGCATAGATGAGAATGATGATATATAAGTATAAATATAATTTATCAGCAATTTCACTAACTGAAGGTAATCCTACAATATGAGGCTCTTCTAAAAAGCTTTCTAACTCATTTAGAAAGATGGAAAAGAGAACCGGGGATAGATATTCACCCTGTCTTACACAAATTTTGCACAGGAATATTTCGGACTCTGTGGACTTATGAAACACAAAAGATTTTATTGACTGATACATGTTATACACAATTTTAAAGTAGTTTCCTGTTAGGTTATTTCTTATAAGTTTTTGCCAGAGACCATCGCGCCAGACCGTATCAAAGGCCTGTTTAAAATCAATGAAACAACAGCATAGATTTTTCTTTTGGCAAAAATTAACTCTTGTAATAAATGTAATGAAAGAATATTATCAAGAGTAGACCTGCCTTTTCTAAACCCATTTTGCGAATCTGATATTATGTCATGCTTTTCAGCATATATATTTAGTCTTTTAATCAGAATCGTGATAAATAATTTTCCCATGCAGCTTAGTAGCGTTATTGGACGGCAATTTGATGCATCTGAAGGGTTACCCTTTTTCTTATATATAGGGATTATGTTTTCCAATGAGCCACGCTTCAGGCACCCATCCCTTATCGAATATAATGTTGAACAATTGTTCATAAACAGGGAGCATCACGCTAGCAGTTGATTTGATGTATTCATTTATAATTTGGTCTGTACCACTTGCTTTATTGTTTGCTAGTTTTAAAAATGCGTTGTGTATTTCTTCCCTAGATATCCGGATGTCCAGCTCATCATTATTACTTATATTGATATCTATGTTATTTTCATTATCATTACTTTCAACGGCGTCATTAACATTTCTAAAATGTATATATAGAGAATTTAAGTCAATATTGCTATTATCATCTTTGTTTTTCTTTGTGCTGTTGATTATTTTCCAGAATCCTTTAGGATCTGTAGTTTTAAGTTTACGTAGTTTAACATGAAGTCGTGTGCGTGCAGTTTCTAAATGTTTCCTAATAGATATTTTATAAGCTTTGCTTGCCTTTTTCAGCTGTTGTCTCTTTATTTCCGTTTTTTTCGTTCTATGGTATTCCTTACGTTTCGCAGCACACTCTTTTCCAAACCATGTTTTATTGTTAACACGTATTTTGCCTCTATACACTTTTTACATTCAAATGTTTTCTCTGCACTATTAATGAACAAATCGACAATCATATTAACAGCTGAATTTACGCTATCTGGAGATTCAGCACGTGTACATTCATCCAATGTCTGTTTTATTCGAATGAGTGTGGTTGGATCTAGGTTTTCAATGAATTGCGCTTGCTTAGTAGGTATCCATCGGATTCTTGTTTTATTATGATTATTATTATTATTATTATTATTATTATTATTATTATTATTATTATTACTTTCTATTGCTAAATATAACACGCTGTGTATATCTAATAATAGCGGATCAAAGTTTTTACACTAAATTGTTGAATGGCTTTAATAAAATTTACATTAGATACCGCATAATCTAGTAAGCTGTTGTTCGTGGTGGTAGGTTAACCTATAAACTTATCACATCCCACCCTCCCATTTACAATAAAAATATTCGTGTTTTTGCATAACTGTACGAGCTTACTTCCGTTTGGGTTTTTCTTACCAAGACATTGACTATACCTGTCTATTGGGATTTCAACTTCCCTTAATGTCATTAATTCGAGTTCAGTTGTATCGTCTACTTGGAAGTTATCGACTGTAAAACCATCAAATCTGTCAAAATCTTGATCAGTCCCTGTTTTTACATTAAAGTCACCAACTAAACATATCGGTTCATACTTCCTTTTCAACGTAAGTATATCTATTTCCATTTGATCAAATGCTTCATTTGAATGATATCGCGATGACTCGGGTGGTATATAAATAGCTCCCAATGTAATATCATTTCCGCATTTTGTAATATTTTTATTTATTTCTATCCAAAGAACAAATCCGTTGTCAGTCAGTATTTCCTTTACAAAATTAAATATGGTGTCTGTAACTCAAACTGCTATTCCTCCCCCTGCCTGAGTTTCTTAAGAATTTTGTAATTTGGAACATTTACATTGTCATATCGTGTTAAGTTGGTTTCGGTAATGCAAATAATATCATATCGTTTTATGAAAATGTGGAATTCTGGTATTTTCAGTTTGGAATTTAGCCCACAAATGTTTATCGCAGCAATATGCAGCAAGCCAGCAGTTAATATACCAACTGAGTCGTTATCGTCCTCATCGTCGTAGTCATTTTCGCCATCGTCACCATCGTCGCCGTTGTCATTATTATTGTTGTTGTTGTTGTTGTTGTTGTTGGTGGTGGTGGTGGTGGTGGTGGTGGTGGTGGTCGCGGCAGCGGCTGTTGTAGTGGTGGTGGCGGCGGTGGTGTAGGTGTTAGTGTCGTTGCCGTCTCCGTTGCCGCCACCGTCGTCATCGTAGTCGTCGTCATCGTCGTAATTTCACAATCGTCATCGTCACCACCGTTATTGTCGTCCATGGTGGAGACGTGTGTGGAATGACTATGTTTAACTGGAATAGTATTTGCTTTAGAAACATCAGTGCTATGACTTGTGTTAACAAGGTGAGGAGGAGGATTGGAAAGAGTAGAGAAAGGGATAGGAGGCTGTGTGGAGGTATCAGCAGCATTAGTACACGGTCTGCCTGTATGTGAGACTGCCTTGTCTCTGTTATCTACGTTGTGATGATAATTAAAATCGGCATAATGGCGCGGGCTATGATGCCAACCTTGACGCTGGCGATGATGACGAGGGCGATGACGGCGCTGACGATGATCAGCATCGCCAGCAGCATCACCACCATCAGCATCAGCATCACCTCCCTCACCGTCGCTGTCATCATTCCCAACCTTAATACTAACAGTATCGTAACCGTGGTCACCGTTCTCATCAGTATGGGCATCACTCTCACCATTGTTAATATTTGAATCGTTATCTTCAATATCAACGTCGATATTATCATTCTGAACGTGGCGGGGGCGACGACGACGACGATGTCGATGGTGGGCATGATCATCACCGTCCACATCGTCATCGCCATCCCCTCCAAAGTCTCCGTCGGCGCCAACGACACCATTATTGTTATCGCAATAACACATATTCAAAATATCAAATTTGTTACGCGTGGCAACACTATAATAAATTGTATCATTGTATACTCTATGCTGGATATTGGTGGTCCTACTTGGAGGATGACGTCGATTTATATCGTGGATATCGCTATTGTCAATTTTGCGACCATTATTTTTAATACAGTGTTTGTTGTCGTCATCATCGGCACATTCGACATTGTAATTATCATCATCATTAACATCAATATTGTCTAGAGCGTTAATAACATCGTTATCATTTAAATAACACGCATTATTTATAGAATCTTTCAATATTTTCACATTATGATCAGCGGTTTGATGAGAAACAGTCAAAGTGGGGATTTGATTTTCGGATTGAGCAGTCTGAGCTATGTTTATATGTGAACAGGTTGTTTTCAGATTACAGCTATGTGCATTATCATCACTATCAAATATATCAAACATAGCAAAACTTTCCATATTTTCCTCAATGTGGTTGATGTATTCAGTGCATTTCTTGTTCTAAATCGTGGTTTCTGAGGATGCTCTGTGTATGTGAGGAAGAACATTGTATGGTGATGTCGAATATGCTTTGGGTTTTTTTATATTTAATGTCAATGTTTGACTTTATAGTATGAAGATATACAGCGAGATTGGATAGCGTTGTATAGGCTAAAAATAAGTGTCGCTGGTTTGAATAACATTCGCGAATTCCCTTTTTTCTAGTTATAGAGGCCTCAAACCTCACTCCACCAACATGATCAACCTCCTCTACAAAATATAACGTCAGCATACATTGCACGAGAGAGAGATGGTTTGGAGAGGGCGAGCGAGAGAGAGAGAGAGAGAGAGAGAGAGAGAGAGAGAGAGAGAGAGAGGGGAGGGATGGAGGGAGGGAGAGCGAGAGAGCGAGAGACAAGAGCGAGGTGGGAGATAGAGAGAGAGCGAGAGAGCGAGAGACAAGAGCGAGGTGGGAGAGAGAGAGAGAGAGAGAGAGAGAGAGAGAGAGAGAGAGAGAGAGAGAGAGAGAGGGAGAGAGGGAGAGAGGGAGGGAGGAGAGAGAGAGCGAGAGAGGGAGGAAGGGAAGGGAGAGAGAGGGAGAGAGGGAGAGAGGGAGGGAGGGAGGAGAGAGAGAGAGAGAGAGAGAGAGAGAGAGAGAGAGAGAGAGAGAGAGAGAGAGCGAGAGAGAGGGAGAGAGGGAGAGAGGGAGGGAGGGAGGGATGAGGGAGGGACGAAGGGAGGGAGGGAGGAGGGAGGGAGGGAGGGGGCGGGAGGGAGAGAGAGAATAGAGAGTTGAGAGAGAGAGAGAGAGAGAGAGAGAGAGATAGAGATAGAGATAGAGAGAGAGAGAGAGAGAGAGAGAGAGAGAGAGAGAGAGAGAGATAGAGAGCGAGAGAGAAGAGAGAGAGAGAGAGCGAGAAGAGAGAGAGAGAGAGAGAGAGAGAGAGAGAGAGAGAGAGAGATGAGAGCGGTGGGAGGATAAAGAGTGTGAGTGAGTGAGTGAGTGGGTGGGTGGGTGGGTGGGTGGGTGGGTGGGTGGGTGGGTGGGTGGGTAGGTGGGTGGGTGGGTGGGTGGGTGGGTGGGTGGGTGAGTGAGTGAGTGAGTGAGTGAGCGAGCGAGTGAGTGAGTGAGTGAGTGAGTGCGTGAGTGAGTGAGTGAGTGAGTGAGTGAGGGAGGGAGGGAGGGAGGGAGGGAGGGATTAAGTGAGTGAGTGGCTGAGTGAGTGAGTGAGAGAGAGAGTGGGTGGGTGGGTGGGTGGGTGGGTGGGTGGGTGGGTGGGTGGGTGAGTGGGTGGGTGAGTGAGTGGGTGAGTGAGTGGGTGAGTAAGTGGGTGAGTGAGTGAGTGAGTGAGTGAGAGAGAGAGAGAGAGAGAGTGTGAGTGAGTGAGTGTGGGGGGGGGGGGGGGGGGGTGTTGGTGGGTGGGTGGGTGGGTGGGCGGGCGGGCGGGTGTCGCCTTTATCTATATGTTGACCACTTAACAGATTGTAAGTATACTGACGATATTGAATCGCTTACACCCTAAGCAATGCTCTTTTGAAAATGTTGATTCCGTTAAACATTGCTGGGCAAGGTAGCAACTGTTTTCAGCAGCACAATTTTCACAATACACCTGTGTCTTCTAACACATTATCTTCAATAATATGCTCCACATGTCTTGGTGTTTGGCGATGTGGGTGATTGTATATATAGAGGCGCTTTATAATAATACGATCTCGTAAAGTTTAATGAACCCTTTCAGAGTAATGGCGTCATATGACGTCATAATCAGCTAAGCGGCGTGTATGATGACGTCATAATCGCCACGTCATGAATGATTCTATTAGGCCCGTCTTTAACTCTTAATAGTCCGACATGTTGTAAGAATTGTAAGTTTCTATTATTTAATAAACATGCTGTTAAATATTTTGAAACTAATTTGACTGGGCGCCATAGGCAGCAACAACAACAGGTCAAATTAGTTTCAAAATATTCAACAGCTTAGCCGTATAGTTTTCTGGAAATTGCTAGTCGGGGAGTTCATAGATCGATCGGTCCCAACACGATTGAGGTGCAGTTGGAACTTAGCTAGATAAGGGCGAGGGATAGCTAAAAATGGAAAGCTTCTTTAACTCAGAGGTGGAGAGGTTAGGAGATTAAAGGAGCGTTTTCAAACAATCTCTGAATTTACAAATTGAATTAGGCCTACAGTAATGGCGAATCCACTAACATATTTACTTTGCACTGTAGTCTGTAAATATAGATGTGTGATATAAACAGATCTTGGACCTCAACATTTAAGGCACCACAGAGCCCGAAGTGAATGCTTTTATATGTCAATGGCATTATACCAATGCATAGGCGAATTCCTCCCCCAGATCCAGTATGCGCTTTGATCACAAAGCTATCATTGGTAGATTACCACATGCCGGATATTCACCATTTCAACCCCTTCAATTCAGGTTAGCAGAAGAGATGCCCGGATGCTATTATCTATGACAGAGTAATAGTGTAAACAGAATTATCAAATTGCGGAAGATGTCTTGCTTTTGTTGTTCTGACCGATTATTCGAATGCTCGAATATCCATTCAAATAGACAAATATGATTGGAAAGTCGTATACCATAGGAATATTTGAATATTTATGAAAAATCACAAAATTGTCTTAAATTGGATTGAAAACAAAATTTCTTTTTCAAAATGGCTGCCAAAATATTGATTAGTGGGACCTATGAAAAGCTTGGTCAATTTCTAGGTCCTTTATTGACTTGATTCAGTATTAATTTTAAATTGGACCAAATGGTTTACGAGATGCGCATGGCTGGTATAGCAATTTGCATTATGGGGTTTTCAACCGCTACTACTCTGTCAGTTGTTATGAAATCACGACTATGTGGGTTGGACGTTAGCATTGGCTCCCGAAGATATTTGCTGATTGTGTGGTCAAAGGGTAAAGATCAAGATTACCCTTAAGGTCAAAGCTATCAGGTTTTTGCCAGAAACGAGTGCATGCCGGTCTGGACAGTTCAATTGACATATTCAATGAACGGTGAAATAGTGTTCGATTTCCTTCGGGAAATTGAGAACCAGTAACACCCAAGGTCATCCCTTTAGGGAAAATATTCGAACTGTGACTAGGTCGGCGCTTGTTATCCCCCAAAGAAGCAGATTGGCATTTGGGTCAAAGGTCAAGGTAATTTTTTGGTGTCGAGATAACGTTTTATGTCATCTATGTTAGATTTTAGCAGAAATAAACTTCTCTTAATCACCCGAATGCAGTGAACATATCAGAAAATTCTGCATGACCTATATTGGTGCCCAGACAGGGTGTACATCTGTACAGGGAGAAGTTGAACACAAAAATGTCTTCTTTTTTTTAAATGGACCCCAAAATGGTTTTCGGTCGACTAGAAGCTTGATAAACCTAATAATTTCTTGATTATGTATACATTTTATATTGGATCCCTCCAATAATTTTCGAGAAATCTGGTCTCTCCCATGGAATATATAGGAAATATATGATAGCAATATTTAAACTGCATTTTCTCATTTATGACAGTAGTTGGCTTACTTGGGCGGGCGGGCGGGCGGGTGTCGCCTTTATCTATATGTTGACCACTTAACAGATTGTAAGTATACTGACGATATTGAATCGCTTACACCCTAAGCAATGCTCTTTTGAAAATGTTGATTCCGTTAAACATTGCTGGGCAAGGTAGCAACTGTTTTCAGCAGCACAATTTTCACAATACACCTGTGTCTTCTAACACATTATCTTCAATAATATGCTCCACATGTCTTGGTGTTTGGCGATGTGGGTGATTGTATATATAGAGGCGCTTTATAATAATACGATCTCGTAAAGTTTAATGAACCCTTTCAGAGTAATGGCGTCATATGACGTCATAATCAGCTAAGCGGCGTGTATGATGACGTCATAATCGCCACGTCATGAATGATTCTATTAGGCCCGTCTTTAACTCTTAATAGTCCGACATGTTGTAAGAATTGTAAGTTTCTATTATTTAATAAACATGCTGTTAAATATTTTGAAACTAATTTGACTGGGCGCCATAGGCAGCAACAACAACAGGTCAAATTAGTTTCAAAATATTCAACAGCTTAGCCGTATAGTTTTCTGGAAATTGCTAGTCGGGGAGTTCATAGATCGATCGGTCCCAACACGATTGAGGTGCAGTTGGAACTTAGCTAGATAAGGGCGAGGGATAGCTAAAAATGGAAAGCTTCTTTAACTCAGAGGTGGAGAGGTTAGGAGATTAAAGGAGCGTTTTCAAACAATCTCTGAATTTACAAATTGAATTAGGCCTACAGTAATGGCGAATCCACTAACATATTTACTTTGCACTGTAGTCTGTAAATATAGATGTGTGATATAAACAGATCTTGGACCTCAACATTTAAGGCACCACAGAGCCCGAAGTGAATGCTTTTATATGTCAATGGCATTATACCAATGCATAGGCGAATTCCTCCCCCAGATCCAGTATGCGCTTTGATCACAAAGCTATCATTGGTAGATTACCACATGCCGGATATTCACCATTTCAACCCCTTCAATTCAGGTTAGCAGAAGAGATGCCCGGATGCTATTATCTATGACAGAGTAATAGTGTAAACAGAATTATCAAATTGCGGAAGATGTCTTGCTTTTGTTGTTCTGACCGATTATTCGAATGCTCGAATATCCATTCAAATAGACAAATATGATTGGAAAGTCGTATACCATAGGAATATTTGAATATTTATGAAAAATCACAAAATTGTCTTAAATTGGATTGAAAACAAAATTTCTTTTTCAAAATGGCTGCCAAAATATTGATTAGTGGGACCTATGAAAAGCTTGGTCAATTTCTAGGTCCTTTATTGACTTGATTCAGTATTAATTTTAAATTGGACCAAATGGTTTACGAGATGCGCATGGCTGGTATAGCAATTTGCATTATGGGGTTTTCAACCGCTACTACTCTGTCAGTTGTTATGAAATCACGACTATGTGGGTTGGACGTTAGCATTGGCTCCCGAAGATATTTGCTGATTGTGTGGTCAAAGGGTAAAGATCAAGATTACCCTTAAGGTCAAAGCTATCAGGTTTTTGCCAGAAACGAGTGCATGCCGGTCTGGACAGTTCAATTGACATATTCAATGAACGGTGAAATAGTGTTCGATTTCCTTCGGGAAATTGAGAACCAGTAACACCCAAGGTCATCCCTTTAGGGAAAATATTCGAACTGTGACTAGGTCGGCGCTTGTTATCCCCCAAAGAAGCAGATTGGCATTTGGGTCAAAGGTCAAGGTAATTTTTTGGTGTCGAGATAACGTTTTATGTCATCTATGTTAGATTTTAGCAGAAATAAACTTCTCTTAATCACCCGAATGCAGTGAACATATCAGAAAATTCTGCATGACCTATATTGGTGCCCAGACAGGGTGTACATCTGTACAGGGAGAAGTTGAACACAAAAATGTCTTCTTTTTTTTAAATGGACCCCAAAATGGTTTTCGGTCGACTAGAAGCTTGATAAACCTAATAATTTCTTGATTATGTATACATTTTATATTGGATCCCTCCAATAATTTTCGAGAAATCTGGTCTCTCCCATGGAATATATAGGAAATATATGATAGCAATATTTAAACTGCATTTTCTCATTTATGACAGTAGTTGGCTTACTTGGAGTTAAACTTAACAGTATCTTCTCTCTCGGGTTGACGTGAGTTGCCAAGTTTTAGGTAGAACGTTTAATCATATAATCGCAGCTTGAAATTTCTAGTGAACTTACTGATATTTCACATTTTCCCTAATTGGTTGAAAGCCGCGGGTGCTCTCCTACTGTGCAGCTTAGTTTGTGGTACATATCTCCATGGATTTACGCAGCTTCCAAGGCAGTTAAAGGTAAAATTCAGAACGCTTTCCACTACGTGGACCTCTGTAGGTGGTTAACTCTTACCATTCTGATGCAAATATTCTATCTTTTACCGTGTCAATAGCAAACAAACTTGTGTTCATTTGTCAACATATGACAGCAACACCGTCCACCAAATTCGTTCAAAAATGAACACATGTTCATCTTTTAATTGAATTTGAAATTTGTAGATGTTGACATTGGCGTGGTAAGAGTTAATGCTTCCCTGTCAATATGCTCTTTATCTTCTCAGCACTGATGGGAAGTCAGAGTCCCTTGACGTTGCTGCTCATCGCCTCTACTAAAAGTTGATTGTCTTGGGTATTGGAGGCAAATGCAACGATTTGTGGGACCTACCATCCACAAGAGACGGAGTCTGATAAAACCTGTTCATTCACGATACCACGTATGCGTTCCAATCTTTTGTATTTGCTACGTAACAAGACCAATGACATTTTATTGTGATCGCAAACTGATTCTATTAAAGATAGGATTAATGTTGATGGCTGAGGGAATTGGTTGATGGTGAGAGCTGCCATTAACGGCAGGGAAGTGATAAGTCTTCTTTTAGATAACGTTTATTGCAGCTAGGCAATATATAGCCCAGTATAACGGTAGACTGCATTCACTAGAATACCGATTATATTTGTAAATTATATCACAAAGAACTGCTTAGGAGTTATCAATAGAGGAATCCATTCCTAGCTATGCCCCGCCTATTTCTACTTTTGGCCCGCCCACTTTTTAAAGGGTGTTGGAATCGATGTGCTACTTTTAAACCTGGATTCCCTAAATCAAAATTTCAATCTAGTGATGGCGTATTTGGCTGTAGGACGCAGATAAGCGGTTGAATTTTTAAAACTAATTTGACGGGGAATTGTTGCTGCCATCTTCCAGTCAAATTAGTTTGAAAATATTCAACACACTATTTAGTAAATTGTAACTTTATCAAAGACATATAATTGGTACTCTTTCGTGGCGAATTCTTTATTTTCGGGACGGAAAGACGTCATTTTGATTATAATTTCATCTAATCTGTGGCGTTGCCGATTTGATTATAACGTCAAATACGTGATTGACTGGTCGGATACATTTATTTAATTTTATCTGCTAGAACGAATCGGTGAAATTGTTACCAGCAAGTAATAACTATATAGAGTCACCACCAACCGACAGAACAACCGGATATTCCACCCAAGAGCCAAATATTTGTAAGGTTGAAGCCCCCTCGTTGTTGTATAGTCTAGTAGTATCTTAAGTTACTAGCGTGCCCTGTCTTCATATGAATGCGATTTTGATGATGGCAGCCTCTCATGTTTAATCCATATGAGATCGAACATTAGAATTAGTGACGCACACATGCACGCGAATATCCACACACGCACCTTAATAATATGTACGTACGCGAATACACACGCATGTACACACGCGAATACGCAAGCATGCACACACCTACACATTGGATTTGAAAGATGGTCAGTTCCTGACCGATTTGTAGTCATGAACCGATCTACATTCGGACACCTCGTTACTGCTACTTTAACATTTTGAGTCTGAAAAGCCAAAACACCAAAATCCTTGACAATATTTATAAATATTCTGTTTTCAGTATTTTGAAACTAATTTGACTGGGAGCTGTTGCTGCCTATGGCAGCAACAGCTTCCTGTCAAATTAGTTTCAAAATACGCAACCGTTTACCTGTATGCTGCTTTGAAAATTGAAATTCTAGGATCTCAGCATATGGAAGATGGTGATTTAATACAAGACATTTGCGAGATCGAATTATTTTAGTCACAAGATGATTGTATGTGCCACAGATCCCACTGACCATCCACCCACCATGCATCCACCCAACCCCACCACCTCACTGACACCCCCCACTCAACTCCCGAGCCCGCCCGCCACCTGCACGCTGTCCAGTGGCTTAAACAAAGATCTTGACATGATTGCCTTTCGGAGTACACATTGAACACGTGCTGTTTAGATTCTATGGACACGTTCTAGCCAGTTGACAATACATGTGAAATATCACATGATTAAAATGAAGGCACTCATACTGTCTCAAAAGTATCTGACGTCACAATCCAGTTAGCGTCACATGTTAGCTGACACCACAATCAAATTAACGTCACATATTAGCTGACGTCACAATCAAATTAACGTCACATGTTAGCTGATGTCACAATCCGATTAACGCCACGTTTTAGCTGACGTCATAATCAAATTAACGTCACAGCTGACGTCGCAATCAAACTGACGTAGGTAGCTCCTGCATGAACGTGTATGAATTATCTGTCTTTGGTGAATTTACAATCTAATGAACATTCTGTAGAATGTTTTGAAACTAATTGGACTGGAAGCTGTTACAGCCACAACAGCTAGTCAAATTACTTTCAAAATTTTCAGCAGCTTACTGTACCTCTACAGTTACATTAATATTTAGATTCTGAGAACTCACGCGTCAATGTTTCAAATCTATGTCATCCCGTGTGAAATTGGCGGGGGTAGCTAGAAGTGAGCGGAACATAGCTAGAAATGAACGGGTCATAGATGCATAGATGTGGACGGGATATTGCTAGAAATGGGCACGGCATAGCTAGATATGGGCGGGGTATGGTTAGAGGTAGGCATGTGATAGATAGGTATGGGTGGGGCACAGATAATACTGGGCGCGACATAGCTCGATATGGGCGGTGTATAGCTAGAACTAGGCACGGCATAGTTAGATATTGGCGGGGTATAGCTAGAAATGGGCGTGACATAGTTAGATATGGGTGGAGTATAGCTAGAAATGGGCCGGGCCTAGCTAGTTATGGGCGGGGTATAGCTAGAAATGGGTAGGGCATAGCTAGATATGGGTGGGGTATAGCTAGAAATGGGCAGGGCATAGCTATATATGGGTGGGGTATATTGCGAAATGAGTGGGCTCTAGCTAAAAATGGGTGTGCCGTAGCTAGAAATGGGCGAGGGATATCTAGATATGGGCGGGGTATAGCTAGAAATGGATGCAGCATAGATAGATATGGTAGTGGCATAGCTAGGTATGGGCGTGCTGTAGCTAGAAATGGGCGGCGCTTAACAAGAAATGGGCGGTATATAGCTAGAAATGCGTTCCTCTGTTACTTTTGGGCCAGGTTTGCTGTATATCAGCCAGCCAAAATAGGTGCTTCAAAGCAGCTTTCTTGAAATGGCAATACTGGAATTCCGCAGATTAAGACGATAACCTGCTGTATCGGTCAAATAGGCTGATGCCATGTCAGCTATTTAAAGGGGGTCACAAACAGAAAATGGTCAAAATACACTGGTCAAATCATGCTTTTTGTATAAATTAGATAAAATAAAATACATTAATTAACCCATGCCGCCACCGGACAACAAGAATTAGACACATTGCTGATCGCAAAGCCCCAAATGGTTCTAAGGCTACAAAAGCTGTCTTCAACCAAATAGATTTCATACTATGCAAGATAGCAGCAAAACCCCTACTTCGAGATGCTCGTTCCAATGGAGGCACAGACCTCAATTCTGACCATAAGCCAGTCATTTTACACGCCTCCATATGAACCAGCTCTACCTAATGTATAAACGCAATACCAGGCAAGAATGTAGAGTCACCAACAAGTTACCCAAGCCCATCAGCGACACTGACACTCAAATGTCATACAAAAAGGCCCTCGGGGAGCAGATAGCTAACATCGACTTCAGCTCCGATCTAAACGAAGCCCTAACCAAAATACTTATATCTATAGAATCATCAGCTACTAGAACCACAGGAGTTCTGAAAAACAACAGAACTAGGTATACTGACGACCCTCTCGTAGTAAAACTGTCAGTAGAACAGAAAGCATTACGTCTGCGCATCTATCAAAGTGGTCAAAGTGAAGATCGCACCAAACTACGCCAGGAACGCAATAACATTCTGCGACACATTAGCGAACGCTGAAAGGATCTTGCTATCCAACAAGCAGACACCCTAGCAGATGCCTACACACCACCACTAACTGTACACAACAATGAAGGACACGTTATCGGGACTGACCTGAGCAAAGCCGAGGCAATTCGAGAATGGTTCAAGGAACAGTTCACCGACCACGATGCGGGGAAACTCCACAAGACCAACCCCCCTCCCCCTACCCCCCACCCCCACCCCCGGTGTCAATACTGGGCATGTCGCTTGAGATGGAATATGCCGACGATGTGGACTTTATAGATGAGGAAAAGAAACCTCTTGACGAACTTCTCCCAATAGCTGCAAGCAAACTAAAAATTGAGAATCTCTTTATGAATGAATCGAAAAAACAGAGTTCATCCACATATATCTATCTACAAACAATGAAACTAAAGAAAATGACGATCCACTCCGTGGCGGCGAACCATGGAGGAAAAGTAAAATCCTGGGCTTACTGCTTTGTGGTACTGCTGACATTGCTACATGCTGCATCATTGGGAACATAGCTTTCCAGTTCTTCTGGAAGCTATGGATTCGTAGATCAAAGATGCCCTTGGTATAAATACTACGTTTATACAATGCAACCTGCGTATCCTTGATGATGTATAACTGTAACAGCAGGGCAGCTCCAAAGGCAGCTCTAGACAAACTTGATGCCTGCCACCGCAAACAACTACGCACCGTCACTGGACACCGATGGCCAGAGAGCATAGTTTCCAACGATGCACTATACAAGATGTGTAATACGCCGCCGCTGTCTGTAAAAGTCGGCCAGCAAAGATGGTCCATGTTTGGCCATGCGCAAAGGATGCCAGAAGACAACATCACAGAGAGCCTTGGAATTCGCCCTACTCGGAGCCAGCAAATACAGAGCCAGGAGAGAACGTCATTGCATAAATCTGCTAATCGTGCTGCGAGGTGACCTCAAGAAAGAAGGACTCGGTACACTCAATGCAATGGACCTGAGGAAGCTAAGGATTTTGGCTGAGGACAAGACATAGTGGGCAAAAGCGAAGAAAGACTGATTGCAGCTGTAGGATGTTTCTACTACTACAGCCGCAGAATACAGTAATCATACATAGATTAATTGCATTATTTTCGAGTCCCTAAATAATAAATTTCGCCAGCGATCGTCATTTTCTTCCTTTTCCCATGAAAATCTCGAAGTGACGTCATCGCGTGAATGATTGTTGTAGTTACTAGTATGGCGTCATCGCGTGAATAATATTTTGTTGTTGATCGTTGATAGCTCACAAGAGCCCATCCAGACACCGCCATATTAATGATATGCAAGAGAAACACTAGTGTTTGATAAACTAGAATTGAAATCTGACTGAATGTCCAGCTTAGCAATTGTATCAGACGACAGTTTCGTCTATTTTGAAAACACTTATCTAAATCTGAATCCAATGTTTTCATTGATATGTCAACAATTTTCTTTCCTGCCTTCCACTAGGTTTTGATTGTTGCGTGTTTTGGTTAGCTCTAATTGTTGTTTTGTCGGTTTGCTCTTCGCTTTTTCTCTTTTTGCATTACAGGCAGTGATTGCTTCCTTTATTTGTGTTTTCTCAGGAGCGTCAGTTAGCACCTGTGTGTGCACCTTTATTATACCTGCACTCGTTCCTTTTCTAGGTGCAACTTTGCGATTCTGTAGGATACCCTGTGATCGGAAGAGTAGATGAAGTAGTGCCAGTGGATGCTGTTAATGCCCTGACTCACTCAGCTTGGTAGTCGATGACGTACATAGTTGGGCCTGGAATAGTCATATGCCTATTAGTGACACTTGCTGCCAGTTCTTGTACTGGCTCACGCGATTTGCTAGTCGACAAGGAGATAGCAAACTCAATGGACCGTTACAGTTTATCCATCCATCATATGACAGCATAATCAACTACGTGACGTGTAGGATGACATCAAAATCAATGATGTCATGAATGACGTAGATAAGTACGTCACGAATGCATAATTTACCTTTCCAGTTTATCCATCCATCATATGACGTCATAATCAGCTATGTGACGTGTAGGATGGCGTCATAATCATTACGCCATGAATGACTTGATTTAGTCCTTCTTAAACGCTTAATAGTCGGACACGTTTTACGAATTGTATGTCTTCGCTATTTAATAAGCATTCTGTCGAATATTTTGAAACTAATTTGACATGGCGTTATTGCTGCCATCGTTTCAAAATATTCAACAGCTTTCCTGTATAGTTTTCTGGAAATTGATAGTCAGGGAGTTCAGGGATTGATCGATCTATCCCAACACGAGCGAGCTGTGGGTGGAGCTTTGCTAGTGATTGGCGGGGCATAGCCAAAACTGGAAAGGTCCCGATGATTGATTTTGAAGGTAGACAAATGGAGAAATCCAATTTGTTGCTCAAGTAGGGGAAATTTGGGTACGTTGAATCACAGAATTGGTTGATCCAGTCGACTCATAAGGGAAAATTAATGATGGAATCCAAATATTGTTTTGTCATGCATAGCTAATGCGGTATCCAGTGAATAGCGTTTGTAAACTGTATCAGGAATGCTGCACTCAGAAATTAGTTTCAAAATATTCAACAGCATGTTTATTAAACAGTAAAGACATAGAATTCATACAACCTGACAGTCTGTTTAAGTGCATTAAGCATTTAAGACGAACTGAATCGAGTCATTCATGAGTTAATGATTGTGACGTCATCATATACGTCACGTAGTTCATTATGACGTCATATTCACCAGGCCGGTACACCGATGTAGCAGGTTACTGGGCCAATAGATGATCACGTTAGCCCAGTATTTGTCGAGTCGCGGCCCCATAACTCGCATTAAGAGTGTCATGTTACGGTGAGCGATGGTTGATTTTGGATGGGTAAAAACGAAACTGGCTATCCCAAGTATTTAAGAATAATATTGATGCTACGTTTCTGTAATTTAACTGTGCACTCCAGCATACTTCAGTATGTCCAAATTTACCTGACTCTAAAGATATCAATTTATCGTCATCAATTTATCGCCAAACCTGTCGATCGACAACTCTGTAAGAATACCATCTCTATATAAGGTCCACATTATGAAAATCACCCAATCAAACCAAACCAACAAGTAAAGTAAGCAATAGATTTGGCCCCCGCTTAAAAAAACATTTTTCCCAGATCCTTAGTGCCGTATTTAGTGACAGCATTCACTGGCACTTAAATTGGGCTAATTCGGTTCGAGTGCGCTGTATTGCATTATAAACATGTTAAAGAGTCGCCGAATACCTAACGCGTATGCGAGGAGCTTATAAATCAATGCAAGCGTACATTTCTTTGATTATTAGAATCGGAATTCGATAAGAATTGGACGCGGTAAGAGAACCTGGTGTGCGTAGGCATAGTGAAAGAACCTTGATATTATAATTGATGTTAGCCATACCATCTTCGTCACCAGGTGCATCAAACTGATATTTATTCAATTCTAAGACAAGACGCCGGATGATGAAAAGAAGCTTATTTCCATACTTGTTGTCCACTAATGAAAACACATCTGGAAATCCAGAACATGAAACTACAAACGTCTAAGCTACATGTCGGCACGGGTGAAAGATGTGACAGCAACACACTTGAAACGAATGTTATTGATTCCGATTTTTAGTAGGCCTAATGGGTTTTAATCTGAGAATGGTATTAACCCTATAATTACTAAACTTGTACAAAAAAATTTAATATTTATTTATTAAATGTTCATTTGCAGACCAAGAGAAGGCTGTTTTTTACCATTTACCATTGGAATGACTGGCTCGGTTATCTAGAAAGCAAGACTCGGTACAGTCAAATCAAGAATGGGCCTGGGGAAGCTAAATACTTTTTCTCGGGACAAGACACGGTAACAAGAAGTGTTAACCCTTTCACGACGATGCCAGCACAAACCAGCCTCTGTAGTGATCTTGTGGAATGGCCATTGGCAGGTCAAAAGAAAACTATTTTTGAAAATTTCCCACTGGAATGACTGGCTCGATAAGTGAGCCAGCCATTCCAGTGGGAAATTTTCAAAAATAGTCTTCTCTTGGCCTGCAAATGGTTATTCAATAAGTAAATATGAAAAATTTTTAGCAAATTTTGTCATTACAGGGCTAATCAATACGATTCGCATCAAGTGCGTTGCTGTCACTTCTTTCTCTGTTGAAGACATGTAGCATTGAATTCACCAATTGGTTGTGGATTTTGAGATCTCTTGTTATGAGATGAGCACGAGAGCGGGAATAAGCTTCTTCAAGCATCATCAATCTTGCATTCCACAGGGAACACGTTTCAAAAGGTTTTGGTAAATCTGCAACCTATGACAATCAGATGTTTTCGGATGAATTACGTCATATAATGTACAAACCGATTTTGTCCATGCAGAAAGCTCTGGAACGTTTTCCTTTTCAAATGCACGGCTGATATCTTGTCTTAGAACCGATGGGTCATATCTGTCACTCAAGTATATGATGTCATAATCATAGTCTGATCCTAAGAACATTGCTGACTAACAGCACAAACCACACAGGGCTGCCAGGAGATGCTTTTGGCAGAATACTGCGTAATTAACCCCGATTACAAGCTGTCTAAAGTGTTTGTATATACATGTATTTTAGACGTCACTCCGGGCCATTAATCCATCCCACTATCAGGATTGTCTGCTTGTATTATTATGTAGCTTTCTAATGGTATCTGGACTCGCCATGGGCGTCGCCATTGTCATTATAATTTTTGTCATAATTTGTTACTACCAGTGTAATAAGGATTCTCCTCAATAGTTTCCCCTCAAAACTGTCATTAGTGATCGAATTTCTTTGAACCACTAAGTGGAGAAAATATATGCCACTCACGGGAATGCCGCTAAGATTAGTCAATCATATCTTTAAAAATGGTTAGTATTTGAGTCATCACTAGAAAATAATATCATGTCATCTGCTAGAATGAAGATCCCAGTAGGAAAGGTTCAGAGAGACGGTGGCCGGCGCCATCAGCCATAACGGTGTACCATTTACCAGGAGAAATACGGATATCTGGTGTAGGAGTGCGGAGTCATATCTCTGTACTATAACAGTCCCAAATGCCGTGGTAATCTACTAGAATAAACCACTAGCGTGTCTCGTCATTTGCAGGACATTTTACTGATGACAGTCTGTCATGGTTAAATCATATGAGATTTATCATCAGAATAAGTGACGTCAAACTTGTGTCGATCTCCTTATAGCACATGCTGATTTACAGTGTTGAGGTATGTGTGTCTCGCTGGCTACAGTGAATTCAAACTAGATTTCTTATACCATTTAATTTTGTCAATAGTTGCCAAGTTTCCGGTAGATCCAATTCTCTCAAACTACATTACAGAGAAAATTATATAGTTCGTTTACTGCTTCATTCATTTTATGAGAAATTTGGCCTCTGGCACCTAAGCCTCTTTCACGCCCTGTACTGCCTCTTTTCTGTTTTCCTACTTGAGTGAAATACCAATTTACAATAGTACCCTTTATGTCTATTCAATGTGCTACTCTATACGTCCAGATTATGAATCAATTCGACACGATTAAATAGATGTGTCTAAGACATAAAAAAGCAATTGTCAATCGTTTTGAAGCACATTCAATTTACCAACAAATTATCTAGTCTCCCACACTACCATCCCTACCACCCTCACGATCCCATCCAAAACCCGTCCTTATGAGGCATTATATGTAAATCACAGCGAAAGATTGATTTTATGCTAAGCTTTACTTCTTGGTTTGCAATGACTGAACGGACTGCATTTTTACCTGGATATTGCATTTGTCTAAGGCGCCAACAAGCTAAACAGGTTATCAATCTCTTACAGCAACTCTGTGTTCATAATGCATACCAGCACATGCATCTTCGTATGTATTATCTATGACATAAAATTCAAGCAGTAAAATGGTCCATGTGCCTTGCTCATTAGCGAAATGAATGCAGGGATGTATAGCGGAGGAATAGTAACATCTCCAAAATTCACTTACGCCTGAAGTGGAAGGAGTAAGAGGATAAAAGACTTTAAAAGAGATTTTTCAAGTTAGTCCCAGATTTAGAAATTGAATTACAGTAAAGTTAAAAATGGCGAATTCGGTAACATATTCACTTTGCAATGTAGCTATAGATGGTAATTCAATATTTAAGACAGCGCAGTGGCGACGCTGAATGTAAGACCTATTTACATGTCAACGAGCAAATAATGCCCGCGTGAGATCTACACCCAGATCCATTATGTGCTTGCATGACAAAGCTAACAAGATGTCGTGCTTTCAAATATTTAGTTCTGGAATTCATGAATCCATTTCCTCACGCAATCATATGACGTCATAATCAACTACGCGACGAATGATTCGATTAAGCCCGTCTTTAATGTGTAATAGACTGACACGTGGTAAAAATTATATGTCTCTACTATTTATTAAACATGATGTTGAATATTTTGAAACTAATTTGACTGGACGCTGTTGCTGCCATATGCGGCAACAGCCCCAGTCAGAGTAGTTTCAAAATATTCAGCCGCTTACATGTATAGTTTTCTGGTAATTGGTAGTCACGGCGAAGTGTGGATGGGGCTTAGCTAGAGATATGCGGGAAGAGCTAAAACCAGAAAGGTCCGTTAATAGCAGGGATTTCCTCAATATCAAGTAAAGGAACTTTTCATATTGATTACATCACACAGTGCCAGTCCCTTCATGTTCTCAAACAAAAGTTTCGCTTAATAATGCCAATGATTAAAAACTACTCATTTTTAGGAATCACCAGTCTGCATGTACTAGCGTGTGTGGTTGATGTATTCAATGCATTTCTTGTTCTGAAAGGTGGTTTCTGAGGATGCTCTGGGTGTGTGAGGAAGAACATTGTATGGTGATGTCGAATATGCTTTGGCTTTTTGGATATTTAATGGCAATGTTTGACTTTATAGTATGAAAATATACAGTGAGATTGGATACAGTTGTCTAGGCTAAAAACAAGTGTCGCTGGTTTGAATGACATTCGCTAATTCACTTTTTTCCCAAGGTATAGAGGCCTCAAACCCCACTCAACCACCATGATCAACCTCCTCCACAAAGTGTAACGTCAGCATACATTACACGAGAGAGAAATGGTTTGGAGAGAGAGAGAGAGAGAGAGAGAGAGAGAGAGAGAGAGAGAGAGAGAGAGAGATGAGAGAGGTGGGAGAGTGATAGAGAGTGAGTGAGTGAGTGAGTGAGTGAGTGAGTGAGTGAGTGAGTGAGTGAGTGAGTGAGTGAGTGAGTGAGTGAGTGAGTGAGTGAGTGGGTGGGTGGGTGGGTGGGTGGGTGGATGGGTGGGTGGGTGGGTGGCGGGTGGGTGGGTGGGTGGGTGGGTTAGTGAGTGAGTGAGTGAGTGAGTGAGTGAGTGAGTGAGTGAGTGAGTGAGTGAGTGAGTGAGTGAGTGAGTGAGTGACTGAGTGAGTGAGTGACTGAGTGACTGAGTGAGTGACTGAGTGAGTGAGTGAGCCAGCCAGCCAGCCAGCCAGCCAGCCAGCCAGCCAGCCAGCCAGCCAGCCAGCCAGCCAGCCAGCCAGCCAGCCAGCCAGCCAGCGAGCGAGTGAGTGAGAGAAAGATTTGCCAGGGCGTTGCCATAATCCATATGTTGCCCCGTTAACAGATTGTAGATATGATGACGATATTGAATTACTTGCACCCTAAGCAGTGCTCTTTTGAAAATGTTGATTCCGTTAAACGTTGCTGGGCAAGTTAGCAACAGTTTTCAGCAACACAATTTTCACAATACACGTGTGTCTTCTAACAGATTATCTTCAATAATATATTCCACATGCCTTGGTGTTTGGCCATGTGGGTGATTGCATATATAGAGGTGCTTTATCATTATACGACCTCGTAAAGTTTAATGGACCCTTCCATAGTAATGGCGTCAATGATGACGTCACAATCGCCACGTCATAAATGATGCTATTAGGCCCGTCTTTAACTCTTATTAGTCCGCATGTTACAAGAATTGTATGTTTCTATTATTTAATAGACATGCTGGTAAATATTGTGAAACTAATTTGACTGGGCACTGTTGCTGCCATAGGTAGCAACAACACCTGGTCAAATTAGTTTCAAAATATTCAACAGCTTAGCTGTATAGTTTTCTGGAAATTGCTAGTCAGGGAGTTCAGAGATCGATCCATCCCATCACGATCGAGGCGTGGGTGGAGCTTAGCTAGAGATGGGCGGGGCATAGATAAAAATGGAAATTTCCTTTAACTCAGAGGTGGAGAGGTTAGGGGATTAAAAGACTTGAATTAGGCCTACAGTACTAGCGAATCCACTAACATATTTGCTTTGCACTGTAAATATAGATGTGTAATATAAACGGATCTTGGACCTCAACATTTAAGACACCACAGAGCGTGAAATGATCGCATTTATATGTCAATGGCATTATACCAATGCATAGGCGAATTCCTCCCCCAGATCCATTATGCGCTTTCATGACAAAGCTATCATTGGTAGATTACCACATGCCGGATATTCACTATTTTACCCCCTTCGATTCAAGTTAGCAAAATCTGATGCCCGGATGCTATTATCTATGACAGAGGAGTAAACATGGAACAAATTTATCAAATTGAGGAAGATGTCTTGCTTTTGGTGCTCTGTCAGAATATTCGAATACTCGAATATCCATTCAAATAGACAAATATCATTGATAATTCGTATAGCATACGAATATTCGAATATTTATGAAAAATTACAAAATTGTCTTAAATTGAATTGAAAACAAGATTTCATTTTCAAAATGGCTGCCAAAATGTTGTTTGGTGGTATCAATGTAAAGCTTGGTCAATTTCTACGTCCTCTATTGACTGGCTTTGGCATTAATTTTAAACTGTACCCAATGGTTTTCGAGATGCGCATGACTGGTATAGGAATTTGCATTATGGATATTTCAACCACTACTACTCTTTCAGTTGTTATAGAATCGCCACTATGTGGGTTGGACGTTAGTATTGGGTCTCGAAAATGTCTGCTGATTTTGTAGTCAAAGGTTAAAGGTCAAGATTACCCTTAAAGTCAAAGGTATCAGGTTTTTGCTAGAAACGAATGCATGTTGGTCTGAACAGTTTAAGTGACATGTTCAATGGGTGGTGAAATATTGTTCAATTTCCTGCGGGAAATTGAGAACCAGGATGGTGCTGAAGTAATCAAACGGAAGACAAAAATCTATTCGCCATTTTGTTTTACACGTATATGGAGACGATGTCTGCTGGATAGGTTACCCCGTGACACCCCGAAGTCATCCCTTTAGGGAAAATGTTCGAACTGCGAAAAGGCCGACGCCTTTTTATCCCAAAGAAGCAGGTTGACTTTTGGGTCAAAGGTCAATGACGTTTTTTGGTGTCATTATAACGTTTTATGTCATCAATGTTAGAAATTTCGATTTTAGCAGAAATAAATTCCCCTTAATCACACAAATTCAGTGTGCATATTAGAAAATTATGCATGACCTATATTGGTGCCCAGGTGTGCACCTGTACAGGGAGAGGTTGGACACAAAAATGTCTTCTTTTTATAAATAGCCCACAAAATGGTTTTCTGTCGACGAGAAGCTTGATAAACTTAATAATTTCTTGATTATGTATAAATTTTATATTGGATCCCTCCAATAATTGTCGAGAAATCTGGTCTTCTTTGCCCAAGGTCTCTCCCATGAAAAATATAGGAAATATATGGTAGCAATATTTTATCTGCATTTTTTCATTTATGACAGTAGTTGGCTTACTTAAAGTTAGACTTGACTGTATTTTCTCTCTTGGCTTGACCTGAGTTGCCAAGTTTTATATAAAAAGATTAAATTATAGAATCGCAGCTTGGGATTTCTAGGGAATTTCCACATTTTCCGTAATTGGTTGAAAGCTGCGGGTGCTCTCCTACTGTGCAGCTTAGTTTGTGGTACATATCTCCATGGATTTACGCATCTTCCAAGGCAGTTAAAGGTAAAATTCACTACGTGGACCTCTGTAGGTGGTTAACTCTTACCATTCTGATGCAAATATTCTATCTTTTACCGTATCAATAGCAAACAAACGGGTGTTCTTTTTTCAACGACTTTGGTGGATGATGTTGATGTCTATGACAACAACATCGTCCACCAAAATTGTTGAAAAATGAACACCAGTTCATCTTTTAATTGAATTTGAAGATTTTAAATGTTGACATCAGCGTGGTAAGAGTAAATGCTTCCCTGTCAATATGCTCTTTATCTTCTCAGCACTGATGGCAAGTCAGAGTTCCTTGACGTTGCTGCTCATTGCCTGTAAAATGCAGCGATACCATCCACAGAGACAGAGTCTGATGAAACCTGTTCATTTACGATACCACGTATGCGTTCCAGGCTTTTGTTTTTGTTACGTAACAAGAACCAATGATATTTTATTGTGATCGCACGCTGATTGTATTAAAGATAGGATTGATGTTAATGGCTGAGGGAATTGGTTGATGGTGAGAGTTGCCATTAACGGCAGGGAGGTGATAAGTCTTCTTTTAGATAACGTGTATTGCAGCTAGGCAATATATAGCCTAGTAATTGAAGACTGTATTCACCAGAATATACTAATTAGATTTGTAAATTATATCACAAAGAACTGCTTAGGAGTTATCAATAGAGGAATCCATTCATAGCTATGCCCCGCCTATTTCTACTTTTGGCCCGCCCACTTTTTAAAGGGCGTTGGAATCGACTTGATACTTTGAAACCTGAATTCCAGACATCTAAATTGCAAGGTAGCTTAGAGTTAGTGATGACGGTAGGAACGCAGATAGCTGTTGAATTTATTAAAACTAATTTGACTGGGAGCTCTTGCTGCCATCTCCCAGTCAAATTAGTTTGAAAATATTCAACAAACTATTTAGTAAATTGTAAGTTTATCAAAGACATATAATTCGTACGAATATATTTCGTGGCGAATATATTATTTTCGGGACGGAGAAACGTTATTTCGATTGTAGTTTCAGCTAACTCATGACGTTGGCGATTTGATTATGACATCAGATACTTGCTTAACTGATCGGATACTTTTATTTAATTTTATCTGCTAGAATGAAGATCCTCGTATGAAAGAATCGGTGAAATTGTGACAAGCAAGTAATAACTGTATAGAGGCACCATCAACTGACAGAACAACATGATATTCCGCGAGCCAAATCTTTGTAAGGCAGAAGCCCCCGGAGGCATTGTATAGGCTAGTATCTTAAATTACTAGCGTGTCCTGTCTTCATATGCATGCCATGTTGATGATGGCAGCCTCTCATGTTTAATCTATATGAGATCGAACATTAAAATTAGTAACGCACACACGCACATGAATACACATTAATGCATCTATACGCACACGAATTCGCCCGCATATACACACGTTAATACACACACATGCACAACCTACACACGCACGTACGATGTAACACCATCCTTGCCAAACTCTACCTACCCATCACTACCACCACCACCACCACCACCACCACCACCACCACCACCACCACCACCACCACCACCACCCCAGCACTACAATAACGAATGACCCCTGAAATTATCTTTAAGCCGATTATCATCGAAGGGTATCTGTAAATCTCCCCCAGAGTTCCACACCCATTTCCAGCAATTTTCTAAGTGGAAAACAAACTGATCTTCTAAGCCATATAATGCACATTCTTGACGGAGACAAAGCGTGGTTCGATATATAGGATAGAACCGTAAAGGATAGAATAAATTGGATTTGAATGATGGTCAGTTCTTGACCGATTTATAGTCATGCACCTATTTACATTTGGACACCTCGTTACTGTTACTTTAACACTTTGAGTCTGAAAAGCCAAAACACCAAAATCCTTGACAACATTTATAAATATTCTGTTTTCAATATTTTGAAATTAATTTGACTGGGAGCTGTTGCTGTCTATGACAAAACATTCAACAGCTTACCTGTACGATGGTTTGAAAATTGAAATTATGTGATCTCAGCACATGGAAAATGGTCTTTTAATGCAAGACATTTGCGAGAGCGAATTATTTTCAGTCACACGACGATTGTATTAGCTACATATCCCACGTGTCATCCGCCCACCATGAATCCACCCAACCCCACCAAAATCACTGACACCCCACCCAACTCCCCAACCCCATCCGCCACCCCGCACACTGTCTCTAGATGCCCAATGGCTTAAACAAAGATCTTGACATGATTGCCTATGGGAGTACACATTGAACACGTGCTGTTTAGATTCTATGGGCACGTTCTAGCCGGTTGACAATACATAATATGCCCATGTGAAATATCACATGATTTAAACGAAGGAACGCAATCGCTCACTCAAGTATCTGACATCACAATCCAATTAACGTCACATGTTAGCAGACGTCAAAATCAAATTAACGTCACGTGCTAGCTGACGTCACAATCAAGATGAGTATCTCCGGCATGAATGTGTACGAATTATCTGTCTTTGGTGAATTTACAATTTAATGCACATTCTGTTGAATGTTTTGAAACTAATTGGACTGGAAGCTGATACAGCCACAACGGCTATTCAAATTACTTTCAAAACATTCAGTAGCTTACCGTACCGCTACAGTTACATTAATAATTAAATTCTGAGTACTCACGCGTCAAATCTATTTCATCCGGTGTGAAATGGGTGGGGCATAGCTTGAGATGGGTGGAGCAATGCTAAAATGGGCGGAGCATAGCTAGAAATGGGTGGGGCATAGATGGTAGAAATGGGGTTGGGGTGGGGGGACATAGCTACAACTGGGCGGGGCAAAGTTAGAAATGGGCGGGGTATAGCTAGATATGGGCATGGTATAGCTAGAACTGGGCGGGGCATAGCTAAAAATAGGCGTGGCATAGGTAAATATGGGCGGGACATAGCTAGAAATAGGTGTGGCATAGTTAGATATGGGCGGAGTAGAGCTAGAAATGGGCGGAGAATGGCTAGATATGGGCGGGGTATAGCTAGAAATGGGCGAGCATAGCTAGAAATGGGAGGAGTATACCTAGAAATGGGCGGGCATAGCTAGAAATGGGCGGAGTATAGCTAGAGGTCGGCAGGACATAGCTAGATATGGGCGGGGTATCGCTAGAAATGGGCGAGCATAGCTAGAAATGGGCGGGCATAGCTAGAAATGGGCAGGGCATAGCTAGATATGGGCGCGGTATAGCTAGAAATGGGCAGGGCATAGTTAGATATGGGCGCAGCATAGCTAGATTATGGCGGGGTATAGATAGAAATGGGTGTGGCATGGCTAGAAATGGCTGGGGTATAGCTAGCAAAGGGTATGGCATAGCTAGATATGGGCATGGCATAGCTAGATGTGGGCGGGGTATAGCTAGAAATGGACGTGGTATAGGTAGATATGGCTGGGTATAGCTAGAAAAGGACGCGGCATAGCTAGGTATGGGCGGGGCATAGCTAGAAATTGGCGAGGCAAAGCTTGGTATGGGCATCTATAGCTAGAAATGGGTGGAGCATAGCTAGAAATGGGCGAGGCATATCTAGATATGGGTGGGGTATAGCCAGAAATGTGAAGGGCATAGCTAGAAATGGGCAATTCATATAGCTAGAAATGAGCGGGGCATGGCTAGAATGAGCGGGGTATAGATCGAAATGGGCGCTGCATAGCTAGAAATGGTCGCAGCATAGCTAAATATGGACAGGGCATAGCTAGAAATGGGTGCGACATAGCTGAACTGGGTGTAGCATAGCTAGAAATGGGCGTGGGATAGCTAGATAGTGGCGGGATATAGCCAGAAATGGGCACAGCATAGCTAGATAGTGGCGGGGCATACCTAGAAATGGATGGAGCATAGCTAGATATGGGCGGGACATGGCTAGATATGGCAGGCGTTTAGCTAGAAATTGACAGAGGCCTAGCTAGATATAGGCGGAGTAAAGCTAGAACTGGGCGGGGCATAGCTAGAAATAGGCGCGGCATAGGTAGATAAGTAAATATTTTTATTTTTTTGTCAAATTTGGTCATCAAAGGATTAAACGGTTAGCCTGACCAGAAACTACTAATTATGTCTGATATACCGAATATTATATTGGATATTTTGAAATTAATTTGGGTGGTGTGGGCGTTGGGTGTGTGGGGACGGGGTGTCGGGGGTTTGTTGCTGAGGCAATAGAAGATCCTTGCCAAAATGTGTGGTTAAAACAGCTTTCTTGAAATGTGATACTAGAATTTCAAGAATTAATACTATAACGTGCTGTACCAGTCAAATAGGCTGATGCCATGTCAGCTACTTAAAGGGGGTCACAGAAAATTGTCAACTCACACTGGTCAAATCATGCTTTTGTATAAATTAGATAAAATAAAATATATTAATTGCATTTTTTTCTAATTCCTAAATACTAAATTTCACCAGGGTCATTTTCTTACGTTTCCCATGGAAATCTCGGAGTCACGTCATCGCGTGAATGATTGCTGTAGGTACTAGTATGACGTCATCGCGTGAATAATAGTTGTTGATCGTTGATAGCTCACGAGAGCTCATTCATACACCACAATGTTAATGATAAGCAAGAGAGACACTAGTGTTTGATAAACTAGAACTTAAATCTGACTGAATGTCCAGCTTAGTAATTGTATCAGACGTCAGTTTCGTCTATTTTGAGAACACTTATCTGAATCTGAATCCAATTTTTTCATTGATATGTCAACAATTTTCTTTCCTGCCTTCCACTAGGTTTTGATTGTTGCGTGTTTTGGTTAGCTCTAATTGTTGTTTTGTCGGTTTGCTCTTCGCTTTTTCTCTTTTTGCATTACAGGCAGTGATTGCTTCCTTTATTTGTGTTTTATCAGGAGCGTCAGTTAGCACCTGTGTGTGCACCCTTAGTCTACCTGTACTCGTTCCTTTTCTAGGTGCAACTTTGGGATTTGGTAGGATACCCTGTGATCGGAAGAGTAGATGAAGTAGTGCCAGTGGATGCTGTTATTGCCCTGACTCACTCAGCTTGGTAGTCGATGACGTACATAGTTGGGCCTGGAATAGGCATATGCCTAGTAGTGCCACTTGCTGCAAGTTCTTGTACTGGCTCACACGATTTACTAGTCGGCAAGGAGGTATCAAACTCAATGGCCCTTTACAGTTTATCCATCCATCATCATGACATCATAATCAACTACGTTACGTGTAGGATGACGTCATAATCAATGACGGCATGAATGATGTAGATAAGTAGGTCACGGACGCATAATTGGCCTTTCCAGTTTATCCATCCATCATATGATATCATAATATAAGTGTATGTCTTTTCTATTTAATAAGCATTCTGTTGAATATTTTGAAACTAATTTGACTTGGCGCTATTGCTACCATCGTTTCAAAATATATTAAACGGCTTAGCCGACCCCAACACGAGCGAGGTGTGGGTGGAGCCTTGCTAGAGATTGGCGGCGCATATCCAAAACTGGAAAGGGCATTTTGAGGGTAGACAAATGGAGATGTGTTACTCAAGTACGGGAAATTGGGATACATTGAGTCACTGAATTCGTTAATTCAGTCGACTTATAAGGGAAAATAAACAAGAGACCCAAAGGGCATGTGTCGCTCACATGGAGCACTATGGATTTTTGTCAAAATTGTTGGTGGGTGGTTTAGGAGTAGTCTTTTAAATAAGTTTGTGGACATTTTTCCAAGTCCAATATGGCCGCCAAACACGCTACATATTGATTGGTCCATGTTTCTGACGTAGATCTTTCCCTTGAAAAAACTTTAATGGCACTCAGTGCCTAATCATATCTCCCAAATTTCGGCACAATCCGCTCAGTGGTTCTGGAGTTGTTTTGGCAAAAAATAGGTTATCGAAGATGGCCGCCTAAACATTTGGCCAATCAAGTTCCCTTGGAAAAACTTGGTGCAGCTCTTTCCCTAGGTGATATTTCATGCGTTTTGAATTCATTCCCCCAAGCGGTTTTGAAGATTTTTAAAGACATTTCTAAAAATCGATCAAAATCCAAGATGGCGCGAGAAGAAATCACTTTACATCTCCCATTGCATTAGTATGAGAGATTTTGGCAGGTAAATGAGCCAAGATGGTCGCTAAACCGTTTATCCGACAGTCTCGAAAATGGCAAATTTGAAATCAAAATGCACAAAAACTCATATAAAACCAATTTCGGCCCCAAAATCCATCAAATGAAAAACCAATATGGCAGCCAAACACACTATATATTGACTGTCCCACGGCAGCCAGATTTTTTGATAGATCAACTTCTCTTGAACAAACATTAATAGCCCTTAGTCCCTAATCATATCACAAATTTTGGCTTGATCGCTTCAGCAGTTCTGGGGAAGAAGTCGTTTTTGCGAAAACGTGGTAATCCAAGATGGACGCTGAACCATTTGGTCAATCAAGCTTGCTTGAACAAACTTGGGTTAGCCCTTGCCCTTGATCATATTTCACGAAGTCTGAATTGATCTGTCAAACGGTTTCGGAGAAGATTTTTAAAGACATTTCTAAAAATCGGCAGAAATCCAAGATTGGCTGGCCAAATTGGCCGACCGCCTTCATTTGAACAAACTTGAATCTCTATGTCCTAAGGATACATCCTGCCAAATATAATTGAAATCGGCCTAGTAGTTCTCGAGAAGACATTTAAAATTTCCTATTGCTTTAGTATGGGAGCTTTTGGCGGGGAAAATGATCCGCCAAACCATTTATCCGACAGTTTCGAAAATTGCAAATTTGAGATCAGAATACCCAAAAACCTACATAAAGCCAATTTCGGCCTCAAAATCCTTCAAATAAAAAAGTCCAATATGGCCACCAAACACACTACATTTTGATTGGCCCACGGTGGCCATGATTTTTGACGGATCAACTTTTCTTGAACAAATTTTAATGGCGCTTAGTCTCTGCCAAATTTTGGCCTGATCCCTACAGCGGTTCTGGAGAAGACGTCATTTTCACTAAAACTGGGTCAACCAAGGTGGCTGCCGAACCATTTGACCCATAAAATTCTCTTGAACAAACATGGTTTAGCTCTAGGCCTAGATCTTATTCCATGAGTTTTACTTCAATCCCTCAAGCGATTTCGGAGAAGATTTTCAAAGACATTTCTAAAAATCAGCCAAAATCCAAGATGGCCACGGGGCAAATTGGCCGATCGGCTTCATTTGAACAAACTTGAATCTCTATGTCCTAAGGATACATCCTGCCAAATATAATTGAAATCGGCCTAGTAGTTCTCGAGAAGACATTTAAAATTTCCTATTGCTTTAGTATGGGAGCTTTTGGCGGGGAAAATGATCCGCCAAACCATTTATCCGACAGTTTCGAAAATTGCAAATTTGAGATCAGAATACCCAAAAACCTACATAAAGCCAATTTCGGCCTCAAAATCCTTCAAATAAAAAAGTCCAATATGGCCACCAAACACACTACATTTTGATTGGCCCACGGTGGCCATGATTTTTGACGGATCAACTTTTCTTGAACAAATTTTAATGGCGCTTAGTCTCTGCCAAATTTTGGCCTGATCCCTACAGCGGTTCTGGAGAAGACGTCATTTTCACTAAAACTGGGTCAACCAAGGTGGCTGCCGAACCATTTGACCCATAAAATTCTCTTGAACAAACATGGTTTAGCTCTAGGCCTAGATCTTATTCCATGAGTTTTACTTCAATCCCTCAAGCGATTTCGGAGAAGATTTTCAAAGACATTTCTAAAAATCAGCCAAAATCCAAGATGGCCACGGGGCAAATTGGCCGATCGGCTTCCTTTGAACAAACTTGGATCCATATGCCCTAAGGATACCTCCTGCCAAATATAATTGAAAAAATCAGCCCAGTGGTTCTTGAGAAGAACTCGTTTAAATAAAAAGTTGACGGACGACGGACATCGAAAGATGGACACACAATGGACAGTCGCCATGGCATAAGCTCACATGGCCGTTCAAGCCAGGTGAGCTAATAATGGAATCCAAATAGTGGTATGTCATGCATAGCTAAGGAGGTATCGAGTGAATAGCGTTTGTAAACTGTATCAGGAACGCTGCACTTAGAGATTAGTTTCAAAATATTCAACAGCATATTTATTAGATAGTAAGGACATACAATTCATGCAACCTGACAGTATGTTTAAGTGTATTAAGCGTTTAAGACGGACTAAAGCGAGTCATTCATGAGGCAATGAGTATGATGTCATCCTACACATCACATAGTTCATTATAACGTCATATATTTGACTGACAGACTGGATTCCTCTACTCATAAAGCAAGTAAAAAAGAATTTCTCAGGTTACTGGGCTGGTACTGGGTCACATTGGCCCGGTATTGGTCGAGTACCAGTCCCATAACCCGCATTAACATGGTCATGTTATGCTGAGCGATGGTTGAGGTTGGATGGGTAAAAACGAAACTGGCTATCCGAAGTATTTATGATTACTGTTGATGCTACGTTCTGTTGTTTAATGGTGCACTCCTGCATATTAAAGTATGTCCAAAACTACCTGACGCTAAAAATATCAATTTATCGTCATTAATTTATCGTCAAACCTGTCGATCGACAACTCTGTAAGAATACCATCTCTACATAAGGTCCACAAAACCACCAAATCAAACCAAATCAACAAGTAAAGTAAACAATAGATTTGGATTTTTTCTCAGATCCCTAGTGTCGTATTTACTTAAATTGGGCTAATACGGTTCGAGTGCGTTGTATTGCATTGTAAACATGGTAAAGAGTTTCCGCATTCCTAACTCGTATGCGAGGAGCTTATAAATCAACACAAGCGTAAATTTCTTTGATTATTGGAATCAAATTCGATCAGAATTGGACGCGGTAAGGGAACCCGGGGTGCTTTAAGGTGATGCGTTTATCTCTACGCATGTCGCGCGTCGATGTACAAATTAGACATCTTGCGTGATGTGACTATGTATACCAGCTCAGATCAGATCTAATGATAGGTCTAGTAAAAAGAAACTTGATATAATAATTTATATTAGTCATACCTCGCGTGTAACTCTTTCGTCACAAGATACATAAAGTGGCTTTTTATTGAATTCTAAGACAAGACGATGGTGAAAAGAAGCTTATTTCCATATTTGTTGTCAACTCATGAAAACACTCGAAATCCGGAACATGAAACTACACACTTCTAGGCTACATGTTAGCACCGATGAAAGATGTGACGGCAACACACTTGAAACGAATGTTATTGATTAAGATCTTTAGTAAGGGGTTTAATCGGACAATGGTATTAACCCTATTATGACTCAATTTGTTCAAAATATTTAAATATTTACTTATTAAATGTCCATTTGCAGACCAAGAGAAGGCTGTCTTTTAACATTTAGCATTATAATGACTGGCTCGGTTATCTAGAAAGCAGCACTCGGTACAGTCAAATCAAGAATGGACTTGGGGAAGCTAAAGATTTTTTCTGAGGACAAGACACAGCGGTCAAAAGCGAAGAAGTAGTTTCTACTACTACAGCCGCAGAATACAGTAATCACACCTGGCCTAAAAGGTGTCAGTTTTGATCCCTGTTGTTGTTGTTGTTGTTGTTGTTGTTGTTATTTTTAGATTAAAACGGCAACAAGAAGTCTTACCCCTTTCACGACGATGCCAGCACAAACCGTCCTCTGTAGTGGTCTTGTGGTATGTCCATTGGCAGGTCAAGAGAAAACTCTTTTTGAAAATTTTCCACTGGGATGACTGGCTCGATAACCGAGCCAGACATTCCCGTGGGAAATTTTCAAAAGCTGTCTTCTCTTGGCCTGAAAATGGGAATTCAATAAGTAAATATTTTAATTTTTTTAACAAATTTAGTCATTAATGGGTTAATCAATAAGATTCGCATCAAGTGTGTTTCTGTCACTTCTTTCACTGTTGAAGACATGTAGCTTTGAATGCACCAAAGTCTCTGGTTTAATGTTGTGGATTTTGAGATCTCTTCTTATGAGATGAGAACGAGAGTGGGAATAAGCTTCTTCAAGCATCATCAATCTTGCATTCCATAGGGAAAACGTTTCAATAGGTTTTGCTAAATCTGCAAACTATGACAATCAGATGTTTTCGGATTAATTACGTCATATAAAATACAAACTGAAAAAAGTAGATTTTGCCCCTGCAGAGAGCTCTGGGACGTTTTCATTTTCAGACGCACGGTTGATATCTTGTCTTAGAATGAATGGATCTGATCTGTCACTCAAGTATATGACGTCATAATCAATTGTATGACATGTAGGCTAACGTCACAATCAATACGTGTAACGAATGACGTATCTAGCTCCGTCATGAACATTGAACAGTCCGTCAAGTCTATGAATTGTATGGCTTTACTATTTAATCAACATTCTCTTGAACATTTTGAAACTAATTTGACTGGCCGATGTTGCTGCCATAGGCAGCAACAGCACTCAGACAAATTAGTTTTAAAGTATTCAACAGCTTACCTGAAATTGGGATTCTGTGAATTCAGTTTTCAAATTATATAGATCGAGCCCAACACATGCAAAGCGTGGGTGGAGCCTAGCTAGAAATGAGTAGGACATAGATAGAAATGTATCTCTCTGTCACTTTTATGTATCTCGTGACGAACTTCACGAAAGAGGTACGCGCGCGTGTGACTATAATAAGATAATAAATAATCAAGTTTATTTCTTGAATATTATTAGATTTTCTACCTCACCTTCTCAGACAATATACATAGAGCTAGGTACATCACGCAAGACGCCCAATTTGTACATCGTCAAAAGACAAGGCCGCATGACGCGTGCCGAAATAAACACATCCCAGTACAGCGCTCCGGGTTCCCTGACCTCGTCCAATTGTGATCGAATTTAGATTCCAATAATCAAAGAAATTTACGCTAGGAATACAGACACTCATTAAAATGCAATACAACACGCTCGAAACGTATTAGCACAATTTGAGCGCAATTGAATGTTGTCAATAAATACGACACTCGGGAACAGACAAAACGGTATTTCTGTTGAGGGCCAAATCTATTATTTACTTCGTGGTTTGGTTAGTGAATTCCGTAATATTGTTCTTCTGCAGAGATGGTAGTCTGGGACGAAGCCAGTGTCGTCAAATTTTGAAAACGTTGCATACCGCTACCACCCCACCGCTACTCGGCCATCATTTGATACCGTATATTTTCTTCACCCCTGTCGTGTCAACAGCGAATTAAAGCGCTCAAAATACTATTTATTTCATTTAATCATTTAATTGCCAAGTCTTTTCAAGGAAATATCAGCCAAAAAGACTATATTTGTAAATTTATAGCGAAAATTTACCAAACATTGGTTTCTGTTATCCTTCAAACGGACATTCATCAAAAGTGTAATGGTCAAGAAAATCCAGATTTCTAATTAGCTAGTGTCAATTGCAGACCAATAAGTGTATTTTAGAAAATGTCCACTGAAATTCTAATGGTAAATTTTCAAAACTATTCTCTTAGCCTGCAAATGGATATTTCTAAAGATCACTACAGAGGTTGTTTTTTACCAACTTGCCCATTAAGTTGACACAAAGTGGCTTTAGTGATTACGACCATTCCAAGTATCACTTTTTACCTACATGTATACAGAAGTCATAGACAACCCCATTCCCAAAAGAATAATTACTAGGCAGCATATATAAATAAAGTGTATATAATACTTGTTTAGCATAATGAAAGAGAAACATATGAACAGTAGAAGCATAAGAGAGCAAGTACATATATTGATGCAAGGCATCAATGGTAAATAGCGTGCCCGGATGTTATTATAGTTCTGACAATAAACTCATCCGTTTCATGAAAAAATGAAGTTATATAAAGGCATACAAGCCACTTATGACGAAAATATTAGCTATGGGATAGGAACAGCAGCTTATATTTTTGGTCAATCCAACAATTTTTCCATCCATCCTTTTTCTCCAGGCCAAACTCCTTAACAGAGAGAGGAACAGACAAAACTAAGAGCAGCCAGTGATGAGAAAATTTCAAAACTGCATCAACAGAGCGTAACAGATCAAATTTGGGTCATTAGGTATCAACAACTTGTAAAGATAAAGAAATCAACAGAACTGGCACCCCAGTCAGTAGAAAATCAGCGTAAGAAGCAGTACAGACCCTGATACCCATTCAAACATATTAAAAAAACTGTACAGAATATTTTAAACCTAAATCTTGATACCTTCTTAAACAGACGTGAAGAGCTTATTACCCGGAAATATATTGGTGAAATATACACGGCAATGCTAGTGAAATACACAAAGCAAGTATATTTTTGATGCAATACAGGACCCCGATCTGTACCGACAGATGACCTTTTCAACAAAGTTAAGTGGCCAGGATAGAACCAATACCGTGAACCTAGTTTTCTCCAACGAAAATGATACAGTAGAAAACATTCTGACTGAAGACCCAGTGGGAAACAGCCACGACATCGTGATCTGTTTCATTTAGCTATCATATCTATGTCACCTATTAAACGATATCTTTACTGGAAACAGTGACATACTATTAAATCAAATATTTTCGCTCGACAAAAAGGCCAAAATCGGCCTCAACCGTTGTAATGATGACGATCTTGTTGACCATATGTGCAAATCTTAGGGTATTAACCTGATAAGTCAGGTTCTACCAGTACACGCGGATAATAATATGGGATATATAGAAATGTTTTCACATTACTATAATAAATATTTGGTGGTAGAATTATTACAATATTTCGCACAGCACGAGAACATAGTGAGTTCTACATGGCCTTATGTTCGAAAGCTGGCTACAAGGCATGTAGAGATATTCTGGTACCGAATATAGTACATTGTTGGAATTTGACAATGGTGTGCCACTACTAAATTGCATATGACGAAATTACTGTATAGTAAACATTTTTTAAACCTTTGATACTTTATTAGCGTGTTCATATACGTATCTAACCATATGGGTGAACTTCTGGGGTCGAACCTATTGCAAACAGTGTGGTACAGAAAATCGTTGATCTGACAGAATTTGCGCCAATTTTCGGTATGGAATTGTGTACTATGAAATTACGTTCCTGTAGAATTTTTTTTAATTCGGAATACAACTAGGATATTTCCTATAAGTATTTGTGGGTCAAATTCTGGGGGTGAACGTATTGCAATGAAAACCATGAATTATCCTAAGTTTGAGCTTATTTATGTTATGAAATGTTTAAATTTCACTACGTCATAAGCTTATGCCTATACATATCTAAACATATGGGTGATATTCTGGGCCGAACCCATTACGAGCGATATGTCAGGACATATCGAAACCTATCTGAATGTGGTGAATGTGAACCAACCATATTACAATGGGGCCATATGGCGAATATGTAACTACATATTACCAAATTACTTGATGGTAGAATCGTGCAAAAGCAGTAGTACATATTCAGTTATATACAGCTATATGTAAAAAAAATGATTACAAACCGAGAACTGAGATTCTAAAACTGAATATAGTAAATTGTTGGCATTTGACAACTGTCCGTGGCTACTAAATTGAATATTACGAAATTACTACGTGGTAGAAATCTCAAGATTCATTAGCGTATTCATATCCCTATCTAACCATATTGGTGAAATTATGTAGCCACACATATTGCAGATGGTAGGGTATTGAAAACAACAGATCTGCCAACATTGGAAGAAATTTATGCAATAAAATTGCATACTACGAAAATACTTCACATTCGAATTCTTTTAAATTCCCAATGTTACTAGCATATTCAAACTCATATACGTCTATGTGACCGAAGTTTTGGAACCGACCATATTACGGAAAGTAGGGCACCGAAAACCACGAATACACCATCATTTAAGCTCAATTTTGCGTATTCAAATTACTTAATCTAGAATTTGTTAGATTCGGAATATAACTAGCTTATTAAAGCTCAAGTCTATGTGGGGTGAATTATGGGGCTGAACATACTACAGACAACAGGGCACTGAAAACTGTCGTGGTTTATTAATACACTGAACCTTTCCAGTTTAGCTATGCCCTGCCCATCTCTAGCTAAACTCCACCCATACCACTCTCGAGTTGGGATCGATGGATTTCTGAACTACTAGATGATAAATTTTAAGAAAACTATTCAGGTAAGCCGTGGAATATTTTGACACTAAATTGACTGGGTCATGTTGCTGCCTATGGCAGCAACAGCGACCAGTCAAATTACTTTCAAAATATTCAACACCATTTTTATTAAATAACAAAAACATACAATACGTACAATGTGTCAGATTATTAAAAATTTAAGATGGACTAAATCGAGTCAGTCATGACGTCATTATTATGATGTTATCCTACGCATCACTTAATTAATTACGACGTCATATGACGTAATATGATTGATAGACAACCTGAAAAGGCCCATTAGCAAGTGGTATTAATTACCCTCGCTCCGTCAGAGGATGAGTGTATTGTATTCGGGTCTATGTGCGTTCGGGATGGCAAGGGTCTACAATCTATGATTGGCCTGTTAAAATATGTGACATATAAATGCGGTTGCTCTCTTAATACATGTGGTCCATATTGTGTGGACCATGTATTAACAAATGGTATTAGCCCTGTAATGCTCAATTTGCTCATGCCAATTTCAATAGATGTTGATTAAACAGTAAAGACATACAATTCGTACACTTGCCGACTATTCAATGTTCATGACTGAGCTCGATACGCCATTCATTTACACATTTTGGATTGTGATGTCAGCCTGTATATGAAGTAATTGATTATGACGTCATATCCTTCAGTTACACATCGAACCCAGCCATTATCATAGAAAATGACTGTTGAATAAATAGCAAAGGCATACAATTCGAACAGCGTCTAGTCAAATTAGTTTCAAAATAGTCAACAGCATGTTGATTAAATAGTAAAGACGTGCAATTCGGATACTTGACTGGCTATTCAATGTTCCTGGTGGAGCTAGATACGTCATTCATTACACATTTTGATTGTGACGTCAAGCTACATCTGACCTAAATAATTATGACGTCATGTACAGAAAAATCCATTATCATAGAAAATGTCCTATGTCTAATTCCCGTCCAAGAGACCTTTGTCGTTTTTCTTTTCCAATTTACTACTGGAATTATAGGATCGGTTATCCAACCAGTCATTCCTGTGGTAAACTTTCAAAACAAGTTCTCCGACGAGTAGCTAATGCAAATGGACATTTCTCACGATCACTGCAAGAAGCCATTTGTGGTGAGTTTGATAGAGTGCTATAAGAGACGCCGCGAGTGGGAGTGTGCTTGAGAAGTTTCATCTGCAGAAGGAATGATAAACATGTTTTGTACGCAGTCCTCCAGCAAAAAAAAGAAGAGTACTTATTTAGAGTAGTTATTTGGAGTTCCGTTGGCTGTTTATTAAAATAATTAAGCGGTCATCGCCGCGCAAACTCTATTACAGTCTGACCAGAACAAATAAGAGAACTAGCCATGAATCACGCGCATGAAGATAATAATTATGAGATATCCAGCAATCTAAAAATAGAGCCGTGTTTTCGCGTTGAGAATTATTAGATCTCGTATCGATGGAGATCTCGCGAGACACAGCCCCACAATCCCCTGCGCAAAATGGCCGCGCCTATAGGCAATTCTAGACAGCAATAAATAGAAGCGTGCTGCTGGAGCGGGCACGCAATAAAAGCAATCCCAGAAAACGGCGATTACTTGGAGAGAGAGAGAGAGAGAGAGAGAGAGAGAGAGAGAGAGAGAGAGAGAGAGAGAGGGGAGGGAGGGAGGGAGGGATAGAGAGCGGGAGAGACAGAGAGGGAGAGCGAGAGAGGAAAGGAGGGGAGTGAGCAGGGGATCGGGGAAGTGGGGCGGGGAGCGGAGCAGGATGAGGGATGGGAGGGGGAGGGAAAGAGGGAGAGCGGGAGAGAGAGGGAAGGAGGCAGGTAGAGATAGATAGATAGAGAGAGAGAGAGAGAGAGAGAGAGAGAGAGAGAGAGAGAGAGAGAGAGTGAGAGAGAGAGAGAGATTCATTACATAATTAATATGTAAGCTGATAATAATGGAATAATGGCATCCTTATTTTATTTCAGCATACTGAGCTACTTACTTTTGGAAACTTTATATTATATTCGCAATATTAGTCTAGTTGTATAGCCAGAGTATTTCAAGCAAAAAGATTAAAGCGATGACCCCAACCCCGACCCCGCCACTTGATCCAGCGCGCACATTTCACTACAGAAACAGCGCTAGTGCTTCTAAATGCAATGAAGCAAGTCAAAGCTGGATTCTAAACTTCATCAGTAAGTATCCTTACATCACCTGAAATGGTTTTAGCTACAACAGTTACCAAAAGAATAGCTGAATTGCATGATTGCATGATTACAGTGGCAAGTCTGGATCACATATGTATCAATTATTTTGTTTAAAACACAGAATGTGCGATGAAGAGGATGTTAAACTACCGTGAACAACTAGACGATCGATCCCTTTGGAAAATAACAGGCACAAATGTCATGTAACATAGCAGCCGGTGTTGTAGCTCCAGCGATTGTGTCAAAAGACTTGACTTCACCCGCGAAGAAGCCATTGTGACATTCGTTGAGGAATGGCTGACCAATGGAGCCATACCATTCTATGATTGAATACACAAAATTAAAATCAAGACATTCTCTTCAGTGACAGAAACGAAGAGACAAATCAGGAATACGGCTGATAAGCTAGCTGCAGTTGATACTGACAGTGACATCCTCAGCAGAATTGTAGTTGTTGCGTCATTGGACAGATGTATTCCTTCATGAACTTTTCTCTAAATCTTACCCACTGTACATTTCCAATTTTAGCTACGCCCCGCCCATCTCTAGCTAAACTCCACCCACATCACGCTCGTGTTGGGATCGATTTATCTCATAACTAGCTGACTATCAATTTCCAGAAAACTATACATGTAAGTTGCTGAATATTTTGAAACTAATTTGACTGGGTGCTGTTGCTTCCACACAATCTTTATTAAATAGTAAAGACATACAATTCGTACAGTAACGCATAGTCCGTCTTCAATTATGCGTTCGTGACGTACTTATCTATGTCACTCGTGGCGTCATTGATTGTGATGTCATTCTACACGTCACGTAGTTAATTATAATGTCATATAATGGAATGAGAAAGTGGAAAGGTATATTGCACAAGCAGCTGCGACATTACACAAGACAGCAAAGGGCACACTACTGATTCGTCAAGAAAAAGCTTCTGGAAATGACATCAATATCTTTAGATGAACTGGCCATGCTACAAATGGTTAATAATCAAGGGCCATCTACATTGATAGATTTAATTGACAAGATATGTCATCCACGCCTGCTGCTATGTCGATGTTGTATTTGGCAGATCACTAACGGCATTTTCAGGACAAGTACGTCAAACAAAAGACAGCCTTGTGATTTGTATTCATGGAACGCAAACTCCATTGCCCAAAGATTGGCAATACCCCATGGCCAGCTAAAAAAACAAGTCAGTATTGAAATCGTTACTGTGTGACGCCTGGTGTGAAAGGGCTGGTGGAAATCTTGAATTGGCTGAAGGATTCAAAGATGAGAGAGAAGTAAAAACTATGGCAAATTTAGGGATGACTTGTTTCAAGTTTGAACTATCTATACAGTACTCAAGAAGAAGCAATCACTCGCATCCGACTACATGCCAACATAAAATCAAATACTATTGTAGTCTGGTTTCCTGACACAGACGTTACTATCGTGTGCATCCATTTAGACAGAAGACTAGGCATTGAGCTGTGGTTTAAGACTGGTCTCAGGAACAATGCCAGGTTTCTGCCTTTCCACGAGCTAGCAAGATTTGGGAAGGAATATGTGAACTACTGCCAGGGATACATGTTCTCACTGGATATAACTCCACTAATGGTAGGCACGGCTAAGTCCACGAGGTGAGCATAGCAGAATGTATCAGTGTCACTTCCTTTGCAATAACTAGGAACAGCTAATGAAGATTCCCATGCGATTCTAAGTGCAACTTTAACAATGGTATGTCAGCTCTATGACCGGAAATGCCAGGGTAAAGATGTCAATGGCATACGACTAATCTGCCACAGGCAGTCCAAAACAAAAAACTGTCTCCAACAGCTGACAGTCCCGGGCTACACATAAAGAGAGCAAACTACCAGTGCCTCATTTGGCAAAATTCGGTGGATGCACAACCAACTATCCCTTTGTCCATAGGATGTGGCTAGGATAAATTTGATGGGTGTATGAGGCCACAATTTAAGACATTGGATCGAGATCCACAGGCTCTCATGGATGTATTCATTTGCATGTGCAAAGCCTATCACGGCAAATGGCGCTGTAGTTGTTCCGCAGAAAGGAACATCTACTTGTCAGATTCATCATAACTGTATAGAGGTGCATACAGAATACGTATACTATAAAAAAAAATCTGATGATCAATAATAGAATTCAAAGGCAGAACATTGCAGGACCCGTTAAAAAACAAATAGAACTCATTAAATCTTAAATATTTGCCTCATATCTGTCTCTATTGTCAATAATAATAATAATAATAATAATAATAATAATAATAATAATAATAATAATAATAATAATAATAATAAAAATAATAATAATAATAATAATAATAATAATAATAATAATAATAATAATATCAAAATAACGACATTAGTTTAAAAAGACAGTAAATAATAATTATCATGAAATTTTCAGGTCACGAGAAAATTATTTTTGAAAATTCACTACTGATCTGTCTGGCTTGGTCCCCAGTCATTCCAGTGGTAAATTTGCCAAAATTGTATTCTCTTGGCCTGCAAATGGGCATTCATTTATAAGCAATTTTATTGATTTTCTGGACCAAATGTAGTCATTAACAACATCTTTGAAGTAGACGACTATATAAATAATAAAATTTGTTACAGATACACATATTTTACAAATTGTACCTGCATATTACATCTTTAACTTGACTGTGTTCAGTGGCGGCGAATATCCCGAACGTTCGCCTAAGAGCGAATGGCCACGCGACCTCTCCACTACTCAGTAAAAGTAGTAACAAGGTCACGTTACGAGGCGCTATCCATCGCGGGCTCGCCAACGTCCGCCGCTACCGAAGTCAGCGTTGAACACAATATTATAACCTCCCGCAAACATGCGTAATGTTACTTAATGCTAAAAGGAAACGTATCTTATACTAACCATTCAAGTGATATGATTTGCCACCCATAATCCATCCCTGGCAGTTGAGCTTTCTATTGTCCCGACAATGTACGATATTCAGGATAAAATAGCTAAATGTTGATGAATTTCTAAAGCCTATGACGGTTGTCATAACTTACCTTTCAACCAATCACAAAAATACTAGCGTGCCACCTTCGGTATATGAGCTCAGTCATAAAGGTTCCAGCTATAGTTTGGCAATGTCCGCTAGGCAGCAATAACTTCCAATCAAATTAGTTTCAAAATAGTCAACAAGATGAGCATTACATAATAAAGAATATAATGCATTGGCACTCCTATGACATCATACCCTATCGCTTGAGGAAACAAAATGGTGGCAATCACTGTTCAACATTAACGCGATATTACAAAGCAGATAATTGTGATACAGATAAGTGAATGTAAGAGACTATAAACGATATGGAATCTATAACTCAAAATCTCTCATTACAATACAACATATGATATTAGATTAGCATCCCTTTAATGAAACCAAGTAATATTAAATGGTTCCACGACTCCGTGATAAAGAAGAAATATTCGCCATATGCAGTAGATTGCTAATGGCATGTTGAATCTGTGATATTGATATTGATAATCTTTCAGCCACAGTGATGCAATCGCGCGAGACACTGACACCCATTAGTTTGAAGCCTCCCTTAAAAGATGCGAGGCGACGTTGGCACGAGTGTTAGGTGTACAAAGGCAGTAGGCTGGATTGGTAGCGACGGTAATAGTCGACTTGGAATGTTGCGGCTTGTGTATTTCCAAAATGTGTTGCGTCATATTTATTAATTATCATATAAACACGGCTTTCAGCACGCTTAATATTTTTCGATATGAACACAAGTGTAATATTCAACAACATATTTTCATTGACTAGATAACGCGTAAGAAATACTTTCATTGGTTAGATCACTTGTAATAAGTTCAAATGCTCCGTGACGCTGCAGATGTTTCGTATCGACGACGACAGCGAAAATGGCACCACACCCGGATACGTTATGTAGATATTGATTTATATTTTGTAATATATATATATATATATATATATATATATATATATATATATATATATATATATATATATATATATATATATATATATATATATATATATATATATATATATATATATATATATATATATATATATATATATTCTCTACGTATCAACTTTCCTAGAATAAATTTTAATGGCCCTTTTTCCCTAATCATATCTCCAAATTTCAGTCTGATCCGTTCATGGGCTCCGTAGAAGTCGTTTTTAGCCAGGGCCGGTCATCCATGGCCGCCAAAGCATTAGGCCAATCAAGTTTCCTTGAACAAACTTGGTTCAGCTGTTGCCGTAGATGACCTTTCAAGAGTTTGAATTAATCCCCCAAGCGGATTCGGAAGGTGTTTCCAAACGTCGGCCAAAGTCTAACTTGGCTGACGGGCAAATTGGCTGGCCGGCTTCTTTTGAACTAACCTGGATCTCTATAGCCTAAAGATGTTGCCAGCCAGATATACATAAATTCGGCACAGTGATCTTTTCCCCACCAAAAGCTCTTATACTAAAGCAATAGGAAACTTCACATGTCTTCTCGAGAACCACTGTGCCGAATTCATATATATTTGGCAGGCAGCATCTTTACTATTTTTGAAACTATCGAATAAATGGTTTGGTGGCAATCTTTGATCTTTTCCACACCAAAAGCTCACATACTAAAGCAATAGGAAACTTCACATGTCTTCTCGAGAACCAAAGATTGCTGCCAAACCATTTATTCTACAGTTTCAAAAATAGTAAATTTGCAATTGGAATACCCAAAGAATTATATAAAACCAATTTCGGATTCAAAATCCATTAAATGAAACTCCATTATGGCTGCCAAACACACTACATATTGATTGGCCCACTGCGGACATGTTTTTGCGTATCAACGTCCCTTGAACAACCTTTCATCGGCTTTAGGCCCTAATTATATCTTCCAAATTAAGGCGGGGTCCGTTCAGTGGATCTGGAGAAGAGGTCGTTTTCGCGAAAACTAGGCCATCCAAGATGTCCACCGAATCATTTGGCCAATAAAGTTCCCTTGAACATACCTCGTTCCGCTCTTGCACTATAGATGATGTTTCGTGAATTTTGAATCAATCCCCCCCCACCACCTCCCCCCCCCCCCACATCCCCCCCCCCCACCTCCCAAAGCGGTTTCGGGGAGAAAGATTTTAAAAGACGTTCATAAAATTCGGCCAAAATCCAAGATGGCCGCCTGCCAAATTGGCAGATCGGCTTTCTTTGAATAAAGTTGGATCCCTATACCATAAGGATTTATAAGCTTCCTGCCAAATATAATTGAAATCGGCCTAGAATTTCTTGAAAAAAGTCATTTAAATGAAAAGTTGGCAGGCGGCGGACGAGGGGAAATGGACGATGGGCGTTCGCCATAGCCTTTCAGGCCAAGTGAGCTCAAATGAAGAAGTCTACATGCACATAGAACATCATCTTTGGAATCACACTACGCTGTTTTGGACTCTACTGCGTCTCCACAAAGATACTCTAGCAAGAAAATCACTAAGATATCATTTAAGACCAGAAAAACGTCCCAAATGCCGACCAAAACCAACCTGGATACAAATGATGGAGAAACAACTAAAAGACCAAATTAGCATGGCATGGAAAGGAACAGCGGAAGCAGTCCAAGACAGATATGCTTGGGGAACGCTGATATGGGGATAGCGTGGTGTAACCTAGTTGCGGAGGCGCTACAGAAGAAGAAGAAGAAGAAGAAGAGGAAGAAGAAGAAGAAAAAGAGGAGGAACAAAAACACAAACATTTTTCTTGCAGTGGCTTGCTA